>CAWUFW010015217.1:0-372263 GCA_963921515.1 Calotriton arnoldi | reverse complement strand
GAGATCCCTCAGGTGGAGCCACAGCTGTTTGGCACATCTGGTCCAACAGACCCCATGTCGCAGAAAACCAAGATGTGGGAGAGGATCATCAACAGGTGTGAACGCTCAATCACTCATGTCGGCACAAAGACGGACATCCAGAACAGGTGGTGGTGTGACGTGCGCAGGAGGGCGATCGGGACACATGCTGGAAGAAAGACTCACATCAACAGCCAACACACCCGGCAGTGGCCCTCCTGCCAAGCCAACATAGCTCTCAGGCCCTGGGAGGAGAAGGTGCCGGCCATCCTTCCGCCAGTGAGCGTATATGGACTAGGAGGACATCCCAGAGCCTGGTGAGAGTACACAACAAATGTACACAACAAACTGCCACAAAGCACTACACATCACTGTCAAGGGGAGAGTCAAACCATGCACTTCATAGCAATTACACAGCAACTAGAACAGAATCATCCCAAAATGTGTATGTCAGTCAGACAAACACAACACATGCCATCAAAAAAGTCACATCCAACTGTGCCAACACATGTACAAACACAACCAACAACTACAGCTAGGCAGTGGCACAGCAAATAGAACTAACAAAGACATCCACACATGTAGCCACCACACATACAACACCAACACACAGTGAAGACCACTCAAAGGAAGGAATTCCGCTGTGTATGCTGGGAAGGGGGTGGAGGCAATAGCATGATGGGAGTCGTAGTCACAGACATTGCTCAGCCTCACAACTGGCCCATCAACACCACCCTGAACCATGCTCACATCACAGGGAGTGGAGAAGGACTCACAAGATGGCTGACACTGGCTACTGCTGTGGGGAGCACAAGGCCCTGCTGCCAACTGTGCACCAACAAACAGCAGGACACCACTGACTGACATCCTGAGAGACAACTTCCACTCCCTGCAATGCAAGCACGTTCCATGGTGGGATATCTGGCTGGCTGGGTGGGAAGGGGGACTTGCAGCACTGACTATAGTCACCAGCACCTCCCCTCACACCCCCCAACACAAACTCCACAGTACCCACCTGGTAGAATGCAATGCCCTCCATCCTGACACAAGATCCCACAAAGCACCACCACCCTGGGTTATGTTGTGTGAAGCACAGGGACACTCTTGGGACTCTTAGCCAAACAACTGCCAGGACAACACTCCCAGCCATCCTGTCAGCACAGCCAGCCCAACCCACAGGGAAGCAGAGTCAAAAGGAAGGAAGCATGGGCATGCTGGGAAGGGGGAGGAGGCAATAGCATGATGGGAGTCGTAGTCACAGCCCTACATCCCCCACCACATGGCCCAGCAAGCTCACACTCACGCATGCACATCCCACAGAGAGTGGAAAGGCCCATCAAAGATGTCTGACACTGTTGCTGTGTCGTGGGGAGCACAAGGGCATGCTGGGTACTGCACACCAACCAACAGCAGGACACCACTGTCAGCCATCTTGCCATTGCCCTCACACCCACACCCACTGAACTCCACACAAAAGCAAGTAAGTATGGGAATGCTGGCAAGTGGGGTGGAGGCAATGGCATGATGGGAGTCGTAGTCACAGACATAGCTCACCCCCACAACTGTCCCATCAACACCACCCTGAACCATGCTCACATCACAGGGAGTGGAGAAGGACTCACAAGATGGCTGACACTGGCTACTGCTGTGGGGAGCACAAGGCCCTGCTGCCAACTGTGCACCAACAAACAGCAGGACACCACTGACTGACATCCTGAGAGACAACTTACACTCCCTGCAACGCAAGCACGTTCCATGGTGGGATAACTGACTGGCTGGGTGGGTGGGAAGGGAGGTCTGGCTGTCAACCAAACACAAGCAATGCAGACCATGTTCACACCCCAGAAAATACATAGAAATGCCCAAATAATGCAGGACAATGTGCCACACCAATATCAACCCCTGACTGTGACGACTTAGGACAATGCAATGTACAGGCCCGCACCCAGAGGCACAGTCACAACTGTCATGTGTGTCAACCATTGATGCCTGCAGAAACATGACATACATTGTTTGTGTCTCCCAAAAACAGGTGATGATGGGGACACAGCAGCAGACGCTGAGGAGTCCCAGTCCCAGGCTCAAGAGGATGCCGAGCTCACTGGCGTCGTACAGCCTCTGTCCTCCTCGGACGATGAAGAACAACCTGGCACATCCGGTGCAAGTCAACATGCAGCACCAGCAGGACCACCAGCTGCAGCACCAGCAGGACCACCAGCTGCACCCCCTGCACCCACCCCTACAACGACTGTCACCACGAATACCATCCCTGCCGACATGGACAGAATAAGGAGCAACACCAGCACAGTGACCCTGGACCAACCTGGGGCCATGGACACCACCACCACCACCAACCCCCAAGGTGGACCAGGGTTATCTGTGCGTGCCACTGCACACACTGCACATGTCAGCAGGGGTGGTGGGAGGGGTGGGAGACAGAGGTCGCTGCTTGCAGACGTTGCTGGTGTGCATGACGACCCACAACTGGTACGCATAGCTGATGCGTACCAGTCCAGCACCGGAGAGCTCAGCCAGGTAGTGGGGCTCCTCAGAGACATTAAACAGCAGCAGGCTGCCCATCATGCCCGCTTGGACTCCCACATGTCCCACGTGGAGTCACACATGTCCCGTGTGGACTCACACATGTCCCGCGTGGAGTCCAAGTGGGATGCACTGCATGAGATGACGGCGGTGCACAGGGACATTTTACAATGCCTCCGCCAGATGAACAGCAACCAGTCCACACCTCCCTGTGTGCCAACAACATCTGGTGCCGAACAAACTGCAACTGCCACAGGGAGGGAGGAGGACTCTGGCGGAGAGTCCCCTGCACCGCAGCAGCCTGCACTTGAGGGCCCCCCCCAAGAAGAGGGGTCGTCCGAGGAGGGAAAAGTGAGAGGCCGATGGCCAAGCGCAACTCCCAGGAAGCCTGAACCTGTTCTGGATGTTCGCCTTTGTGCACAGACTGTTCACCCTGTTGACGGCAACACTACTCCCACACATTGCATGGGGAGTACAAGTTGGACCAATGTGTCAGACAACTGTGGCCCCGATACTGGGGATCCTGTCTACCCGGACTTTCAATTCACCTAGGAACTTGGGATTGCAAGATTCATGTACAGCACAACCCATCCTATGCACTATTAACACAAATGTATCACAATAAACACACTAATACACCATACTTGCCTCTGTCGTGATTCCAACGTGGGTGCTGTTATGGGGATGATGAACTGCAAAATTACACAGTGTATGCGAACTGCAACAGCAAGGACAACACAGGCATGTGAGTACAGGCAACGTGACACACATGAGGGAGACACACCACCAGGGCTACACGACACATACACACCTAGGCCATCTGACTCATTGCCTACACTGATGTTGCCAGGGAAGACGGTGCAATGCACAGACACCACACCCATTCCCAGTTGTAGTCAAGTAGCCCACAGGTGCAGTAAGCAAATGGCAGTCAAATGTGTGACCACAGACAACGCACATCACAAAGTGAAGCACAGGTTTATTACACAGTTGCAACATGCCGTAACCACTACAGATGCAAGGTAACCCCACCTGGTAGCGGGCACACAGTCAACAACTGTAGACGGAAGGAAGTCCATGGGTGTGGCGCACATCACCTGTAGGGACACAACAGCTACCAGCCTGGATGTGCAATCACGTCGTCGGTGGACACAGTTGACCAAACGAATCTGAAAGTACCCTGTGAAGGACAGAAATGACACACAGTCAAAAGCAATGGAGTACAGGACAGAACAGCAAAACTCATGCACAATACATGTTACAAGATACCCACCCAGAACCAAGTTAGCATGTCAACACTGTTGGGGAGTACAGCCCACCTGTAACCACACATCGCAACACACATCCAGTCAAGTAGCCCATGGACACACTCCAACAGCACCAGAGCACCACCCACACATCATGCCAACTCACATCATTGACATGACACCTCAGGATACTCACATTCAGCTAAAGAAGTTGGTGATGAGCTGTGTGCGGACATCACCATCACCATCATCATCATCATCATCGTCACTGGCATCGTGGTCCAGGCCAGGATCCTCCACAGGTGGCGGATGTTGGTCATTGTCATCCTGGATGAGAGGCAACTCCTTCCGCACTGCCAGGTTGTGGAGCATGCAGCAGACGATGATAATCTTGCACACTTTCGCAGGGGCATATGGGAGGGACCCTCCGGTCTTGTCCAGGCAGCGGAAGCGGCTCTTCAGGAGACCAAAGGTCCGCTCAATCACTCTCCTGGTCCGACCATGTGCCTCATTGTAGCGCATCTGGGCAGGTGTCACAGGGTTCCTGAGGGGTGTCAGCAACCACGGCATGTTGGGGTATCCCGAGTCACCTACGGCCAGACAAGTGCACATTAGCTGACTTGGAAAAGTGGGCGGAATACTACAGATCAGATCACACACAATGGCACAAAGTCAGTACACACCGACAAGCCAGGCACGCTGGTTCTGCATCTGTGCCATCATCCTGGGGATGCGACTACTCCTCATCACAAAGGCATCGTGTGCTGAACCAGGGAAACGGGCACACACGTGTGTGATGGTCATGTCTGCAAGACACACCACCAGTGCATTGACCGAGTGGTAGTGCTTGCGGTTCCTGTAGGCCTGCTCCTGGGCCTGTGGTGGTACCAAAGCCACATGTGTCCCATCAATGGAGCCAATTACATGCGGCATCCTCCCCAGGGCATAAAAGTCACTCTTCACGTCAGTGAGTCGTCGCAGTCTAGGGAAATAGATGTACCGGTTCAGGAAGAGCAACATTGCCGCCAAAACATCGCGGAGCACACGGCTGAACATGGTCTGTGACATCCCACCAGCAGTCGCCACAGTATGTTGGAAGGTACCGGTGGCAAAGAAGTGTAGGGCTGCCATCACCTTCACCTTGGGGGTCAGCGCTGTAGGATACGGCCGGCCAGGCTGCAAATGTGGGGACAACTGCACTGCCAAATCCTCAATCAGCTGCCTGGTGAAGCGGTACCGTCGGATGCTGTCCCGTTCCACCATCGTTGCCAGGTCTGGGAATGGCCGATGGACAGCAGGAGCCCTGCAGTGCAGAGGAGAAGTAAGCAAGATTGTCAGTCACCCCACATATGCGGCATTGAACACACTCAAGATCCCAACATACATCATTATGAGGCACAACTACATGAAGTGTGCAGTACCGGAAGGACATGTATGGTACATACATGGCCAACATCTGTCAACACGGTCCTACAGGTGGCATCAATTTGTCCCAGGTTGGCCCATTGGATATCATGATGCCGTGTCACAGTTCCCATCTCCTGCTGCCGTGTCACATTCACCCCCCACAGTGACATGTGAGGACAGATGTGCCCCAGGCACCACAGCTCAACGACAGGTACATTCCCAGGGACCCTGTAATGCCACATGGACACTGGCATCACATGGAGTATCATGTGTACACCACAGCAAAACAAACATGACCCCCACAGGTAGTGGCCCCACTTGCCACGGCAGGACAGACATGGACGTCTGTGACACACACGCACAACATCAGAGTCCATGCACACACAACGTGGATGTGGAGACTGTCTCCCATTGTGCACATGAAATCAGAGACATTGTAAACACTACATGCACAAAGACTGTGGAGGTCCATCACTATTGTGCCACTGGGACACCCTGGCTCAAACATACCGTCCCACATGGGACTCACGGGGTATGTGACATGACATACACAAACACCACTGTGAAATGTGACCATGGCACATGCACAGATATGAACAGTTGCACATCACAGTGGTCACGTACACGTAACACCCAGGATCCTGTCCCCATGAACACGTGCACAGCCTGGGGGTGGCTGCCCACAGGTGACACCCACAGGACAACATGTACACCAACATACACACAATAGGAAATGCAGCCTTACATGCCTTATGATAAGGTTTGGACAGGCTGTCGTGATGTAGGTGTGCCCCTCACTCCCTGGGAGCTATCTGTGGCTGGCATATGTCCATCTGAGACAGGCATGCTGACATATGCCAGTCACATGTACAGTGATGCGTTGTACTGCAATGGACCGATCAGTGCCTCCGGCCGGCCCATTGCTTTCAATGTGTGGGGTACGCGTTGTACCCCTGTGCGCGTTGAACTGCAATGGACCGATCGGTGCCTCCGGCCGGCCCATTGCCTTCAATGTGTGCGGGTACGCGTTGTACCCCTGTGCGCGTTGAACTGCAATGGACCGATCGGTGCCTCCGGCCGGCCCATTGCTTTCAATGTGTGCGGGTACGCGTTGTACCCCTGTGCGCGTTGAACTGCAATGGACCGATCGGTGCCTCCGGCCGGCCCATTGCTTTCAATGTGTGCGGGTACGCGTTGTACCCCTGTGCGCGTTGAACTGCAATGGACCGATCGGTGCCTCCGGCCGGCCCATTGCTTTCAATGTGTGCGGGTACGCGTTGTACCCCTGTGCGCGTTGAACTGCAATGGACCGATCGGTGCCTCCGGCCGGCCCATTGCTTTCAATGTGTGCGGGTACGCGTTGTACCCCTGTGCGCGTTGAACTGCAATGGACCGATCGGTGCCTCCGGCCGGCCCATTGCTTTCAATGTGTGCGGGCACGCGTTGTACCCCTGTGCGCGTTGAACTGCAATGGACCGATCGGTGCCTCCGGCCGGCCCATTGCTTTCAATGTGTGCGGGTACGCGTTGTACCCCTGTGCGCGTTGAACTGCAATGGACCGATCGGTGCCTCCGGCCGGCCCATTGCTTTCAATGTGTGCGGGTACGCGTTGTACCCCTGTGCGCGTTGTACCGCAATGGACCGATCGGTGCGCACCCATTGACAATGGGCTTGCCTGGCAACGGACGCGTTTTCGAATTTCGAACGAGTCGGTTGCTGGAAAATCAGTTGGTCACCCACAACAATGTTGCAAAATCATGTATGTCATGAAGTTGAAGATTTGAAGGATGCTGTGGGCGTGTTTTGGTGCTGCTATTCCATGGATTGGCCAGATTCAGAAGATGCAAACGACTTGGACCTATCACTTTGGACACAAGGGACAGTATCTGCCTCTCCAGCACATATATATTGCTGGCTGTTCCCCTGAGAGCCCACTTGCCTGCACTACATGCTCCAAGACGACATCTGCCACTGCACTGCTGCTGTCTCTGCCCCTCTGGACCCTGCAATGGCACGTACTGTGGAGAGAGCCCCAGCCTTCAGCCTTGAAGAGAACCAGGCCCTGCTGGACAGCCTACTTCCACAGTACAGCAAGCTGTATGGGACACCAGGGGAGCAGGTGAGTGTCCTGTGCACTGCCTTTCTGAATGTGCATTTTGTCTGACTAGCAAGGCTGAGAGTCTGCACGCCACTGGCTAGCAGGCTCACTGAGTAGTTGTCACCCCCCATAGTGTGTAGTGACTTGCACTGGACAGGTATGGTGCAGTGACAGTGCTTCTGAACAGGGTTTTACTCCCCATGCAATGATACCATGTAGTGACTTCTGGAAAACTGTCCATGGGCAGCCGTGCACTGCCTGTGTACACCATGTGCCCCTGTGATTGCGACATGTATATGCAACTGTGTCATGCACGGATATGTTGCATGTGTAGTAATGGCCTTATCACTTTGTCATCCTGACAGGCTTCTGCCCATCGGAAGCAGGAGATCTGGAAGGACATCGTCCGGGCTGTCCGGTCCGTGGGGGTCTACAAGCGCCGGATCCGCAACTGCCAAAAGAGGTGGCAGGACCTTCGGGGCTGGACCCGGAGGATTGCACGGGTCCAGCTGAAGCTGTCGCCTCCTCGCAGGAGGGGCGGAACACGGACCCTGACCCCCCACATGCTCAGGATCCTGGCGGTGGTCTTTCCAGACCTGGATGGGCAGCTGAAGGCCAGAGAGCAGCAAGGAGGGGGTGAGTCAAAGACTGCACTGTGAACTCTGTCTAACATGCTATGTGCCCTCCTCGGGCCTGGTTAAACTGCCACAGTACAGCAGTCATGTTGTCCAGGAGCCATGTCCCTCTATTGTGCACTGCCCACTCCTCATCTGATACCCAGGTGTGGCCCTTACATGCAGGGAATTCTGTCACTTAGGACTGTGTCCTTGCAGTTTGC
The DNA here is from genome assembly GCA_963921515.1 of Calotriton arnoldi. Classification (NCBI taxonomy): domain Eukaryota; kingdom Metazoa; phylum Chordata; class Amphibia; order Caudata; family Salamandridae; genus Calotriton; species Calotriton arnoldi. The sequence continues at coordinate 364,114 of CAWUFW010015217.1, read as the reverse complement.
TTGACTCAAGGTGGGAGACAGCATCTGTTTCCCTGACTCTGTGGTGGGCATCATGGGTGGGTCCATTGCTTACACAATGCCTGTATTCTGACATGTATTCAGCGTGTTACTTTGATCTGTGGTCCAATTGCTGAGCTGATCCACCACATGTGGCTGGGGTATCTGGCACACACCCATGCTGCGGGTGGGAACAATGTTTGGGCCCCAGGAGTATGTATATGACGTGTGTCACACATACTTAGCCAGCTGCCTACAGTCCAGGGCTCATCCCTCATTCATGTGGGGCTGGACAGTCATGCCTACTCCAGGCCATACAATACACTCTGTACTCCCACTCCCGTGTATCAGCTGACACATTGTGCGCAGTGATTTGACCCCTCAGGTGTCTGCCTCTGTGTCAGTGTGCTGTGGATTAGTCGCCAGGACTGCTGTGGAGTTTCTTGGTAGGGGCTCAGCATGCCACTGGAGATGTGACCATAGGAGACGATACTTGTGTGTCACATAGGTGTCTGATCAGCTGCCCATGCAGACTGGGGCATGTGAATGTGAAGTTCAGGCAGCTGTTCCCCATGCACAGCAGAGTGTGAGGGGCTCAGGTTCAGAGGGTAGTGTCACAGGTCTCCCATATGTCCAATAGGTATGACCTGGACAGATGAGGGTTAAGAGGATGTGTTGTGGGGGGATGTACATGTGCACTTGTGCAGCTCCAGGACTTGCATTCCCCATGACCTACTATTGTGACACAGTGCAGAGTGTTGTTGTCTGGCTGCAAAGTCATACATCACTGAGACAGTGATGTATGACTTTGCAGTCATGCCTCCGCCATGGCATGTGTCTACTGATTGGTGAGCCTGCAGGGGAGTGACATGTGCTACATGCACACCATAGTGGCGCTGGCTATCAGGACATGGGTGCATCATGGTGTCTGTCGCTGGTATGCATCACATGCATTTCCTATTTGACTCTGGGCATCCCTTTCATCCGGAAACCTGTACTGACTCAGTGGCAAGAGCTGTGATGTGTGCATGTCCACATGCCACACCGTGTCCTCTGCACTGTCCAACTACTGTGTACTTGGTGCATGTGTCCACACTGGGGTGTTGCAATCCAACAGACACCAGACAGATGGGTGCAAGGCCATGTGGGATGTGAGTGCCATGCTTGGCATCAGACTGACAATTGGCTTCTCCTGTTCAGTTAGGGCACTTTTAGCAATGTACAACTAATGATGCCAGGGCTTGCTCTGTGATGTGCTGTGCTCACAGTGGTGTGTGCGTTATGTGCAGGTGACTGATGTCTGTCTGTTTCCCCATTGTTTGCAGATACATCCACGGCCACGGAAGGGGACAGCTCCACGGACCAGGAGGAGCCAGAGAGCCAGACTGGGTCAGCAGCCGAGGAGTGGTCGGAGGGACCCAGTGGCACGGAGGGCGAGGGGAGCCACACCGAGGAGTCCTCAGCAGCATCCACCTCAGCTGAGGACCAGAGCAACTCGGAGGATGACTCCCTTGTGGAGGCGGGTGTCAGCAGCCACCACACCCCAGCTAGTGTTGCTGTCCCCGCCACCACCAGCACCACCACCGCCCTCCCATCGGCTCCCATTCCCCAGGTCCGTGGAGGCTCCCATGTCCGGGAGCGTGTCTCCTTTGGGCCAGGCACCGCAGCCCCTGCCCCTGTGTCCCCTGCTGCCCTGAGTGAGGAGTCTGTGTACCTCCTTCGCCAGCTCCATGTAGGCCAGACAGCCATGCTGAGTGTCCTCCATGCGCACACCGCGCTGTTGACTCAGCTGGTGTCGTTCATGGAGGGCATCTCATCGGGCATGTCTGACCTACAGAGGGGCAATAGGTCCATGGACTCCTCCCTGACGGCAGCAGTGTCCCTCCTCAAACGGTCCCTCACCCCTCCTGCCTCTGCTCCATCCACACTCCCCAGCACCTTACCCATCCCAAGCACACACACACCGGCACAGGCACACACCAGCACACACACATCCAGCACACTGACACACACGCCAATGACAAAACGCACACGCACGCACATTCAGGGGACTGAAGCCAGACTCACAGGGGATGGGGCCCTGGAACACACACACGCATCCACATGCACTGCGCAGTCCTCAGTTCCCTCTCCCTCCAAAGCACCCTCCCTTGCCTCACCTGCAACCCCAAAGTCACAGCAGCTCTTCCTCTGTGACCTCGGCCTCTTCCCCACCGATGAAGCTGCTCCAGCATCCCGGGGGAAGAGGAAGCCCACCCACACGGAGCAGAGTGCCCCTCGCCCCCGGACACCCTCCCCCAGGCGCAGACGGACTGAGGCCCCCACCCGCAAGTCCCCCCGGAGTCCTAAGAGCAAGACCCCGCCACCGCTCTGCAGCTCAGGCACAAGGTCTCCGTCCTCCATCCCTCAGGCCCCCACTGCACAGGTGCCCCCACCACACCCTGCCCCAGGTTCCCCCACCCACAGATATACCATCCCCAAGAGGATCAGGCCTTCTCCCCCTGCCACTTGCTCTCCCAGCACCACACCCCCGCTGCGCTTGTCTGTGCCACTGATGTGGTGAGGGTGTCCTCCCCTCTGTCCAACCCACCTTGCCTGTTCCCCATTCTCCTCCCCTGGAGGTAGGCACTGCAGTGGAGTCCACTACCGCCCTGTCTGACTTGGGCACTGCAGTGGCGGACCTGTCCACTCCATCTGCAGGGTCCACTGCAGTTGTGCCGGCACCCACGACATCTGAGTCATGCCCCCCAGTTGTGCCGGCACACACCATGTCAGACACCTCCACTGCAGTTGTCAGTGGCTCTCCAGCACCCACCACCCCTTCCCTGACTCCCCCTGGTGAGCCCTGATCCTGTCCCTGCGGTGCCTGGCCTGCCCCCCGGTTGCCCCTCCTAGTGGATTGTCCCTGGTTTTGTGCAGGCATGCGTAGGGTGACATCTGCCAGTGTCACCCTGTTTGAACTTTGACAATGGACTGGCCATTGGCCTTTGCTCTATTTTTTCTGGACGTCGTTTTCATTCAACACATATGCTGAATAAAGCAACTTTCTTTTCTCTAGTGCTCATGCTTCAGATGTACATGTTGTTGGTGCTGCTAACCATGCCCTTGCTGCAGTGATGGTGATATCTGGTCTCATGATTATGAAGTGTTACTGTGCAGGAACCCATGTGGTCCAGGGGGAATGTGTCCTATCATGTGGTGTATCCATGTCATCCATAGCAGCATCTGAGGGTGTCATGTGTTCAGTATTTGGCAATGGGATTTCCTACTTACATTAGCAATTTCATATCTGTGGCTTCCACCCCTGCACATCTGTTGTGCCTGCCATTGTTGGATTTGTCTACTTCCCTGACCGTGTTGCCATCTCCACTGGACATGCAGGTTTGGGCATCAATGGGGAAGGACTCATCCGTGTAGTCAGTGCAACATTGCTATACAAGTGTGTTGGATCTGTGCTGATGATTCCGTTGGCACATCCATGACCAGGCTGATGTGACGGGAGCCCTCATTTGGTGCTAATTGTTGATTGTGTGACCAAGTGCTCAGCTGACATGATGGGGCCCTACTGAGGCAACATATGGCACAGCTTTCCTCACACAGGAGTGGAGTCCCCTCATGGCAGTGTGTACACGTGTGACATTGCCTGCGCCCAAGGTGTGTGTTGTATGTGCATGTCTGTGTGTTCACTTCCATTTATCTGCGCATGCTGTGATCCCTAGTGTTGTACCTGTTTGTGATGCTTGCTGACTTGAGCTATGTTCCCCCAAAGTCTTCTCCCTGTGTTCTCTGTGATGTGGGTGCATGGCACATTACTGGTCATCAGGGTGTCACCCATAGGTGTGTTTGCTGTCAGGGCTGAGTTTGTGTGCAGACGCAGATGGGTCACAGTCAGGTTTCCCCTTGGCACTTGTTGTTTGCCCCTGTCATGTGATTTTCAGTTCGTGTTATCTTTAAGTTATTGTGACACGTTGTGTGTGTGACTGCTGGCACTCCTCAGGGTCCGGGCTGCGATGTTGGTTGTTGTCTATGTGTGTCCTTTGTGGGTGACCTTGGCTTCTTCATTGGTGTGTGACTGTGGCTGGGATCCCATTGGTTGGTGTGGTATCGCCGTCATGTCCATGTACAGCGTAGTGTGCAGTGTGTCAGACATTCAGGAGTCTTGTTGAGTGGCCATGTGTGATGTGTTTCTGCACCTTGGTTCCCACCCACCACCCTGGAATAGTCATGGGTGCATGTGCAATGTCACCAGTGCATGTGTACTTCACTGCTGCACATTGTTGGAGGTCGAGGGGTGTGGTCTTGAGTGTGTGCAGATGGGAGTTGTTGCCCAGCTAGACCCCTGCCTCCATGTTGGCCTTGGCTTACTGGCCATGCTGATTGATTTGTGCTTGTGTCGGTGTGATGGTAGTTTGTTGCTCAGGACACATGACTGTGGTTCACAGTGTGAACCACATTCAGCTTTGTCATCAGAGTGGGATTTTTATGCAGCCAAGGGTCACCACATTGTGGGGGCCCTGGGGGTGGTGCTGTGGTGTGTCTGTGTCTTGCTGTGTCAGTTGTTGTTCCTACGTGCCTGTGTGACATGTGTGTTTTGTGCTCCCTCTCATCTGACAATGCCTGCTTGCCCACATAGGGGATTTGGATCCATGAGTTACCTTAGTGTGGCAGTGTATGCACATCTGTATGATTGGTATTCAGCTCTCCTCATGTGTTGTGTGGTTGCCTGGGGACACTGGCACCCCCCTCACCTGCTGTGTATGATGACAGTGTTGGTCTGCCTGTTTGTGTTTGTGCATCTGCACCACTGCATTGGCATATCTTGGGTGTGCCATTGGCTGTATGTTGTTTGGTGTGTTTCCCCTGCTGTCCCTGGGACTCCTAGGTCATCGGTCAGCACAGTGATCATGGTTTGTGTGTCCCATTGCTGCCATGGTATGGTATCTGTTCACCTCACATCTGCTGTCTCCACAGGATATCTGCATTTGTGTGCCCATTGGTGCAAATATGTGGTTCTGCATTCTGATGGTCACTTCTGTCATTGTGTCATTGATGAATGTTGACGGTGTCAGCCCCCATGGGTGTTGTTTGTCTGCACATGGCCAAAGGAATGTCTCATTTGCACTGCAGTATTTGGCTCACCCAATTTATGTTGCAATGGGACACATACACTACTTTGCCACAGATGAGTTTTTGGTTCTGTGACCAGGAATGATCCATGCAGTTTGGCAGTTGCAGCTCTTTCTTTGTCAACACTTACCTTTTGGTCACTGTGATGATGGGGGTGTAGACCCCATTGCCACAATGTTCAAAATGTGCTTCAGCTATGGACCCCACACTTCCCTTTTGGTCACTGTGATGATGGGGGTTTAGACCCCATTGCCACAATGGTCAAAATGTGCTTCAGCTATGGACCCCACACTTGCCTTTTGGTCACTGTGATGATGGGGGTTTAGACCCCATTGCCACAATGGTCATGGGCTGCTTGCATTGTGGGTGCCACACACATATATGTGTGGCACATGTGCTAGGGGGGTCACATTGTATGTTCAAAGTCATGTTCGGTGTTGTAGGCATTTGACACAGCCTACACACGCTTGTCATGGTGGTGGGGGGATGTCTTTATCTTGCATTCCCTAGGTTGTGGTGTGCTTGTTGTGTCATGCATTGTCCATCCTATGAGTGGGGGTGGTAGTAGTGGTAGGCATCCTGCCCCCCCTGGCTAAGGGTGGTAGTAGTGGTAGGCATCCAGCCCCCCCTGGCTAAGGGTGGTAGTGGTGGTAGGCATCCAGCCACCCCTGGCTAAGGGTGGTAGTAGTGGTAGGCATCCAGCCCCCCCTGGCTAAGGGTGGTAGTAGTGGTAGGCATCCAGCCCCCCCTGGGTGAGGGTGGTAGTAGTGGTAGGCATCCAGCCCCCCCTGGCTAAGGGTGGTAGTAGTGGTAGGCATCCAGCCCCCCCTGGGTGAGGGTGGTAGTGGTGGTAGGCATCCAGCCCCCCCTGGGTGAGGGTGGTAGTAGTGGTAGGCATCCAGCCCCCCCTGGCTAAGGGTGGTAGTAGTGGTAGGCATCCAGCCCCCCTGGGTGAGGGTGGTAGTGGTGGTAGGCATCCAGCCCCCCTGGCTAAGGGTGGTAGTAGTGGTAGGCATCCAGCCCCCCTGGCTAAGGGTGGTAGTAGTGGTAGGCATCCAGCCCCCCTGGCTAAGGGTGGTAGTAGTGGTAGGCATCCAGCCCCCCTGGCTAAGGGTGGTAGTAGTGGTAGGCATCCAGCCCCCCTGGCTAAGGGTGGTAGTAGTGGTAGGCATCCAGCCCCCCTGGGTGAGGGTGGTAGTAGTGGTAGGCATCCAGCCCCCTGGCTAAGGGTGGTAGTAGTGGTAGGCATCCAGCCCCCTGGCTAAGGGTGGTAGTAGTGGTAGGCATCCAGCCCCCCTGGCTAAGGGTGGTAGTAGTGGTAGGCATCCAGCCCCCCTGGCTAAGGGTGGTAGTAGTGGTAGGCATCCAGCCCCCCTGGCTAAGGGTGGTAGTAGTGGTAGGCATCCAGCCCCCCTGGCTAAGGGTGGTAGTAGTGGTAGGCATCCAGCCCCCCTGGGTGAGGGTGGTAGTAGTGGTAGGCATCCAGCCCCCCTGGGTGAGGGTGGTAGTAGTGGTAGGCATCCAGCCCCCCTGGCTAAGGGTGGTAGTAGTGGTAGGCATCCTGCCCCCCTGGGTGAGGGTGGTAGTAGTGGTAGGCATCCAGCCCCCCTGGCTAAGGGTGGTAGTAGTGGTAGGCATCCTGCCCCCCTGGGTGAGGGTGGTAGTGGTGGTAGGCATCCAGCCCCCCTGGGTGAGGGTGGTAGTAGTGGTAGGCATCCAGCCCCCTGGCTAAGGGTGGTAGTAGTGGTAGGCATCCAGCCCCCCTGGGTGAGGGTGGTAGTGGTGGTAGGCATCCAGCCCCCCCTGGGTGAGGGTGGTAGTAGTGGTAGGCATCCAGCCCCCCCTGGCTAAGGGTGGTAGTAGTGGTAGGCATCCAGCCCCTCCTGGGTGAGGGTGGTAGTAGTGGTAGGCATCCAGCCCCCCCTGGGTAGGGGTGGTGGTGCGCATTCAGGCCCCTGTGTGCATATGTGGCATTGGTGATGGGCATCCCGCCCCTATGGTGCTGCTGTTGCTGGTGTAAGTATATTCAGCATCCCCGTGTGTGTGATGTGTCGTGTACGTGTTGTATGTGTTTTGTGGTTGGTGTCTGGCTTACCTTCTGTGCCGTACGCGTCCGTGCCTGTTCCGGTAGTAAATGTAGAATATTGGTATGATCGGGACGAAGGGATTCATGGTTGGTTCGTGTCGTTCGTCCTTCTCATTGCTTGGCGTCGTCCTCGTCGCTTCGCCTCGTCCTCGCCGCTTCGCGTCGTCCTCGTCGGTGCCGTGTTCGTCTCGGAGCCGTGGATCGTGTTGTGGCGCGAATCGGAGCTTATGTGCGCCTCTCCCGGATGCTTTGACGTGCCGTGCGTAGCGACGGGTTCGGAGCGTACGGAAAGCGCATCGTACTTGTCCGGCTGGACGGGGCTGCATTTTTCCTTCCGTGCGACTCGATTCGGCGTTTCCGGATTCGCCTCGGTCGGAGAACAGGACCTGGTTTGGGTGAGTACGGCTCGGCCGGATTTTTTGCTGTTGTGCGCATCGTACTTGCTCGTTCGGTGTACTGTACGGATCGGTCGGGAAACAGGCTTTCGCATGGCTTTTTTCCCGACCGAATGGTATTGGGTGCGCCTCCGACCGAGATCGGAATCGGCCCCATTGTCTCTAAGTTAGCCTGACTGTGTTTTGCGCTACGCTACCAAGGGTTACACATAGGTTAATTTAGTGGCTTTTTGTGGTTCACCATGCATGGGACTCTGGCTGTTGCTTGGCCAGGGCTCACACCCCAATAAACCAACCACCCAATTTTTAACAGCTAATAATTGAGTTCAGTAGCATCATGTTTTATTTTAGAGCCAAATGTGATGGATATATTCTCCTCAATTGTTGAAGTTCAGCAGTTGTGCAGTAACTAAATCTGATCTATGATGATTCTTTCCACTTCTCCTAGAAGCCTTTCTGGCCAAGGTGAAAGAATGTATCCTATGATTCATCTATAAAAATAATTTTGGGGGTGAATCATACTTTTCACTAGTTAATCCTCAATAACAATGAGAGCGAAGATGTGTTTGTTAATATGTGGTTAAAAATTTAATTAGTACAGAGTAATTTAGATGATGTAAATCAGATATATTACTGTAAACCATAATACCTCAATGAGTCCTTCAATTTCAAAGATTTTTTTCAGGAGAAACCCGTTAGGGACTACGAGGCTATTTTAACAATTAGCATGTTTACAGTTTTTGTTCATTAATAAAAAGGCCTGCATCAATAGAATATTCTCGAAAAATCTCTGCAGTATGTGACACATTTTCCTTCTCAACTTTCAGGAAGAGATCTATATTGTATCATTTGTATAAAGCCATATGCGTCTTCTGCTACTTCATCCAATTTCAGGATACTCGCATATAATAGTATTCTCTCTTGTTGCATGATCCCCATACTTTCAGGCTTAAAATGCTGTTGTGTATCCTGTAACCATTTCCATTGTCTGACACCCACATTTCCATCTAAGAGCTTCCTCCCATAATGTGCATCCCTCTCATATGCAGGACATGCCCCTACCTTGTTTATCATGATCTTGTATGCCATCCCAGCTTGTTGTTTCTTGGAACTATAGGCTTCTGAGACAGAGGGACGTGAAGGTTTAAGAACACACCTAAAAGAAAAAGTTGGAGTTTCAGCTCTATCCACTTTACATTTCACCTAGATGTGCCTAAAATGCACTGTTGCTGTACACTACTTTTGGATGAAGGTAGGTTCAAACACTGTAAAAGTCAGTGGGTTGGCTTCCTCCTTCCAACACAAATTCATTAGATTTATTCTACATGGTTTGTTGTTTCTCTTCAGGAGTTCTACCCACATTTGAGCTCCTCTAAAATAGAGTTCTGTCTTTAGTAATTGTCAGTTCTCCAGACTTGTCATACAATCTCTGCTTTGAAGAACCATTATCTTTATCCAATAGCCATCTAATTTCAGCTTCTCATGCAGCTCTGGTTTTCCTCAGGTTTCTCCATACTCTGTCAGGCCTTTTCACTAATAAAAAATGTAAAGGTATGGACAAAGATTTAGAACTCAGCCTGAACATACATTTACACTTTTTTGGCATTCACCAACATTCCCAATGGCATTTACTAATTATTTATTTATTTAAAGTACTTATTTAAAGCATTTGACGCCCTACTTAAAAGGCCTATTCACTGATAAAAATGTAAAAGTACGGTGGGGATTTAAAACTCTGTCTGAACATAATTTTGCTTTTTTTTAGTATTCACCAATATTCCCAGTAGTATTTATATATTATGTATTAATTTTTTTAAAGTATGTTATAGTGCAGACCTAGCCACTGTCCAATGGCGGAGATAACAAGAGAACATGGACAGTTTTAAGAAAAAGATAGCAGAGATCTAAATTGAGTTCAGTTGTGGAGATATATCCTGAATAGATGAGTTCTGAAGTCTTTCCTGAAAGCAAAAATGTTGGGATGTAGGCATCTTTGGTCCGTAATTGTATTCCATGGAAAATTGCGCCAGGTAAAGTTTTCAAGACGTACTCCTGAAATGTCATGTAACTATTCCAGTGGGCTCCATCTCCTGCTGTGCGGACTTGTACATAGCATAGAAATTTGTATGTGGAATGGAGCCTCCCATATGAATGCATGGCTTTTTCCTTTTTTTTCCCCATGGAGAAAGCTCTTCCACTAAACCCCTAAACAATTCTTTGGGTGATATGTTCACCTTTGGATCCTGTAAAGGGGAGCAAATAAATAAACGAACAGATCTAAAAAATAGAATCAAATGAAAAAAAGGTACTTGAATAATCTCCCTAAAACAGAATGGCAAACATTAACTGAACTTACATATACTTTATTTATTTACTACATTTTACATTTAAATCTATGACAATTTCCAGAGTGGAAAGGGGTAGGGGAGGATTTTGAGAATGCCCACATATACAAACATATTTGTGGGCATCCCCAAACTTGCAAGGCAAGCCATGCCTTACAATGGATACATCCCACCCTTGAGAGGGATTTCCCACTGCAAATTTCTCCAACTCATGGTGGAGAAATCGACAGGAATAAATGCATTTTCGCTCAACAAGAATCTCTTGTGAATTGCTGGCAATTATAAAAGGTATTTTCAGTAGTAAACTGAAAATACTAAACTGTGTTTTTAGATTGGATCAAACAATTAGACTTGTGTGGCGTTGCTTGGTACTCTATCAATGAGTGATTTGCAGTTATTGCTCATTCTTATCTCACAGGCCGATACCACCAAACTCCAGTTTTCCCTGTTTCATATAATAAGATGAATTTACAGTGCACTTTAGGACTTTTTACGCAGAGGAAGAGGCAGGCGAAAGGACAAAGGAAAAAATATAAGCCACAATAATAGTGGCAAGAAAACCTCCCAGTGATGACCAGGAGAAGGTGTTGGGGGTCACAAGAAGAATAGAACCAAATCTTTTGGTCCAATAATATAATATAACTTTTACTAACACCAAACAAAAGGTGTTAAATAAGAGACACGTCTTTGTTCCTGTCTACAGACATCACCCTCACCCTGCAAGGACAGAACACCACTAACTTAATTTTAGGAAGATTTGCCAGCAATACTGTTGCTCCTCCATTCACTGTGACAAACCTAATGATGAAGAAAAAGGCCTAAGGAAAAAAAAAATCCTCTGTCACCCACTGACAACACCACCCTACTTGAAATCCTAGCATTTTAGATAGCCATTCTACCAGCTCTAGAAAAACTAAAATCAAACAAAAAAGGTATTTTAATAATCGCCCTAAAACAGAATGGCAAGCATTTAATGAACATATGTCTAATGTATTTATACAATGTATAGAGTGTGCAAATATCGATCAAGTCCACTGGCCCTGGCAGAGCAGATACACAGATAAGCGTGTACTGCATTGTAAAAAGTTAGGATTTAAAGGCTTTTTGGAACTGCAGATGGTTGCTCATAGTGCTAGTGCTAGTGCATAATGGAGTGGATTCCAGATCCTGCATGTTTGATAAGAAACAGAGAGGCCTCTTTCCCGAGTTATTTTAATCTTAGACATGGTCAGATGACATGAGGCTAGCGGTCTGTCACCAGAAGCATCTAATGTTTCATGCACATACATAAGCATTTGAAAGCTGGTCTTTTCACAGCAGATATCGATTGCAACTTTTTTAGCGGGGGAAATTCAGGTTCATAAAGGTAAATTCAGTAAGATTCTTGCTGCATATTTTGGGCAGTCTTAAGGGGGTATATAAGATATTTAGGAACTCCAAGATAATATAGCTTTATAGCCCACCGTAGCGGGCTATACCAGCCCTTAAAGGCCTGCTCCAGCATTCGGCGAGGGCTCTTAACAAGGGAGCGGGACTTTAATGCCGGTATAGCAGTGCTTAATTTGAGCCAGTGCTTTCCGGTGTTCAGCACCGGCACCTAATCCTCAGCACCAGTGCTTATAGCACTAGTTAAGGACACACTTATTTAGAACGCACATGATTTTCCCCAGACTCACAGGATGTTGAGCCACGCCAAAACTCGAACCGAGTTCTCCAGCTCCAAAATCGGCAGCTCTACCCATTAGGCCAAGTCCTCTCCAGGTTAATAAGTGCCGGGGCTCTAGTCAGGAGGCAGTTTGCACCAGCACATTTCTCCTGTTAGTGCTGCCTCCTGAGAAGAGCCCCGGGCACTTTTTATTTTACAAATTAACCACTGCGATATAGCCCAGCTATAGAGGGCTATAAGGCTATTAGAACATTCCGCCTTTAGAAGGCAGAATGTTCTAACAAATAAAACAAAGGCCTCGGGCTCTGCAAGTCCTTTGTTCACAACTACAGCTGTGAAGACAAACATTGGAATGTTGGAGCTCCGGGCTTCCACCGGTCATTAGAAGCCCGGAGCACTCCATTGTTTTCAATGGAGCTCCCAACATTCCAATGTTCTAATAAGCAGTTGCCTGGTCTGACAGAGAAATATGTTTCCTTTGGTAAATAACCTTAGGACATACAAGAGCAACTCATTTGCCAATGGGTACCTGGGTATAAACATATGTACTGCATTAGTGGTTCACCACAGATTTAATTACTAGTAAGTACTTATTGACCAGTCAATTCAATCCCTAAGAACCTTAAAGCCAATGAGAAAATAATTTTAGTCTAGCCTAGGTCATTCAGTAAAAGCAAGTTTATTGTTCATACACAATGATGGCAGTCACAGTTTTTTTAAATATAATGCTTAGTGTAAGGTAGTGAGAGAGAGAAGTGTAGGTGCTTTGTGTCCCTAATGATCACAAAAAAGAGAGGAGAAATATAAAAACACATGGAGTGTGTATATAAAAGAGACACACAACTTGGATCTATTAATTCACTAGGCTAATTTTCGGTAACATAGAGGTTGTGTGATGGAGCAACTCACGCCTCAAAAACACATGTCTGAAACACGCAGACACAACCACGACTGCGTCTTTACCACGCATGCCTTTACCACGCATGCCTTTATCACGCAATTTCATGATAAAGACATGACTGCTAAAGGGACATGTGTGGTAAAAATCACACCCCTGCCCCTCTGCCCTGAGCCCTAAAATTCGGCCCTCCTGCCATGTATTCTACCTGCCCCAGCCCTATAAACTACCCCAACCCCCTCTCCTGAGCGCTAAAAGCCGACCTCCTAGCCCCAAAAAAACTACTCTAACCCCAGTACCCAAGCCCTGAACCCTTAAAATGTCCCCCTAGCCCTGAAAACAGCCCCTTTCCCACCCCCTGAGCCCTAAAGCTCAGCTCCCTAAAAATGACTCCGACCCTAGCCCCCTCCCTGAACCCTAAAGTCAGTACACACCCCCTATAACCTACCTCCACCTCTCCCCGGCCGCAGCCCAACCTACCCAGCCACGTCCAGGTCCGTCCTTCCTGCCGCCTGCCTTCCTGTTCCTCTCCCATCCGCTGAGACAGCTAGAACACCGACTGCCTTAACCATGCATATGCATGGTTAAGGCATATATGTGGTTAACGTTTGTGGGGAAACAGCACGCATGCTTAAGGCCACGTTGTTAAGGCCATTTCCCAACATTAGCCTGGAGTCTAGTAAAAGACATCTATTTTGGTATGTCTGAGTGTCATATTTGTCAACAACATTTTAGTCACTTTTGAAATGCAGAGGTCTCGTCAGGACAGGTGAAATGATAAGTGATAAATGAAAAAATAGAAGGCCAAGGATATATTAAACAATATGAAATGGAAAGTTGACATGGCTAATCAATAATACACAGGTAAGGTGCAGTGCCGGCTGGTAGGAAACGGTCTCAGGGGGTAGGGGGAGGTGGTAGAAAATAAAAAATAAAGAAAACGTACCTGCTGGTTGCGTCACCAGCGGCTGCCTCTCTGCCGCCTCTCTGTCACAGGAAGCACCCGGGCTCCCCAAAGCCAATCAGAACGCCGCAATGCAGCATTGTGATTGGTTCCCCTAAGCAAATGACAACGCGGCAATGTAGTGTTGTGATTGGTCTGAGCGCCGTGGTTCGGCGCTCAGATGGGGACAGGGAGCCTGTGCAGGTCCCCCACCCAGGCTGTAATGCAGCCTGGGTGGAGAACTTGCAAAATGCACATGACTGTTTGGCCGGGCCAAGCCGGCCGGCCAAACAGTCATGCGAACGTATAGTTATGTTATGTTAGCTGTACTTATATAGTGCATAGCTACCGCAACATTGGGGCGTCCCAGCGCTAGCGGGCGGGAGACCAGGGAAAGTGATGCTAGCTAGATGGAAAGACAGCCAGGTATAGTTTGTTACTGAAAGACCAGGGAGCACGGGCACAGCAAGCATACATATTGTGCACTAGATGGATGAAAACAACCAGGTTTTGATGTGTTTTCTAAATGCCCAGTGATCGTGTGTGCTGCGTGCCGAAAGAGGAATAGAGTTCCATAGGGCTGGGGCCAAGGACCTAAAAAAGCACCCTCCCGCTCTACTCCTGCGTACCCTAGGAGTGCAGGCCAGATGCAGGTCTGCTGATCGCAATGCTCGATTTGGAACATATCGTGTACAGAGCTCCTGCAGTATCTGGGGGGCCAGACCGTGTAAAATCTTATGGGTGGTACAGAGAGTTTTGCACTGGATTCTCTGTTCGATAGGCAGCCAGTGTAGACGGTGCAGGAGATGGGATGTATGGCAGTGCTTAGGGAGGGCAAATAGAATGCGGGCGGCCGCATTCTGTGCCCTTTGAAGTCTCTTCGTGACCGTTTTATTTACACCAAGTAACAGTCCATTGCAGTAATCGAGACGAGACAGCACCACCGATTGGATGATCACCTGACGGGTGGAAGCATCAAAAATCCCCAAGATGGGTTTCAAACCCCGTAGGTGGCCAAAGCATGTACCAGCCACTTTTTTTGCGTGAAGTTCGAAAGAGAGGGAGTTGTCCATCAGGACCCCTAGATTCTTAACTGCACTTTTCGGTTGGGAGGAGTGCCCAGTGCAGCAGGCCACCACTGGTAGTCCCATTTATAGGTGTCTCGGCCTACCAGAAGCACCTCCGTTTTTGAGGAGCTAAGTTGAAGATAGTTATCTGCCATCCAGTTGGAAATGGCCAGGACATCTTCATGGAATTTTAGTTGGTCTTGGGCTGGGTTGTTGGTGAAAGTGAATATCAATTGCGTGTCATCCGCGTATGATATCATATTGATCTGCCGAGCTTTGGCCAAGAGGGCTAGAGGACGGACGGAGTGTGTTTAACACTCCTCCCCCTGTCCCCAGCTCTGGCCAGTGTAACATTGTGTATTTACATGTATTTTACATTAGCACAGTTCAGTGCCCATCTTGTATATGTTTGAAGCTGCACCATGGTGATGGAACCTGGTGTAGGGAACATACTGTTTGTTTTTAATGCAGCAAAATGATCCCATCCATCCAGCAGCCAATGTCAGATGCAACTGACAGAAACAAACAGTATGTTCCCTACACCAGGTTCCATCACCATGGTGCAGCTTCAAACATATTCAAGATGGGCACTGAACTGTGCTAATGTAAAATACATGTAAATACACAATGTTACACACCTTCCCCTACACACAAAACTAAGGAAATATTAAAACAAACACACAGCAGAAGTACATTACCTCATAATATAATAAAATAAGAGGATTAACTCACTACATTTGATAATCGTCAAACTTCAAAGGTAATCTGGTAATTCTTTTGTCTCTCAGATTATTCCTATTTTTGCTTTGCTCTCCAGAACTTGTTGGAGAAGCATTAAATGAGGAATCTCCCTCATTAACTTTTAACTTACTATTCTTAATGATCACCACTCTGTTTAAGTTCCAAATCCGTGAGTCTTCAGTTTTAATAGCATTGGTTAATACCTTGATAACTCTATGAGGTTTTTGAAACACATTTGAAGTCTTCCTACCAAGCGGAGCTCTGATCATAACCAAATCCCCCACCTTGACAGGAGTGATTTTAACAGCTTTTCTTAGATCATAGCGTACCTTGCGTGCCTTGACATTTTCACTCTCCTTTCGCCTCCAATCATTATCAGAGACTTTCTCACCTCTTTTGGATTCAGCATCATTGATCCAGAAAGGAGCAACCAACGTGTTGGCACTTCTACCTTTGAGTAACTCAAATGGGGTGCGACCTGAAATAGCATGAGGAGACACCCTGTAAACTTCAACCTTTCTGATGATCTCCTCTTTCCAATCTAGGCAATTCTGTTTGGCCAAGTCAATTGTTTCCTTCAAGACGCGGTTGAAGCGTTCCACCATACCATTACTCTCGGGATGATATAGGGCACACCTCTTATGTTTGATGGAACACCTCAATAAGAACTCCTCCATTTCATTAGAAACGAATTGTGTTCCATTATCAGTTAGTATGGCTCCAGGTAAGCCTTCTCTACCAAAGACTTCCTTGAGAAACCCTATAACTTGTTTAGTATCAATGCCTCTTGTGATTTTAATTTCTGGCCACCTGGAATGTAAATTGACTAACACAAAGACATAATATTCACACCCATTCCCACGAATTGGTCCCAATATATCAAACGCCAACTCTTCCCATGGCTTCTTGGGACGTTCCCTAATGACCATAGGTTGAACTCTGGGCTTCTGACTTTTCTCACTCATGCAACAAGGTATACATTCCCTTACCAGACGTTCAACCTGTAAGTCCATGCCTGGCCACCAGTATGTAAGTCTGAGTCTCTCTTTAGTTTTAGACATTCCCTGATGTCCCTCATGAGCTATCTCAAGGAGTTCTTGACGAAGAGCACTAGGAGGAACAAATCTGGTGCCTCTAAAGATAAGGCCTTCACTTTCAGATAATTCCATCCTTTACTAACCAAAACTTCTCACACTCACCTTTCACCTTATTGTTCCATCCTTTCTTGAGCAAGGAGGTTAATTCAAGAAATTCTTTATCAACAGCACACTCTTCTCGCCATCTACTTTCTTTCATTCCACCACACTCAATTGCACAAACCCATTCTTTCAACTCATCTTCATCAGAAAAGGTGGTGTCATCATTTTGGACCACCAACCTTGAAAGGGTATCAGCAACATTGTTCTTAGCACCAGGTAAATATTCAACCTTAAAATTGTATCCCTGAAGGGCTACCACCCATTTGGAAATTCTTCCAGAAATGGCATCTATTCCTTTCTTATTGAACACTTGACACAAAGGCTTTTGATCTGTTCGTACTTCAAATTTCAAACCCCACAGGAGATTTTTAAGTTTCTTTATTGCCCAATGAACAGCTAAGGCCTCTCTTTCAATAACAGAATAGCGCAGTTCTGCAACTCTTAGACTACGTGACAAAAATAAGATCACATTCTCTGTGTCTCCGTCTCTCTGTTGTAAAACAGCTCCCAACCCCTTCATGCTGGCATCTGTGACAAGAACTGCTCTTGCTAAATAGAGATTATTCAGTTCTGATTAATTCAATAATAGTGATAATTTTGCTGTGTTTATGATAGGTATATATTTTCTGTGTTCTTAACCTAATTTTTGACACGTTTTCAGCACAGACTAAATTGTCATATTTCTCTTGGTCATTACTTTGTTCTTTTGTGTTCTGGGGTGCTGTACTCTATCATTCAGAATGTGGCAACTCCTCCTTTCTTTTTATCCTCACCTGGTGATCCACCAATTAAATGGCAGAAGTGGAAGAAGGTGTTCAAGAGATATGCTAAGGTGTGCGGCACTAATCTTAGTGCTGAAAGGAGAACTGCTCTTCTCCTTCATTGTCTCGGCTCGGAGGGACAAGAGGTGTTTGATCATTTACCCGATGTTGATGATCAAACTTTGAATGAATACGAAGTGTGCATTTTAAAACTTGATAAGCACTATCTGCCTAAGGTCAGCACAATTCTTGAACGGTATCATTTTGGTAGAAGGACACAAAATGATGGGGAATCTGTTGAGAACTATGTCACTGCGCTTAGGAAGTTAGCATCCTCATGTAAATTTGGAGCTCTTCTTGATGAAAGAATTAGAGACCAATTTATGTTGGTGTGCAATGTTGAGAAGGTTAGAAGTGAGTTGTGGCAAAAGGATGAGCCTTCTCTCGATGAGGTAATTTCTATTGCTAAACAAATTAAACATTCTTTGAAATGTGTTGATATAATTTCAAAACGTGAAAACAAAGAAAACAGTGTACATTCAGTAAAAATTAACACGAAAGAAAAAGATTTTTTTTTAAATTATTTTGTGAAGGCACAGAAGAAAACTGTGAGAGATGTAAAATTTAAGTGTTATAGATGTGGAAGTGAGAATCATTTAGCGAATGATAAAAAGTGCCCAGGTCTTAAGTCAACATGTTCGAATTGTAAAAAGACAGGTCATTTTACCTCTGTGTGCAATTTCAGAAAAAACAAGGAGAAGGTTCTTTCTATAACAGCAATAGTGATAGTGATGATGAGTCTGGATTTTACTGTGGTCAAATTATATCGCAAGTCTCTTATAATCAGAAAAGGGGTCCTTTGGATGATATATGTGTTGAAGGTGAATCTACTAGAGTACTTTTTGATTCAGGAGCGAAAATAACCATAATATCGAAACAATTTATTATGCATAAACTTGTCGAAGCTGTCAAACTACTTAAAGCCGATATTAAGCCCAGCGCCTATGGAGGTGAGCCCATAAAATTGTTGGGTTACTTCTCAGGATTGATAGAATATAAGGGGAGATACGTTTCAGGGAAAATATATGTCTCACATAAGGGTGACAGCATTCTTAGCTGGTTTCACCACACTCAATTGCACAAACCCATTCTTTCAACTCATCTTCATCAGAAAAGGTGGTGTCATCATTTTGGACCACCAACCTTGAAAGGGTATCAGCAACATTGTTCTTAGCACCAGGTAAATATTCAACCTTAAAATTGTATCCCTGAAGGGCTACCACCCATTTGGAAATTCTTCCAGAAATGGCATCTATTCCTTTCTTATTGAACACTTGACACAAAGGCTTTTGATCTGTTCGTACTTCAAATTTCAAACCCCACAGGAGATTCTTAAGTTTCTTTATTGCCCAATGAACAGCTAAGGCCTCTCTTTCAATAACAGAATAGCGCAGTTCTGCACCTCTTAGACTACGTGACAAAAATAAGATCACATTCTCTGTGTCTCCGTCTCTCTGTTGTAAAACAGCTCCCAACCCCTTCATGCTGGCATCTGTGACAAGAACTGCTCTTTTAGATGGATCAAAACTCTTTAGTTTGGGAGTTTTCTTAAGCATGGCCTTAATTATATTGAACTCTTTTTCACAAACATCTGACCAAACGGAATCCACACCTTTACACAATAGTTTACGCATATTCAAACACATTCCAGAAAAGTTCTTCACAAATTTACTATAATATTCTGACATTCCAAGAAATTTCATAAGTTCCTCTTTGTTGGAGGGGGACGCTAGATTATGATTGGTACTTACTAGTTCTGCCTTGGGTTGGACACCTTGACCAGAGATAGTGTGTCCTAGATAATCTATGGAGGACCTTTTGAACTTGCATTTGTCTATTCTCACAGTTAAATTGTATTCCTGAAATCTCTTAAAAACCTCTCTAAGTATAGCATCATGTTCCTCTTCATTCTTACCAAAGACAAGAACATCATCTTGGTATATTTTTACCCCCACAACACCTTCCAGTACTTTTTCCAAAGCCCTCTGAAACACAGATGCCGCTGACACCAGTCCAACCGGTAATCTAATGAACCTGTATGTACCAAACAGTGTAATGAACGCAGTTAAGTCTTTAGACATATCATCCAGTTTTATCTGATGATAAGCAGACTGTTGAAAAAACACTGGCCCCTTGAAGAAGCATCAACATATCCGAAATTTTTGGAAGCGGATACTTGTCAATGATGACTTGCTTGTTTAATTCTCTTAAGTCGATGCATAAGCGAAGACTTCCATTGGATTTACGCGCGGCTACTACTGGGGCCAACCACCTAGTGCCTTCCACCTCCTCAATTATAACATAATTTTTTAGTTTCTCAAGTTCTTGTTTCATCTCATCTCTCACTGATAAGGGAACACTGCGGACTTTACCAGCTATGGGTATAGCTCCAGGAATTAACTTTATTTTATGAGCATAACCCCACAAACAACCTAACTCGTCTTTAAAGACATTGGGAAATTCACTCTTAAGAAGTGTGGTAAAGTCACAGTCAACATTTTGAGCCAATACAACACTGGATTGAAAATCCTCTTTTAAGATAATAGGAGGATCAGAGTTCGGGTCTAACATTACACCAAGGTCTCTCTGGTGAAACCAGCTAAGAATCCTGTCACCCTTATGTGAGACATATATTTTCCCTGAAACGTATCTCCCCTTATATTCTATCAATCCTGAGAAGTAACCCAACAATTTTATGGGCTCACCTCCATAGGCGCTGGGCTTAATATCGGCTTTAAGTAGTTTGACAGCTTCGACAAGTTTATGCATAAAAAATTGTTTCGATATTATGGTTATTTTCGCTCCTGAATCAAAAAGTACTCTAGTAGATTCACCTTCAACACATATATCATCCAAAGGACCCCTTTTCTGATTATCAGAGACTTGCGATATAATTTGACCACAGTAAAATCCAGACTCATCATCACTATCACTATTGCTGTTATACGCAATAGAAAGAACCTTCTCCTTGTTTTTTCTGAAATTGCACACAGAGGTAAAATGACCTGTCTTTTTACAATTCGAACATGTTGACTTAAGACCTGGGCACTTTTTATCATTCGCTAAATGATTCTCACTTCCACATCTATAACACTTAAATTTTACATCTCTCACAGTTTTCTTCTGTGCCTTCACAAAATAAATTTTTTTTTAATCTTTTTCTTTCGTGTTAATTTTTACTGAATGTACACTGTTTTCTTTGTTTTCACGTTTTGAAATTATATCAACACATTTCAAAGAATGTTTAATTTGTTTAGCAATAGAAATTACCTCATCGAGAGAAGGCTCATCCTTTTGCCACAACTCACTTCTAACCTTCTCAACATTGCACCCCAACATAAATTGGTCTCTAATTCTTTCATCAAGAAGAGCTCCAAATTTACATGAGGATGCTAACTTCCTAAGCGCAGTGACATAGTTCTCAACAGATTCCCCATCATTTTGTGTCCTTCTACCAAAATGATACCGTTCAAGAATTGTGCTGACCTTAGGCAGATAGTGCTTATCAAGTTTTAAAATGCACACTTCGTATTCATTCAAAGTTTGATCATCAACATCGGGTAAATGATCAAACACCTCTTGTCCCTCCGAGCCGAGACAATGAAGGAGAAGAGCAGTTCTCCTTTCAGCACTAAGATTAGTGCCGCACACCTTAGCATATCTCTTGAACACCTTCTTCCACTTCTGCCATTTAATTGGTGGATCACCAGGTGAGGATAAAAAGAAAGGAGGAGTTGCCACATTCTGAATGATAGAGTACAGCACCCCAGAACACAAAAGAACAAAGTAATGACCAAGAGAAATATGACAATTTAGTCTGTGCTGAAAACGTGTCAAAAATTAGGTTAAGAACACAGAAAATATATACCTATCATAAACACAGCAAAATTATCACTATTATTGAATTAATCAGAACTGAATAATCTCTATTTAGCAAGAGCAGTTCTTGTCACAGATGCCAGCATGAAGGGGTTGGGAGCTGTTTTACAACAGAGAGACGGAGACACAGAGAATGTGATCTTATTTTTGTCACGTAGTCTAAGAGTTGCAGAACTGCGCTATTCTGTTATTGAAAGAGAGGCCTTAGCTGTTCATTGGGCAATAAAGAAACTTAAGAATCTCCTGTGGGGTTTGAAATTTGAAGTACGAACAGATCAAAAGCCTTTGTGTCAAGTGTTCAATAAGAAAGGAATAGATGCCATTTCTGGAAGAATTTCCAAATGGGTGGTAGCCCTTCAGGGATACAATTTTAAGGTTGAATATTTACCTGGTGCTAAGAACAATGTTGCTGATACCCTTTCAAGGTTGGTGGTCCAAAATGATGACACCACCTTTTCTGATGAAGATGAGTTGAAAGAATGGGTTTGTGCAATTGAGTGTGGTGGAATGAAAGAAAGTAGATGGCGAGAAGAGTGTGCTGTTGATAAAGAATTTCTTGAATTAACCTCCTTGCTCAAGAAAGGATGGAACAATAAGGTGAAAGGTGAGTGTGAGAAGTTTTGGTTAGTAAAGGATGAATTATCTGAAAGTGAAGGCCTTATCTTTAGAGGCACCAGATTAGTTCCTCCTAGTGCTCTTCGTCAAGAACTCCTTGAGATAGCTCATGAGGGACATCAGGGAATGTCTAAAACTAAAGAGAGACTCAGACTTACATACTGGTGGCCAGGCATGGACTTACAGGTTGAACGTCTGGTAAGGGAATGTATACCTTGTTGCATGAGTGAGAAATGTCAGAAGCCCAGAGTTCAACCTATGGTCATTAGGGAACGTCCCAAGAAGCCATGGGAAGAGTTGGCGTTTGATATATTGGGACCAATTCGTGGGAATGGGTGTGAATATTATGTCTTTGTGTTAGTCAATTTACATTCCAGGTGGCCAGAAATTAAAATCACAAGAGGCATTGATACTAAACAAGTTATAGGGTTTCTCAAGGAAGTCTTTGGTAGAGAAGGCTTACCTGGAGCCATACTAACTGATAATGGAACACAATTCGTTTCTAATGAAATGGAGGAGTTCTTATTGAGGTGTTCCATCAAACATAAGAGGTGTGCCCTATATCATCCCGAGAGTAATGGTATGGTGGAACGCTTCAACCGCGTCTTGAAGGAAACAATTGACTTGGCCAAACAGAATTGCCTAGATTGGAAAGAGGAGATCATCAGAAAGGTTGAAGTTTACAGGGTGTCTCCTCATGCTATTTCAGGTCGCACCCCATTTGAGTTACTCAAAGGTAGAAGTGCCAACACGTTGGTTGCTCCTTTCTGGATCAATGATGCTGAATCCAAAAGAGGTGAGAAAGTCTCTGATAATGATTGGAGGCGAAAGGAGAGTGAAAATGTCAAGGCACGCAAGGTACGCTATGATCTAAGAAAAGCTGTTAAAATCACTCCTGTCAAGGTGGGGGATTTGGTTATGATCAGAGCTCCGCTTGGTAGGAAGTCTTCAAATGTGTTTCAAAAACCTCATAGAGTTATCAAGGTATTAACCAATGCTATTAAAACTGAAGACTCACGGATCTGGAACTTAAACAGAGTGGTGATCATTAAGAATAGTAAGTTAAAGGTTAATGAGGGAGATTCCTCATTTAATGCTTCTCCAACAAGTTCTGGAGAGGAAAGCAAAAATAGGAATAATTTGAGAGACAAAAGAATTACCAGATTACCTTTGAAGTTTGACGATTATCAAATGTAGTGAGTTAATCCTCTTATTTTATTATATTATGAGGTAATGTACTTCTGCTGTGTGTTTGTTTTAATATTTCCTTAGTTTTGTGTGTAGGGGGAAGGTGTGTAACATTGTGTATTTACATGTATTTTACATTAGCACAGTTCAGTGCCCATCTTGTATATGTTTGAAGCTGCACCATGGTGATGGAACCTGGTGTAGGGAACATACTGTTTGTTTCTGTCAGTTGCATCTGACACTGGCTGCTGTATGGATGGGATCATTTTGCTGCATTAAACTTAAATCTACTTTTCAACTACTTGGAGCCTCTTCATCATCATTTTAACTAGAATTTTACAGCCAGCCTTGCCCCTCCCCGCACCTAGGAACGGAAAAATAAAATGATAATAACGTTCTGTTATTATTTTGTTTTTTCTCTTCACTGCTCTGAAAGCAGTGGGCGACGATCCTCCGCCTTACAGCAAGAGCAGCCCCTGGTAAGGTGCCAGCGAAAGGTCGAGGGACCACGGGCTCAAACGACGGTAAGGACTAAAAGCATAAAAATACTCAAAAAGAAAAACAAAACACAATGAGTTAATCGTTAGACATAATTTCATGTAGACCTTATGCCTTATAAAATGGCTTGTATGCTTACCATAATAATGTATTCTGATTTACCCAAAGAGTGAAAACACCTGGTAGCAAACATTGGAAGTGATACAATGCCCTTACAGCAAAATTAAACTTATTATATTGGGTGCTGAGAGAGAGCTTCTAGTTTGCTCTCTGCTCAAAAATGGTCTTGGGACCCCACACAGAGCAGCCCACAATAGGGGAGCTATCACAATCATAAAGATGCCCGCATTGTAAAGGTGCTTGCAAAAAGGAGGGAAAACAATAGGTTCAACTTAGCTGGGGGACTAGCAGCTAACAGTGCAACCAATCACTGTGCAAGGCAGTGAATTCTGAGCTATCCAAAAAGGCAAAGCAATAAAAATGGCCACGCATCACAAGGAGGCTTGGAATGCATAAAAAAGGCCTGCTGGTAACAATGTCATAGTAAGAGGACATACATACCTCTCCAAATAAAGAATTAAACAAAGTAAATTCATTTTGATCAAGAGAATAGCGAAATTACAAAAGAAAAAAATGAATAGTAACTAGGCATACCAATAGGTCTTGCAAATTGGTTCTTTCCTGGTTCCACGTTCACAATCTCTGGACACTTTTTTGCAACCTTTGGCCAAAAGCATGCCATCCTACCTTAAAGACAAAAAGAGACACTAAGGCCCTCATTATGATGGCAGGCAGAAAGCCATGCGACAGCTCGTCAGAGGTTTCTGCCCGACAGCATAGGTTTCCGTCCAACCGCCGTAGTCGCAGTCGGAGGGAAACCCATGGGGGAATTCCGCTCCGCTTTCAACGGGCTCACAGAGCCTGTCGGGGTGGCGGGCAGAATTGTAATCCTAAAATGGCAGCAGAGCCAGCCTCAGCTCTGCTGTCGGGATTACAATGCCGCTTTCCGCCTGCCCTTTCATGGCGGCCCGCCCGCCATGAAAAAGCAGATGGAAAGTGAATTTGGGGCCCCCTTACCCCCTGGCCTTCTGCTATGAGGCCTGGAAGTCACCTGTGGTGCCGCCCTAAAATCCCTGCACCATGTGGCAGTCACCACATGGTGCTTGTCACACAGTGCAGGGATGTTTGAAAACATATATTTTTCTATTGCAGCTTGTGCTGCTGCCCTTTTCTGGCCACCGCACAAGCTGCAATAGTGAAATGGATGTTTCTGACCGCCCATAGGGCAGTCAATTCCTAACACTGCGGGTGGAACCGCCGACTAATAGTCAGGTGGATTGCATCTCGCTACGGTGTCAACATCATTATAGGGCCCACTAAATTGTAAATATTCTGATTATACTGTCTTTTGACCCTGCCTCAAAAATCGTGATCCTTGGACAGAGGAGCCCTTTACAAAAATATTCTCCAAAAAGCCACCTAAAAGTAAATGAGGTCTTGCTAGGGACACCAGAGTGGACTTATAATACCGCTATTCACTTCATCGAAGATCTCTTTCTCCAGACAGGAGGCACTGGTAATAGAAGTTGATGTGCCTCCAGTCTGACGAATTTGTGTGTTAACTATGTTTAAAATGAAGCTATTTTTTCATGAGAGCATTTCAAATAGACATCAAGTATCAGTCAGTATATTAATGACATCTTTGTTATTTGGGAAGGGAACAAACAAGAAACAGCCTTCTCTGTATGGGCGAACAGGTGTGACCCATATTTAAAATCTGCTGTGACCATTGACAGATGTCAGTTTTTGTTCCTAGAGTACTGCACACAGTTAAAGAATGGGAAACTATACATCAAGGCATTTTCAAAACCTAGCAAAAGAAACTCCTTAAAGAGTTTTGAGAGTATCCATTCTCGCTCTCAATGAGAGAAATTACCTGTGAGCCAATTTGTACTTGTAAGGTGGATTGCACAGAATTAACAAATAATGAAACTCAAGCAGCAGCTCCGAGAAGGAAAATAAGGCAAAACACTACAAAGAGTTCTTTATAAAAATAGCAAAGAAAGAAGCATGAAATGATCACCATAAGGTACTACATGAAACACACACTGGAGAAAGCAACTATCGCTTAACACGTATCACCACATTCTCCACGCTGTCCAATCAGATCAGAAATTCTATACATAAGCATTAAAGATTGTTGAACATACAATTCCCTCCATCAATAGATCATGTTTTGCATTGGAATGAGGAAATAGCATACATCTTTATGTCGTGCACACCAGCCCAAATCTAACACACACCCCACAAAACAGAGCACCATATGGGGTCTACTCACTATCACTGGACACTTTCCTAGTGGATTCTGTAGTGTCTGCAAATGCAAAAATGACAGCAAACAATAGAAGATAGGTTTAGGGAAGATGTGGCATCAAAGAACACGCACAATATGATTGTCAAAACATAATTTAAGTAAAGTAACCCTATACTTTGCTATATATACTTACCTTGTCTTTATTCTAGTCCTCAATATTTTACTCACAAGGAAAGTCAGGATCCACATCCTTGAACACAAAAGCAGTATAAGATGGAGATGACTAATTACAAAACTAGTAAGTCATTTTTTCGTACGAAATGCGATGAAAGTGACATAACATTGACAGCCCTAGAAAAAGTTGCCAATTTTGGTAATAAAACATCTATAAGCTCGTTACTACTGAAAAATGAATTAAGATGGATTTTCTTTCTTTCCGCGAACAGAACAGACCTTAATGATGGCAAAATATGGAATATTGAATAATGTGACTTTCCCTTTCATGCAGTGCAGCAAAGTGGCTTGCTGCATTGCGCTGTATGAAAAAATGATAAATATGGACAAAAGTTAATTAATGTAAGTTTCATTAATATGTTACAGGAGGAGATATGTTGTAAGAATGTTCTTGGGATGTGTTCCTTCTATGGAACACTTGACAAGCTGGTGATGTTTTTATATGGACAGCTGGATGGGAAGGCTTGCAGGTGATGGCGATTCTGGGAGTTCACCAGTAAAATTCAGTGGAGCCTTTTAATCTTTATTTTTACTACAGAGATACTTCTACACAAAGGTCTTTACCCCAGTCATAAAGGGACCCACAGTGTTTCTACCCATCAGGTGCTGTCTTTGGTTTACCCCAATCTGCCACCTTGAACGGCATAGAGCCTACCAGGCTGAAGGTATTTTGTTTTAGGAAAATAAATATAAGGTGCGGTGGCCCACCCAGTCACCAGGCCTCATCCCAACCCCAAAGCTCCAACAGTCTTTCTGCCCCACCCCCCAAGTGGGCATAAAATCCACAATACAAACTGAAGGTTTAATATCTGCTGGAGTGGGGGCTAGCTTGCATTGTCCACACACACACACCCCTAAAGCCCAAATTGTCTTTCTGTCCTCCCTCCAGAGGGAAGATTGGAGGAGAAGGGCAAAACGCCCACTATATGCTAGGAATATTTTTTAGAAAAATGGGGTGGGCCTGCCTGTTGTGACATCAGGGAGCACCACCACCATGAAAGACCCAAAAGTGTTTCTCCCACCCAGGGAACCAATGCATCCCCTTTTCCATGATAACCGAGAGTAAAACTGGATTCTTTTGTGTTTAGTTTTGTCATATGGGCGAGCATAGAGTGGGTGAATTCCAATTTCCTTTCACTTGCCATGGTGAACAATTCCGCCTCTGTGTCAGCTAGCAACCAGGAAACTCTACAAACTGTGGAAATTTCTTTAACCTAGAGACACAGGTAAATCCAGGGTGATGTGGATTCTGTAAATCCCACTAAGCTTTCTTACCCACAATGTCCTAAAAACATCAAACTTTGGCTAAAATCAAGCATTCCCCCCACATTTCTCTGAGAGAAAGTCCTGACTTTGGAAAAGAGGCAGTGACTCAGGGGCTGCTGTACTCCATGCCTGGGAGTGTGGAGCAGCACTCCAGCATTTGAAAAAAACAATAAGTCTCCTGGGTCATTGAATCCATGACCCCTGGACTCTACAAGCTGTGAGTCTGCCCTGCCAAGTGGTGCCACCCCAGTCCTGGACCCTTGGAAGTGAGGCCTACGGTGCTTCTACATCCAGAAACCATGCATCCTCATCAAAACCAGTGCATCATCACCTTTGTGTGAGTCAGCACCAGTGCATCCTCGTTGTTGCGTGGAGTGGACCCGGCGCATCGCCTTTGAAACTGGCATAGCGCCTTCAGAATCAACGCATCACCTACTGCAGGAGCAGCAGCTGTGCATCGCATTCGAAACCAGAGCTGACGCATCGCCGCAGCTGCGCAGAGAAAATTGACGCATCTCATTCCCTGCGTGGCTCGACACCGACTCTTCGCCTCGGCTGCACCTCGCATCCTTGTCAATGGCGACACATCCCGGATCAATGTACTTTGGTTCCGCAGGCCCAAGTGGGTCCCTGTATCCAGACCACCTTCCTAATGGTTGGCATGAACTTTTGGCTTTGCCCTGGTCCACTGTGACCAGATAACCAATTCAAGCGCTTATTGCTTCTACGTGTTATTTTACCTTTATTTTTTTTTTAAATCATATCTTGACTTCTACATATTGGATTTTTTTCGTTTTGGTTTTCTCTTATTCATAAAATTAGTCTTTATTTTTCTAACCTGGTGTGGAGTCATTTTGTGGTGTTTTCACTGTGTTACTGTTTGAAGTGTTGCACAAATACTTTACATTGCCTCTTTTGTTAAGCTTGACTGCTCTGTGCCAAGCTACCAGAGGGTGAGCGCACAATAATTTACAGTGTGTTGTGACTTACCCTGACTAGGATTGTGGTTTATGCTTGGACTGGGTGCATACCCCTGCCAACCAGAAACCCAATTTCAGAGAATCTGCGTTATATATATTGATATGCTCACCCCTTGATAAAGCCAATAGGCTCATTTTTTATATTTTGGTGTTGTGACCCTTTAACAAAGTCAGTAAGTCTGCGGCCAGGACCTGTGAGACCAACCACACGCTATGCTTGTGTAGTATCCTCAGGTTCTGTATATATGTTCCCTTTCTCTGTAACTAGCTGCTCAGCCAGTGTGAGTGTTCCGTGTAGAATGTTAGTATGATTGACATGAGTGGAATGCTTGGGTGCCTGGTGTATGAGTGTTGGCAGTTGGAAGATGGGCTGAGCAGCCAGCAGGCTGCTCCTGGTGGGGCTCTGCATCTACTCTACTTATGGACTCAATAAACTACATCAACTTAATCTCGGCTACGTCTACTTTGTCACATGAACACGTGGGGCCAGCCCACTACATTTTTGGCGATGATCTTGAACTCATCTCACGCACTAAAGGTACTTTGATGCCAACTAAAGATGTGGAGTACAGCAGGACTGTGTGTAGGAAAGGACCTACTACATGTACCGATGAAGAGTAACAAGAGCAACAAGAATCAAGTAACAAGGAAAAGAAACCGGTCAAGCGCGCATCGCAGCCCCACCAGTGTCCACTACACCGGACAGCCCAGCCCATGCATGCTGTGCCTTGATCTCGTTATCTACAACATCTTTAACTACGTAAAGAAAGGCTACCTACAGCTTTCAGAAGGTCCTGTGCCACAACAAACGTCTACAGTGACGACAAATGTCAACTGTGCCTCAAGAAATAAATACACTGCCTGAAGAAGCAAGGTAAACTGATGCTGCTTCTTTCATCTCCTGGATATGTGTTACTAAGGCTGTCTCCATTTTAATGGACATCTTACGCTACATGAAATATCTACAGTGCTTCAGGAAGAAAGTTAACCTGTTGCTGCCTTAGTTTCTGCCTCCATGCGGAGTGAAGTCATTAATTTTTTACTTTATGTGTGACTGTGCACATGTTCAAGATGTCTCCAGGATTTGATTTTGTAACATTTCCTCCGTGTAAGCCCAGGACTTGAGGCGTTAAACTTGTGCCAGTTCTCCTCACTTTTGCCTGTTCATTTTTCAAAGGTCAGTGAGCTGTTATTGACAAAAAGAAGGAAATCGCCTCAGATTGCTGCCTGACGGCATTGCGAAACTACTGGGTGAGAGATTTTGAATTTACGTTTTGTGGCATGTGTACGCTGTTTTCCCTGCTGCCTGGCCTCAAGAGAAACAGTTACGCTGTATTTCAAATTTAAAATATTGCTCGCGCACCTTACCTGGTCCGTGGTGTCGCACGGAACAGTTCTGGAAACTCTGTGACGTCCTGATCTTTGCTTGTCATCAACGCTGCCTATGGACGTTTTGCAGCAGGAGCGCGCCGTGAGCCACTCGACGTGTGTCTCCTGAGCGTGCCGCCATCTTGGAGTTGGCGGATCCAGCCATACCGGTCAGCTTTCACCCTCAGTGATGTACGTTTTCTACCAGTAAGTTGCCAACCACGTTTTGTTCTCTAAATAAAGTTTATCGCAAAATGAAAGTCCTCAGCAGCCTTGCGATGTGCGGATCTCCTCTCCCAGCATGGATTTCCCTCTTCAGTCTCTATGAGATGGTCGTACTGCCCCTCAAGTGTCTGCCTATTCAGTCTCGACGTTTGGGCAGTGAGTTCTTCTTTTGGTCACCGGACTTTGCCTACAATTCTTGCGCCCAATGGTCGCCTTGGCAGGAATGGTCTTCTTGGCAGTTTCTTGGTTTGGGATGCGGTTTGAGTTTTCTTTCGTTTTGAAAACTCCGAGGACACTGGACTTTGTTGGAAGATTGGGTGGTGAGTTCAAATTGCATTACAAGTCCTTGTGTCTTTCTATCTTCAGTGGGCGTTGTACCTGAAGAATTGTTCTGTTCTGTCACAAGTTTCGTGGAGCTGTTTCATTCCTGCAAAGTTATGATTGGTTCCGAGGAACGCCTGTCCCTCATCATTGCGGTGACAGGCACACCAGTGACATTTTAAGCTTACAGTGCTTATTTTTAGTTTTGTCTCTGGTTGTGGTCATTCAACATTTAAAAAAAAAGTTCTGTATTTCGAATGACATGTTATATGCTCATGTGTGGTCTATTCACGACTGTATTTTCATTATTTACGCATGGTTTTTTTTCAGATGTTGTATCCCTGCCTAAGGGATGGGAGTGGGTCTTAGTCCCACGTCTCTTCTTCACGCATGTTCTTGTTTCAGATGTTGTATCCCTGCCTAAGGGATGGGAGTGGGTGCTAGTCCCATGTCTCTTATTCACGCATTTACACCTTTCAGATGTTATCCCTATCATTGGGATGGGAGTGGGTTACAGTCCCATTTCTCTGGTCTCTGTACCATGTTGGACATATCTCTTTTTACGTCATCCCTTACACTACTTGGGTTTGATGTACGTCCTTTCTTTTGGATGTGTGTTTTGGGTGTTAGTCCCATTTACACGTTTATTGTCATGTTTTGTCCAGTGTGTAAGCCGCCCCGCGCCTCACCATGTGTTGTTACGTCGTCATGTAGTGTGTGTAAGTCACCCGGTGCTTCACCTCGACGTAATGTGTGCGTGTGCCACACTGTGCTGCACCTGTGTTGTTCTCGTGCTGCGCATGTCTTTGGGTGTCAGTCCCATGCAACGTTACCTGCTCTACTTGGGTGTTAGTCCCATGCAACGTTACCTGCTCTACTTGGGTGTTAGTCCCATGCAACGTTACCTGCTCTACTTGGGTGTTAGTCCCATGTAACACTACGTGTTACACTCTTTCTGTTTTGGGTCAATGTCTCTCACGTGAGGGGTGGTGTTTTTCTCTTCACCATTTTCTCCTTACTTGAGGAGTAATTCTTTGGGTGCCGTCCACCCACTCTGTGAGTCTTGGGGTATGTTTTCCCCCTTTACTCTTGTGTCTTGCTCACTTGTTGCTTGTGAGCTCATTTTACACTATTTACCTTTTCTTTATTTACTATTAAAGGGGGAGGATGGTGTTAGTGTGTGTTTTTATCCTTTCATCCTTCTTTCCTCCTTTTTGCTTGTCTGTTGTCCCTCTCGCGATGTGTTCTATTATGCATCCCTGGGTCTATGGACTGCTTTCACCTTTTGTACATTACTGTGTATATTTGTTTTCATTTTAGTTTGGGTCTTATTATTTTTCAGTGTAAAAGGGAGAGGATATGTAGTATCCTCAGGTTCTGTATATATGTTCCCTTTCTCTGTAACTAGCTGCTCAGCCAGTGTGAGTGTTCCGTGTAGAATGTTAGCGTGATTGACATGAGTGGAATGCTTGGGTGCCTGGTGTATGAGTGTTGGCAGTTGGAAGATGGGCTGAGCAGCTAGCAGGCTGCTCCTGGTGGGGCTCTGTATCTACTCTACTTATGGACTCAATAAACTACATCAACTTCATCTCGGCTACGTCTACTTTGTCACATGAACACGTGGGGCCAGCCCACTACAGCTTGCCAGAAGGTTGTGCATGGAGTGGGGTTGGCTGCTCGCAAGGGGGTGGACGCAGGGCCTGGCCAAAGGCTAGGCTCTGTGATAACTCCAAGTCATGCCTGGCAGTCCCTGAGGCTTTATGCATGTTAATAAAATATTACTTTACGTTAAAAAAAACACCCTAGAAATTTACTGAAAAAATCAAAAGTTAAAGTGTCTTTATAGTTCAGTGAAAAT
This sequence comes from Calotriton arnoldi, assembly GCA_963921515.1. Lineage (NCBI taxonomy): Eukaryota > Metazoa > Chordata > Amphibia > Caudata > Salamandridae > Calotriton > Calotriton arnoldi. The sequence continues at coordinate 332,083 of CAWUFW010015217.1, read as the reverse complement.
TTCAATGACAACGTAACGTTTTAAGCTAAATAAACCGCTGAAATTCACCAGGTATAGTTATCTATAGTAACTATAACTCGTCCCTAAGGTAACTGTAATTTGGACCCTGGCCATGCGCAGCTAATTACCCCACATATTACATCACTCATGACATGTTCTATGACATCACTGATAACATCACTGCAACATTAGAAATTACATCCTTGATGACAAATCTGTGCATGGCTGGGGTGTGAGTTATAGTTGCTTTACGGCACAAGTTATAGTTACTGGAAATAACTATAACTAGTGAATTTTAGTGGTTTTTTTTGTTTAAAATGTTATGTTGTCACTGATATTTTCACCCTACTAGCACATCAACCCGGTAACCGTTGTTTTAATAGATAGATAGATAGATAGATAGATAGATAGATAGATAGATAGATAGATAGATAGATAGATAGATAGATAGATGATAGATAGATAGATCTACTTATTCACTGGGGGAAAAAAAATATATACATATAGATATATATGGATATATATGTTCATATTCTACACATTTAGTTGCTTTTATTGCACAGGGAACCATGAAATATGGGAAATATTTTGTGGCTCTCTGTCAAATACAGGTTTCATCATTCTAATGACAGCCACAAACAACTCTGCAGAGCTTTACCAATATCGGAGCACTAGGATTATGTGGCAATACTATCTAAATTATGCAGCATGGCTATCTAAATGATGTAGTAAAAAAGACAAATTATGTGGCACACTCTCTGGCAGTGCTATTTTCATCCATTTGAACTACAAACAATATTTTCTGTGACATCTGCAAAATATGTGTAAAATGCAGTAGATACAAAATTATGTTGTAAATGCTGCAGCCACAGAATTGCATAAATTCATTGACCATCATCTGTTGCTGTTGTTTTATCAGATTGTATTCATGTAAGGTAAACCTAAACATTCTAATTCCAGTCAGTGCCCATTGTTGGCGGCACTTGGAAGAAAATAGCGTTTTCTAGCTAAGTACCCCAAGATAATCACCTAATATAAAAAAAATGCATTAGAAGTAACATGTATAATATTGTTCTATATTGCCATCTTGAGGTTCTGGTTACATTTACTATCTACTCGGGTTCCATTCATGAAAGCATACAATATGGGGCAATGGGGTAGCCCACCTTCTCCATTGCGTCTAACGCCATATGAGTGATGCCATTTGTCGAATCACATGCAAACATCTACCTGAAAATGATTTTTCTTTAATGGCAGTAATGTTCCCCATTCATAGTTTTCCACTTTGTCCATTCATAGGACCCTTTACATTTCTTTCCTTCTCTTCTTTTTATTTTCATTTTTAGAAGATACTACAGCTTCCCAGACAGTGGTCACTTACTAACACCCTAATTTAATCTGTACTGCACCACATCCTGTTCAGCCTCTTCCTCTAAACCAGGTGGCCATAATGGAATGGTATTGCTCATAATGTATCATTGTTTTACTATTCCAAGAACGCCAACACGTTGGTTCTAAACATGGAAGACATGCTTTAACTTTAAAACAACAGTATATTATGTGCAATACCATTGCAAGATGGCCACCAGTTTCTATGTTGATTTTTATTTGTTTTTGCAAGCAAATATCCACCATGTTTAGGTTCTTTGTCTCACTTGTATTATTTTCATTTAGTTTGCATATAAATTGCTGTGTTTTTGAGTGTGTTTCATCTTTATTGTCTAAGTGGGCAAATATAAGAATGAGTCAATGGGTGGAATTAATACATTTCTGTGCGCATGTATGATGACATTGAGGGGCCGATTCCGATCTCGGCCGGTAGTGCTCCGAATCGGATTCGGATTTACCGGATCCGATTCGGAGCCCTGTTTCCCGACCGAATCGGACGCGGGTCCGGCCGAGCGAGTACGATGCAGGCACCCGCGAAATCTCCGACCGACTCGAACGCGGCTTCAACACGCTCCGACCGACTCGCATGGACACGACTCGCACCGCGCTATGGAGACGTATCCCGGCCGGGTTAGTACGATGCGTGCCGCGAGCAGTCCGACCGACTCGCGCCGTCCGGCTCGAAAAAGCTGTCGGAGCCGGACTTTGGGGGTCCGCGTCGGACCCCCCTGTACGCGTAGGCGCGCGAGTCGCACACAAGGGGGACCCATGGGTCCCCCCTACCTGTGCATGTACGGCGCGACCCGCATCGACGCGCACACGCTGTAGGGGGCGCCCTTGTTCGCGTCGTGCCCATTGAGTCAATGGGAGCCCGTGTACCCGTCGTACGACTGGCTCCCATTGACTTCAATGGGAGTCCGACCGACTCGAGTCCGATGGCATGCGTGCGCATCGTACTCGTTCGGTCGGACTGCCAGAGTCCGATTCGGTCGGAAATCTCTCCGGGTCCGGCTCGGTCGGAGAGATTTCCGGCCGGAATCGGAATCGGCCCCTGAGTGTCTAAATCCATCAATGACTGAAGAGGCACTTCAGATCTATTTGATTGCTTTTGCTTCTTCAATTTTAATTTAGTAGTAAAATAGTGTGCAGCTTTAAAGTGAGTACTGAGAACATATGTTAATAATGGACTAGAGTGTGGCCTTGAGTGATTGACAGTGGCAGAGATTAATTCAGGCATTACATCCATCACCTTGTTGTTGCAGTTGCCACCCTACGTGAGACTGGTATGCCCAGACATGAGTCCCATGCTCACTGTGCCAATGAAACAAGCTGCACCCAATTTAAGAATCCCAATTAGGGTGAAACTGGTCTTAGGTTGCTCGTGCTCTGGTTCAGGGATGGCTGTTCCTACTGTTGATTTGCATATGGCTGGGTCCAAACTGAGGTGACATGGTGGGTGGTGAAAGGTGATGGACAGGAGTGTTGTCTTGAGCAACTGCCAGTGGCCGAGATTAATTCAAGCATTCCACCCATCACCTTGTTGTTGTTGAAGTATATTACTACCCCAGCAGCAGTCACAGGGGCCATTTTCCATGCCTGTACAAGGGCCCATGTTGTCCTTGCTACACTACTGACAGACACTGGCATAAAACATTGCATTGATTGAGCTGGGTCTTCAAAAAGATAATCTTGATTGGGAGCACATAGAGGAGCAAAAATTATGTAAATATTTCCCTACAAATGTTTTGAAAGCACCTAAACCCACTATCAAGTCCCTGCGCCCAAACATACTTAAAGTGGAATTAGACCAGTACATTTATTCACTCATAAAAAACAACTTTCACAGATTTAGGAATCTGAAATGATTACATTTTTGCAGAAAGATATTTATGTATAGTCGATATTTTGGCAGTCTGTATTTCTGAGTGTGCCTTTGCTGTCTATGATTTCATATGGGGCTCTGTTTCTAGCATGAACTTTGCACGCTGGTATTCAAGTTTGGCGTCTTCTAATCTTACACGTTGGTATTGGTAATAATTGTACTCATAACAAAGAAACCGTTGGCAGTTTATGACGTGGAGACCTCAGTAGCTTGAAAATGTCCTTAGTTAATGAATCCCATCAAATTCTACTTGCTCTTCAGATTTACGCTGCATTCCTGTCGTGGCCTTTCATCTGAAAGCAACATTGTCAAAGTGGCCTCAGTCAACTAACAATTGATTGTTAATCTGCCTTCGCTGCTACAAAAAAACTTGCCCAGATTTTTAAACAAAAATTTTGCTAGTGAAACAGCAACCAAAATGGCTGCTTTAGTTGCAGGGTTTTGCCAGGGTAGTATGACACAACCACGCATGCCTAAACCACGCATGCCTTAACCACGTGGTCTTCACAATGACCGTGTCTTTACCACACATGCCTTTGCCATGTATGTCTTTACAACGAATTTTGTTGTTAAGGCATGTTTGGTAAATGTATATGTGTGGTAAAGATCCCACTCCAGCCACCCTGCCCCAAGTTCTAAAATTCGGCCCTCCTTTATAATATGCCCACCCCAGCCCTAATAACTACCGTGACTCCCTACCCTGAACGCTAAAACTCAGCCCCCTAGGACAAAAAAAAAAGAAACACCCTAACCCCAGGACTCCTGCCCTAAAAACTGGCCCCCTGCTTTGAAAACTGTCCGAGCCCTAAAACTCGGCCCCCTGCCATGATAACGACCCCGACCCCAGTCCCCCGCCGAGGCCTAAAATCAGCCCACCCCTGAAACCTCCCCCCCAACCCCAGCCCAACTTATCAACCCGCGTCCTGGTCCTTTCTACAGCATGGCTTCGGGTTCCTCTTCCTGCCCATCCGCTGAGACAGCTAGAATGTGGACTGCTTTAACTACGCATATATATGTGTTGTAAACTAAAGGCAAGCATTGTTCAGCTTGCGAGGAAACAGCACGCGTACTGAGGCCCGCGTTGTAAAGGCTGTTTCCCTTTTGCCAGTGTAGCTTAAATAATTTTGCAACTCCTGTTATTTAAATGTGCAGTGAATTAAAGCACAATTGAGCCATCCATTTAAAGTTTATCAAATCCATGTCCACCTTTCTCCAGAATTCTAAAAGTGAAAGAAGTGCGGTTGTTTGCAAAACACAGTGCCATGTTTTTCCTTCCAGTGGATTCCCCACCCCGGCTTCCACTATTAGACGGAAAAGTTGCTCTGGGGATATTTGGTAAGGAACGTCTTAGCAATTTGCAACAAGCAAGCAGACTTGACTGCAAATGAGTGGCATTTCTAATGCATTGGAGGAGCCATTATGCTCTCGACTTTAGCAATTAGTTGTACTTCAAGAATGCGTGTGTTTTGCGTTAGCATTGTGGCTGTGCTTCTCCTGAGGCACGCACGTCGACGCTGGGTGACAGGTGTGCTGAACCGGAGCAGTTAGTATGCAGGCACGAGGCGGAAAACACATTGATAGTGTGCAAAGTGTTGTTTTCATGTGAAATAATAGGCATTCTAACATTTTTTATCTCTTTTATTAGATGCATGGGATCATCAATGTAAATCAGGGATGTACAGCACCATTGAAAACCTGATGTAGTATCCTTGTCGAAATCCTGCAGAAATGCCAAGAGATCGGAGCAAAATTGGCTTTAGCACAATAATTGACAGACTTGAGCAATAGTTGTGTTGCATTTACTAACTATGGGATTTCCCTGTACCATTTTTATGTCTGGTCAAGAGACAGCTTTGTTTGTTTAAGTCTCGTGTTACAAAACACAGAAACTGAGGGGCATATTTACAAGCCCCTATTGCCACCCCAAAGGCACTTTTCAGGACGTTGTGGTGGAGATAGAGGCTTCGCCTTATTTACAAGTCACCCTTTCAAGCTGGGAGGGCAATGGGTGTTGCTGCGGGCATTCCACCGCAACACCCATTGATTTTAATGCTGCCCCATATTTACAAGGGTGGCGTAGATATGGGACAGCGCCAAAATTAAGACCATGGAAAACCTGGTCTTAACATGGAGAAACGAGGAGAAATGTTCTCCTTGTTTTTGATGTTTCCATGTGTGCTGCGTTGTGCAGCACAAATGGAAACAGCAAAACGCCAATGATTGTTTATGTGCAGTAAGGTGTCCCTTCCTGCACATAAACAATAATTTTTTTTTAAATGACGTTTTGCAACTTCTATGTGTGCTATATTGAGCAGTACAAATAGTAGTTACAAAATGTCATATAAAGATTGCTTATGTGCAGGAAGGGACACCTTCCTGCACATAAACAATCTTCCCCTGCGACGCAGACACTCTTGCACTATGGTGCAAGGGTGCCTGCGTTGGCGCGAGGCAGTTAAATTTAGTGCCAGCACAGGGGGAAATGCAGGACTGCACCATATTCTTGTAAATATGGTGCAGCCCAGCGTTTCTAAAGTGACAGAGCGTGTTGTTAGCCTTCCACGCTTCGGCACTTTACAAGTAAATATGCCCCTGAAATACATACATAGAGGTGTTTGGGCCAGCCTTCTTCGTGCTCAACTGTCACACACATTTGGCTTCTGCACACCACAGCATAGAGAATGGCGCAATTGTTGTGTTCACTTTAGTCATTCGCTCTCTTGCACTATGTGTGATGGTATTTACCTGATCACATGTGCACATCCGTCTAAAAAGAAACGAGCGTGTGTCAGGGATCATAAGCTAACACTTTAATTTGCCAATCCTTTTTTCATGTTTATTTTAATTTTTTAAACACCCTTTCACTTTTGAAACTGTACCTTCACCTCATAGTATTTCAATGACAATAGTGCATTTTCTTGGCGCCAATAAGAATCGTATTTTTCAGAGAAGTGCATTAAAACTAAAAAATATTTTCTACACCTCTCTTAAGTACACCTGCTTGTTAGAAAGAACCCATACTGTGCTATTAAAGTTCTTCTCAATGGTTATTGAAGGCGTCTTGACGAAAAGCGTAGGCCATCATTTTTTCCTATGGTTGAACCCTTGATTTACTTTATTTAATTTTCAAGTAAATATTTTTTTTGCACCCCATGTCGATGGATTTTTTTTATTGCAAGCATATGGTCGGTCACCCCTCTCAGATATGGCATAGTAATTTTTTCTTAAGTTTATTTTTGTGGCACATCTTGGTAATAAAAAAGAACGATCGTGACTGTTTGCCGAGGCCAGGCCTATTTGCTTTGCCAATACTTTACTTCATAAACTGTCCCTATGCCGTATTTCCCATCTGAGCTCGTATATTTTCAGTACTGCAGTGTGCCGTAGGGAAGTTTTTTTTTAATTATTTCTCAATTTTAATTTCTAGATTCTCTCGGCTTTCCTCACTCTTGTCTTAAGGGAAATGCTTTCGCCTGGCCCTCGTGCGCAAAGGCCATCCCGTATAGTTCACTCTGATTGTCTGGTTACATGGTCATTGTCCCCCAGACATTTGCCATCATCCATTTTATTTGTCATGTCCGGTTCATTTTCTTGGACTGAGGGCCAGCTTCATTTAAAATGATATGCTCTATTTAAGCAGATTTTCTGCATACTTTACTTAAGGAAGGGAATGCTTGACACAGACTATTGGCAACTGTGTGATTTATTAACACCTGTACCCCGAATAAGTGCTGTAAAAAGACCCTTCATTAAACGCACCATTGCATCGCTTTTGTCATGGAATATGCAAGGTAACAGTCTGTGCAGTTAAGACAAATTGAGGTCCACGGTTGACATTTCTCACTTAGAATTTTAAAAATGTCTCTTATATATTTATATACCTATATTTCAATTGACTCACTTTAACAACCACTGGCAAAGGAAATAGGTATCGCCTTTTGACTTTGCCAATGCTTGTAGCCGATCCCTGTTCTGCTGGCAAAAAGACAAAAAATGGTTATTACAGATGCTTAACAGCTGCAGGATGATGATGCATATGTGGGTGTGCATTGTCATGTATGTGCGTATGCCACATGATCCTACTGTAGCCTCAGAGTGATGCACCACCACATATACACACCATGTGCATGCGTCACCAGCAATGCGTACTTGTAGGTGTGGCACAGTGGTCATTTTGTATTTGTTTTCTATTTTACTGCTCCCAGATGGAGGCCACCTATCTTGGAGCAGTAAAGATAAAAAAAACAGTAATAGGTGTGTGATGGTACATTTTCATAAAGGAGTATCTCAGTAGCAAATTGCAGCTTCTTAGATCTTCTAGAAAGTAAAAAAAAGAGAGATTTATAAAAAGGGAATGGCAGGTTGAAGGGGGACAAGTATACGCCTATGATGAGCGGTGGTGGGTGAACAGGGAAGGGTGGGGGAGCGACAGCGAGCAGGAATTAAGAAGTCAAACGGGACAGGGAAGGTATAGGGGAAGCAACAGATAGGTTGGGGGTGGGAGAACATCACAGAGAGCCCTGAGTGCAGGGGTGTGAAAGAGGAAGCAGCACACAGGGGAGAGGGGGAGAGAGCAAGAAAGCACATGCACTCCAAAGGAGCCCTAAAAGCGAAAGAATAAGGTATGTTTATGAATGTAAGCGGTGAGAGGATATGTCATCCAGTCAAAAGAATGGTAAAGAAGCTATGCTCCTGAGGAGGGCCAAACACAGGAAGAGGAAGGAAAGCCTGTCAATTAGAAGTAAGCACATGAGATTGACTGAACGCTATCCAATGATAAGCAATGGATTGACCTAAAGCCCCACACTAAGTATTAGTATTGTCCACAACAGATCTTTCAACAACAAACAGCTGAAGCTAACTACCTGTAGGCGAGATCTTAACAAGGATTAAAATCGACACTGATAATTCCATTCAGAAAATAAACACAGCTGACTCACTGAGATTTATCTAAACATAAGTGGAACTTACACCAACAAAAAGTAATCATTTCGGCATGGTCAAAGTACGCATGAATCACAAAAGTGTTGAAGAGCTGTCTACCTGTATGCTTTGCGTACCACGAATGAGTATTTAATGCACACATAGATTTATATTTCTAGTTCATCTTTGAGGCTCCTCAGAATCACAGCAATGTCTTTTCTTGAAGTAGCTTGACATTCCGGACAACCCAGAGCTGAAGAGCAAGCCACATTCCATCTTGCATACAGCACTATCATACCAAGGACAGACATGCACTATACATATATGTAATGTAATGTAATATAGTCTTATAAAGCGCACTGTCACCCCACAGGTATCCTGGCGCTGAGGGTACATTAGCTCCCCTATTTGCACATTTTACCATGAAGATGACTGATCTGCATTGCACCCTTGGGAAGAGCCAAGTTTTAAGCTTCTTCCTGAAGTGTAAGAAATCTTCTATTTGCCTAAGATTAGGCGGGAGTTCGTTCCATAAACGAGCGGCTGCAGAGCTAAATGCTATTCCTCCAAACCTGGTGGTTCGAAATCTGGGTGTGCTAACCAGATGGGCTGCCGAGGATCGGAGGCTTCTTGTCGGGGCATACCAGACAAATTTGTTCTGCAGTGGCGCCGGCCCAAGTCCATGCAGGGCCTTGAAGACGATACAGAGTGATTTGAACTGTATCCTCTGTGGTATTGGGAGCCAGTGGAGCTCTTTAAGGGACAGAGAGGCAGAAGATCTGTGTGCTTTCTTTAGAGTTAGCTTTGCGGCTATTGTCTGAATTTTTTGGAGTTTCATGATCAGGGAATTTGGGGCGCCCAATATCAGCGCATTACAATAGTCCAGTCGATTCAGAATGACAATTCTCACCACGAGTGCCCTGGCTGTCATTGGTAGCATTGGGAGTATTTTCCGCAGTGCTCTGATAAGGGAAAAGCACGTTCCCACTGTTTTGTTTACTTGGGTTTCTAGGCTCAACTTGTCGTCACCCCCAGATTGCGCACTGCCTCAGAAGGTGTTGGGGGCTTATCTGTAGGGATGGGCCAGAAGTTAGCCGGGAGCGGAAGAGGGGCTTTCTTAGCCGTGCAGTACAGGATTTCAGTTTTTTCTCAGTTGAACTGCAGGGAATTGTCTGTAAGCCATCTAGCAGTTTTTTGCATACATTCATGAAAACTGTTGAGTGGTATTGACTGATTTCCCTCTAGAGACAAAATGAGTTGCGTATCATCTGCATAATTCACCAAATTAATTTCATAAGATTTGATAATTGGAATCAACGGGCTCATATAGATATTAAATAGAATCGGGCTGATTGCCGATCCTTGGGGGATACCATGCTGAATGGTACCATATTTCGATAGAAAGGGGGGTAAGGCCACTGCTTGCTGTCTATTCACAAATAAGACTGGAACCATTTCAGTGCCATGCCCTCTATCCCAATTTCCATGAGCCGCCTCAGAAGGATCTTATGATTGACCGTATCGAATGCGGCAGACATACCCAGTAGGATCAGTATAGCCGACTGACCTCTGTCTGCTCGCATTCTAATTTCGTCCGGGAGTGTTACTAATGCAGTCTCAGTTCCATGACCTGGGCGAAAGCCGAATTGTACATCTTCCAACCTTTGATTAGTTTCTAGAAATTGCGAGAGGGTTTTACTGACCAGGCGCTCTAGAATTTTCACAGGGTAAGGTAGAAGAGAAATGGGTCTATAATTATTTGGGCACTGGGGGTCAAGCGTAGCTTTTTTTTAGCAGGGGTGTCACAATTGCCTGTTTCCAGCATGCAGGGACTACCCCACTGCTCAAGGACTGGCAGCATATCTGACGGAGCTGTGGGAAAAGCTCCTCACTGAGCTCCTTCCAAACCATATGAGGGAGAGGGTCCATAAGGGACCCTGAAGCAGTGCTTAGAGCGAGTCTGTGAAATTCTTCCTCTGTAGGGGTTTCGAAGTGATCTAGAGTCGCTGACTTGTCCTCACTTGCCCCTTTCTCCTTCTGAATCACTGGTGGCACCTTTGTTGCTCTAATTTCACTTTCATTCTAGTTTACCTTATCTACTGCAAGGCCATTGATTATTTTAGTGATTTTCTCCTCAAAAAAAGTCGCTAGGCCATTACATAGGTCTTGGGTCACGATGATCTTGTTTTTTATGCAGTCAGGCTTAGAAAGGTCATTTACTATTTTAAATACGCTTCTCGCTTTGTTGGACGCCTCTAAGATGGTGTTGGCATAATACTCAGCTTTCGCGTTAGCGATTTCTCCTTTATAGTTGCCCAGTGTAACCTTCAGGGCTGTTTTATCATCTTCCTCATAAAATTTCCTCCATTTTCTTTCTGCTTGTTTGCAGCCCTTCCTTAGATTTTTTAACTTCTCATTATACCAAGGGGCTGACGACTTATGCTTATTTTTTCGTTTTTTCATCGGAATGATCTGATCAAGAACGTTGGTAATCTGATTACAAAATTTCGAATAGTTTTCCTCCACTGATATATCAAGGACATAACATATTGTAACCTATTCAGCAGACACTCTCATGCTCATTATTTCTTGTGCGCTCAGCCACCGCAACAAAGTCCATTCTGAAAGGGACTGGAGAGCTTCCCCACTAATATAAAGACCAATGGACTCCAGTACCACTTTTCTCCACATTCATGGAGACCTCAGTACACTTTCCTTTGTAAGAACTCACAGTGAGGTCTACGGTTCCAAGAATGGTACTGACCTTGTAGCAGAAGTACCAGGCTTTACATGGAGCTGTGCACAGAAACAAAGGAAGGACAGGGCACTTGCTCTGAATTGGAGGCTGGTGGTCTAGTGACCTCAAACAATTCTTACAGACCACAGGAGGATTAGCCCATCCTGGAATGAAGTGGTCAACTAATCTCAAAGCAATGTTCTGAAAAGAAGAATGAGTTTGAAACCCCAGTAGCTTGTAAAGACTGTGTATTCTTGGGAGTAGCTTTTTCTTCTGAGAGGCATCCTCGTGGACAGGAAGATCTTATGTGGACCAAGATTATCAAGAGTTACCTCTCATCATCTGCTAGTACACTAGCGTGAGTTGCTCAGCCGCTGTGCATGTGAAAGGATGGCTAAGTCCCACCACATGCCACGTCCAAGGTCACTAAGGGGTATCTACTAGAAGGACAGGCACCATGCCATTGCATTTCTCCATTCATCTGTACCATGTTCATGACCGAAGCCCAGAGATCACAAAGTCCTAACAGTATTTTCAGCACCCTAAACTTCTTGAATGTGACTGAGATACCATGATAACAAGCTTGGCCAGCTAAACTCTCCTTCATAAAGAAATGGACAGTGGAAGTTTGAGGGTGCTTGGTCAGTATTTGTATGCTCTATAGAGAGATTGTATGCAAAATGACTATGCAGCCTCTGGCAGTCCCTAAAAGTGTCATTGAACAGCTGCACACTCCAACAAAATCTCTCTCATTTCAAGTAGAGGGCCTTTGTTGTTAAACAGACTGCATATTGGCTTGATCAACACAAAGGGATTCCACACCAACTTAAAAAAGCCCAAAAGCTTGTCGCATTTCTAAGGGAATAACCTTAGATTTCAGAAGTACTCCGAAATGTACACTGGCGTCTTGTGGTGATAACATCAGGGACATAAATAGGGGAGTGCCTCCCACAAGCGAACTTTCTGCAATGCTCTACATTCTTCTTTAAAATGATCAGATACTCAATGTTTCCATGCTTGCCTTTATGACACCGGAAGGGCATTTTCCACCACCATTTACAGATCAGGGTAACATGCAATTATCCATTGGGGCAAATGTCTTTCTTGCACCGATCAGTCACTGAACATGTCCTTTTGCACTGACTGGCTGGTATGAATTGTGGTGAAAATTTTCATTGTGCTCAGAGTACATTTTTTCTATCCCTAATGTAAGGCAAGTAAACCGGCAAGTAAACCTGCCACGAGTGGTTGTCTTATAAGCTTTCCTCAATGTCTTACTGCATTTTTAAAAGGGTCTTTGGAAGGGCTCCTGGTTCTTGGCTTTTGTGGTCTTATGGAATTAGCTCTTATCGTCGGGTAAATAACATCATCCATAAATTTCACGAGATTCTGCTTCTACTGGAATAAATGAACTCAAGGCTGTGGAAGTGCTTTGTTACGTTTCATTCATCCCCTACCTGCGCATTCGACTGATCTAAATGCAGCAATTAGTACAAACGTCATGAATAGTTCGAATTCTTTTAAAAGACCTTGAATACGTTTCAGGATGTTTAAATATAGCATAATTAGATGTCCAGAGAGTGAAAAATGCAGAGAATTCTGCGTAGGCAATAACTACCTGGGTCTATGCCTCTTGCTGTTCGGTGGGGTGGGGGGTGGCAGGGGGGGCGTGTTCGATCTCAGGAGCACAAAGAGCAGTAGAAAGTCGCAATACTTGTATTTTGACCCCTTTCCAGTAGCCCTCTCAAAAGTTAAGTTGGCCATATCAGTTCAGACTTGTTAATTCACACTTTTATATTTTCGTAAACCGGTTCACATCGGAATTCTGGGAGAGGGAGAAGTTGCACTGACATTAAATGCCACAGGCCGCAGACTTCTGAGCAGAGCTTCAGGCCCCTGCACTCATTCTTTTACAAACTAAGCACTGTATACACCACGGTGTCAATACATGTTTGGAGTCAGTAGAGGTAAAATACCAAATACACACATTGTTACGCACAGGGAGGTGGTCGGGAAAAGAGGGAGAAAGAGAGAGAGAGACAGTGGCCCAGATTTACTATAATTGTGTGTCGGGGTTGTGTCACTTTTGTGGCGCAGCCCCAGCAAAAAAATATTTTAGGCATTTACGAAGCCACACAAGGCCACTGCGTGGTTTAGTAAATACAAAGTAACTCAAAACAGCGCATATCACTGCCTTGAGTTACTTTAATTCAGAAAGGTGTTACATGGGTGGAGTATGAGCCTTCCCATGTCTCCACCTTGTATTTGACGCAAACCCAGCTTTACAAAGACTTGTAAACCTGGGTGTGTGACAAAATGGTGCACCTACCCGACAGAGGCATAACGTGGAGAATATTTTTATTTCTCATTCTGCAGCACATATAGAATGAGGAATGTGCCTCTAAGCAGGGCTTTAAGTGGGCCGGGTCCTGCCGGTGCTCAGTACCGGCAGTTTTTAAAAGCAGGTGCAGAGACGGGTCCCTATTGGGCTCTCCATCTTTACCCTCAGGGTGAAAAAAAAAAACCTTAACTCTGCAGTAGTACAACCCCTCACTGCCTTTGATGTGACTTCAAAGAGACTTGTTTTTCAGTTTTATATAGCACAAACTTGGAGGCTTTACATGAGCATGTTACATTACAAAGGGCATATTCATTTTTTGAATCACAGGATGTCAGGCTTGAACCTGTTTTTCTCAGCTCGAAGGTCGGCCGATCTAGCCTTACGCTACAACCTCGCCCACAAGAGCGAGTAGCATTTTCAATATTATATACAACAAAGTGATAGTTGTTGCTCATTTATCTTATGCACCTTTCAACCATTGACAAAGCCAATAGTCCTGGCTTGTTGTAGGTGTAAAGTTACTTGTTGTGTTATATATCTGGCTGAATGGTCAGAAGCAGCAAAATACCAGTCGGGCGGCACCCTATGCTAATCACAGATTTTTAGGTTGTGTTTTAAGCCACACCCTTAATTACAGTGGCAACGCCCCTATGAGAGACCCCCCCAACACCCAGTTTTTTCATCCCACTTAAAGCCCTGCCTCTAAGGATGGTTTTGTGTGGGAAGGTATCCCTTCTTGCACAAAAACAATCCTGCCCATAACGCAGGCACCCTTGCACCATGGTGCAGGAGTGCCTGCGTTGGCGCTAGGAAGCAGGCAGTGTGCTAGCGCCAGGAGAGAGCAGAAATGTAGTAGTAGATATGCCACATTTCTAATCTCTTCCTTTCATGCAAAGCAGCGCAGCAAGTTCCCTTGCTGAGGCCAGTTGTGTGAAATAATAGTACATTTCCCCCAGTGAGTGTGTGTGCACGTGTGCGTGCGTGGGTGCTTCTGTGTTCTGAAAATCTTCACCTGACGCAAGTAAGTGTCATCTGTGGTGAAAAGCTATAAGGGAATGAAGAAATGATTATTTGCTTTGGCCCTGGAAGTCCAGGTTGCACCTAGGACCCATTGCATCATATAAAGGGATCACAATTGACATTAGTATCAACATGTGGTTGCATAGCTGACAGAACAAGCTGCACATGCCTTTATCTGTCCCTTCTATACCTAGGGCTCCTGAGGACTGCAGTAACATGGGGCGTGCTGTCGATATGCAGTGCACTGCTTGAAAGCCCCACGCTTTGAAGGAGAGCCGCTGTTGTGTCGGCTCGGAGGCACAGTGTACCAGCACGTTCATTTTTAATACAAAGGGTGGTGTACCTGCAGAGTGATGCATTGAACCGTTCGCTGGCAGGTAACGCCCTTTCAAATTGATAACGGAAGCCTCTTGCGGTTACCCAAGCGAAACAACCTCACATTTTTGGTTACGTCTATCAGTTTGGGAGGAAAATGAAAGGACAAATTGTCAAAAAGGCTTGAGACCTTTCTGCTTATAGCACTCCCCTTAGGATTAATCCATCAACAGCGCTGTCACAGTATTATTTGTGTGGTTCAGTGCGCCAAGGAAATCTCTAGATATGGCATCGCTACACAGTGGTGATAAGCCCCTGATGCACTCGGATGTGTCATCAGGACTGACTGATTGTTCTCTGCTCTAAAAGAGCATTAAGTAGAAATAATGGCAACCTCATATCCATAAACTGCTGAGAATCTGTCAAACCGAAGTCTTGTAAACGTGTAAATAATGCACTCCCGGGCCAACGAGATTGGAAATGCAAGAGTCCTGTGGCATCCTATAGAAAGGCATGCCGGGTGAAATTGTGTACTTTTTTTAATTACCAGAAATCAAAGGAAAATTATGCTAAATTGCACATAAAGTTCACGAAATACACTTTGTGATATGTCGAGTAAAAATGAGCTCGGTGGCATTCCTCAAGGAGAAAATGCCTCCTACGACACATTTTCCGCTTGAACAAGCTTCCCACAAGACTATTTCTGCTGGGGCCAGTCTCAACAGCAAACAAGTGGGAACAATTTTGGACTTGCGTAAATGTTGTGTAATTCGCAAAAAAACGCCTAGAATTTGCACGAAGAACACACATTAAGCGGCAGTGGCCAAAATTGTGCACGGGTCTATAGAAAATGGCAATTCTGTAACACAAGAACCATCGCTACGCACTCAGTTATGCCTAGGTTCAAATTAAACCCTTAAAGTATTAACAAAAAAACCTTGCAAATTATTTACTGTTTTATGGATTTTTAATATATTTTTAAATATTTATTCATGATATTTTATTACATGAAGTTTTGTCTATATACATTTGTACTTTTATGATCTATGAGTTTTTAGATTGAATAAAGTGTTTTGACTGACTGACTGGCCTTGCAGGTGAAATTCAAACTGCAATAGCAAGAATCTACTTCACCAAAATTTGTGCTTAAACAGTGCATAAAAAGAAAGTATACAAGGATGTTTTCATTATGCAGAATGTTAGCCTTACCCAAATAAGCAGTGGAATGTTAAGTAATAAACAAAACAAATTAATTCAAGTTTTGGCTTTGTCAGTGCGACAAAAACAGAAATGCACATTGTAGGGCAACAGTGATAAATGGTAAGTAATAATTTCTCAAGTGAGCATTGCTTTATTTAATGCATGCGCTCATCCTCATCGCTTCTTGTGCCGGCCTTTCATCTAGCAAAAAGGAGTCTTCACAGCCAGCTAGAGAGGTAAGGCCTTGGAATTTAGGGGCTGATTACGATGGCGGGCGGACTTGGTCCACCCACCACCGTAGCGGTGATTGGGACTGCCCGCCAGACATGCGGCGGTCCCACCACTGCAATTAGGATGCGCCCGCCATACTGGCGGGCGCATCCTGGGCTTTCAACATTGCGGGCGGTGCTGCTGGCTGCAGCACCGTCTGCAATGTTGAAAGTGCTTGCACCGCATTTCCCTGCACTGCGTGGCAGGCACCACGCGGTGCCTGCCACTTGGTGCATGGAAATGCAGGGGGGTACCATGGGTACACCCAGTGCAGCGACACCCCCCCACACAAGGGGGCCCGCAACGGGCCCCCAAACCCAATCCCTGCCAGCCTTTCCATGGCGGCATCGCCGCCATGGAAAGGCGCCTGGCCACACACATCCTAATATGGCGGATGGTGCCTGCTAGGCACCGCCACCATATTAGTGGCCCTGCTCCGCCTGCCAGGCAATCGGTGCAATTGCCACAGGCGGAAAAGCGGCGGATGGACTTTGCGTCCGCCGCGATACCCACCGCCATCCTAATATGGCGGTGGGTAAATCTCAATATGATGGCGGAACGATCGCCACCGCCGGCCCGGCGGTGGCGATCGTTCCGCCATCGTAATGAGCCCCATAGTTTGCAGTGGTTCATATAAGATCAATCACATTAAACGTCAAGGGGTTGGGCAGCTTGATGAAATGGCAAATATGACCTATTTATTATTATTATTATTATTATGATGATGATTATTATTAGTATTATATGGATATTTAAACTATGCTAACATACACTCACCATGAGTCACTTGCCACTAAAAAATCAAGCTAAATATCTAAATCATACTAAGCCTCACTCTTGTGACTAAAAGACGGGTCCTCAAGATTTGTCTAATTTTAAGCAGAGACAGCAGAGACGAATCCACTCTAATCACCATTGCATCTTACAGTATCTCAAAATAGATAGTTTCATCACTCAAGAAACCAAACTCAGTGTGAAGAAGCTTGTCAAACTCGAAAGGAAACGGGTGGGTGAGGAGCTCAGTTTACCATACCCATCTAAAAATGTGACCGGTCCATGCTGGTGGCGACGAGTCTTTTGTATAGATATACGTAAAACAAATCACATCCAGAGGATGTTACATGGTGGCTCAAGGGTATCCTCATGGCAATTCAATATATTTATTAAGATTTGGATTTCCAATGAGGTCCACATAAAATATACACACAATTATTACACAATAAGCATGTTAAAATGGAAGCTCAGATCTTTACCACAATAAATAGAATAGAAATACATAGACAGTTAATATACAAAAATTTCAATAAAATCACTTCAATCCATTTAAAAATTCATTATGAAACAAAAATTATGGGGGCGTGGCCGAGCCGGCGACCATGATGGCCGCCTGACTCCGGAGCTCCTGAGCCCGCAGGGATAACGCTGCCACCATTCCGCGCATCACTGCAGCTACCCGGCCCCGGATGCGCCGCTCCATCCTCTCGGGCCCCGGTGCATCTGATGTGCGGGGTTGGAGTGTCCGTGCTGCCATCCACGCCGCAAGCTGCTCCGTGGTGCGTCCGGGCCTGCCGCGGCCTCCGGAGGCCCCGAGTCGACAGGGGACTCGGGTGAGCCTGGAGGCGGGGCCCGAGGCGCAACCACCGAGATTGATGCTCCTGATCAACTGCTACTGCGGTCGTTAAAACTGCGACCTCCCAGAGGGGCCACCCTGGCTCTCAGCACACCGGAGACCTCTGCGCTAAGCCCATCTGCCGGGGGTGAGGTGCTCCTGTCCCGCTGCGACCACGAGGGAGGAAGCGGTTTGCCGGTCTGCTGCAGACGGCGGCGTGCGGCTGGGGTCTGCTGCGGGCTGCACGGACGCCCCCCCTCGCTGCAAGGCCATTTATCATCAGTCCCGTGAGTACAGGAGTGCTGCGCCTGGCGCGCCTTCCAACTGTCTTCTGATCTCTGCCATTTCACCGCCCGCTGTGCTCTACATTGATAAATCGCCAAGGATGCCAAGACGCCCCAGGACGCCATTTTGCAAACACCTCGTGCTGCTGCTGAACACCTCTGGGCAGCGTGCGGGCCAGTGGGCCCGGGCCTGGCGCCCCCAACGTGCTGTGGCCTTCTCTAATAGCGCTTGCAGACGGGCTGCACCTCCCTGTAGGCAATTCACTGCACCCCCACTATTCTGCATCATATTATACAGCCCCCCCTCTATATTTGCTGCAAAAATGGGCTGGTCGGACCCAAAACAACGACAGTTGAATTTTGAGGCGGGGAAGACCCCAAGGAGGGAGGACACTGATAACGCTACGGGGGAAGAAGCAGTTCAGTCGGACGGCGCAGCGGCAATAATGGCTGAGCTCCGGGCGGGCTTTCGCTCCATTGACACACGCCTAGACACGCTAACTAGCCGGCTGGATGATATTCATGGGAGCCTGGAGGCACAGGATACACGGCTGTGCAGTGCGGAACAGTGTATTTCGGATTTGGAGGATGCGCAGCCTTCCTTGCAGCGGCGACTGGAACGCACGGAGTCCCTCCTTAAGCAGCTGGCCACTAAAGCCGAGGACCTGGAGGCACGCTCTCGCAGAAGCAAGATTCGCAGCTCGGGGGTTGCGAAATCCACGAACACCGGCCCTATTTCATTTCATTTCATTCTGCAGGTTCTGTTGAATGCTTCCTGTGGGAGACATAATCATAAAACATTTTTTGCCCAACCTTACTTTATTGTTCATTTTGAAAATACATGCACAAACTCTTCCCAGGGAAATTCAAGATGGCACAGTCCTTCCACCGTTGGTGGGAGCTTGTGTGTCAGTAGGAGTTTGTTTAGAGGACAGAGCAGTCCTCTTGCCTGTGTCCATTCAAAACTGGTTCCAGGGGTAGCTTCCCTTCCTCTGTGTTCGGATCCAGCCTGGTTAGTGTAAGATTTTGCAACAAAGGCTTTCACTTATTCATGTCTCCACTTACACTAAACTATGACTGGGCAAGCTTCACCTCTGTCCCTTCCAAGTCAATTCTGTTCTTGGGCCCACCCCAACTGTCCATCCTGAGCTGATAGGGAATCACATGCCCCATTCCCAGTCCATCCTGTCACTAAGCCTAAGCCATTGTTTTGGGAGTAGTTTTCACACCTCATTAAGGTTAAGCACCTGCTTGGTAACTTCTGACAGGGCCGGACTGGCTACCGGGCGTTTTGGTCGGCTGCCAAGCTGGGGCCTGATTTTACTGCTGTGGGGGCTGATTTATGTTGATGAGGACCAGCATTTGCTTCTAAGTAAAGAAAGCAAAACAAATGGCTTTAAAGCATCCTTTAAAACCATTTGGTTTTCCATTCTTTACTTAGAAAGGCCCGGTAACCAGTCCGGCCATGACTACTGATACACTAATGCAAATTAGCCTCCAGAAGCTTCAGGCAGGGAATAGGTAACTTTTTAAAAGTTACTTTTTCTAAATATTTATCAAAAATCAAACTATACCAATGAATTAGACTTTTAATAGATATGAAAAATAGACACTACATGACTATTCTATGTGCTTCCTGTCAAAAGTTACAGATTAAAGTGTATAACCTGTACTTTGACATTTTCTTGGATCCAACTAAAGCCATCCCAGTTAAAATAGCTTTTGATTTCTTGCCACTGGAGGAACATGCCAATTTTAATTTTGCCCATGTCCACTTTTAACTATCAGGCACTCTACTTTGTGGGCAACAAGGTTACTTAGAGGTGACTTATTAATATTTAAAAGCAGGGTTCCCCGCTGACACAAATGGTTATTTTGACAGTTTTGACAGCAGGTTTTTAGACTGCTGCAGTCAAGCTACACATGGTAAGACTGATGCCCTATTTTATAGGCCAGAACTGAAGAGAGCACAATAGGTGGTGTAGTCCACAGGTGGGATTTAACGTCCAGGCCCTAGGTGCATTTCTTCACCATATACTGGGAACTTTTCTGCAAGTTAAATATGTCAATCAGGGATAAGCCAATTTAACCATGTTTAAAGGGGGAGCACAGGCACTTTAGTTTTGTCCAGCAGGGGTATCGTGTAGAGAATTCTAATGCCATCAAAAATAGATTTTAGAAAAAAGCAAAAAATATGAGGTGACAATGCAAAAAGGTGGGGTTGTCACACAGTGGCACAGCTAAAACTCAAATACCACCAACTAAGACCCTCTGTCAAGAATCACACAGTACAGAGATGAGTTTGGACTAAAGACAGCAAAATAGCACCACAGTCCCCATTGATGTGACAAACTGAGAAGAATAAATGCCTTCCAGCTCATGAAAGAGAAAACAGGAGGGCTACATTGGCCAACAAGATGCAATTAGATATATTTTGCTATCATGCTTCAATTTATGTCTTTAGAGGTGGGCAAGAGGCAAAAGAAAGCTGTGTTTGTAGGCGCCAGTTACACTGTCATGAAAGCATAGGAAACTACATAATTTCTGGAAGTAAAGCCCTAGCATGAAGAGCTACAGAAGAAGAGTGCCAACACTGGACTGGCAAAATACAAGAAAGATACCAGGGATTCACAAGACACATAGTCCCATGCGGTTATGTTGTCCACACTCTGTGCTTGTGAATCACTACAGAGATATGTTGGTCTTGTGGCATTACCTGTGTTGGATGACGTTAAAGTGATGCAAGAGGTACATTTCCACTGCACTAACTTTCTGTCATTATGCTCCAGCAGATAGAAACACAACTATAACCTCCTGCACCTGAACAAAAGGAAACTGCAAGAGAGGAAGAGTTAGCCCTGCATGAAATCCCCATCACGCCAATTGCCATGCCAAGGTGAGGTGTCAAATCTATAGCATACATTGCCTATTTTGGATGAGGTAACTGTTATGCAAGAGGGAAATGTTCACCACCATAACATACTATCATCATCTGCATGCAGGCACATCACCTAGCTATGTTAACAATCAGCCATGACTTTCATTTACATGCAAGGGAGATACAGGAGAGAAAGGTATGATGTTGTTGGTCCAACACTTCATCCCAACCATGTCACTTGTCATGCTAGACTTACAGAGTGATGACTGCCATCACAGAATACAACGTTGCTGTTGCTGCACACATCAGCATCCTCATCTCAGCTCATTCCCATCATTGCATGACTGCTGTGCAAAGATAGCATGTCCTGTCTCAGTGACCCAGATGTGCACCTACAGCCATGAGACTAAGATTTTACCATCATAAATATGTATGAAAATCAGGTTCTATTCAAGAATAAAGAATTGATTTTGTCCGTGGTACGTATTCCACCACCTCATTAGGAATGTGAACCATTCCTCAATAACATTTGGTCAAGGAATTGCTATACCAGCAGCCACATTTTTCCATGCTAGAACAGTTCTATTGTTAGAACTTAAATGCAGGAGCTGTGATGGTGTATGATGTAGGAGTGGTTGAGCAGAAAACCATGCTTTTAGAGTGGCATGGCAATGGAGAAGATGGGTATGACAAACATCCCAAAGACACTCAGTCTTATTAGTGGTCTGTAGATGTGTGGATCACTGACACCACTGCCATCATTTGAAATGGGTACTCTGACTAGGGGACATAGAGCACAGTAGCATACCACAGCAGATAAGGACATGGATGAGGAGATAAAGAGTATCAGTTGGCAGGCAGGCCAGAGGAGAAGTGGGGGCTAGACAGATAAAGACTTGACCATAAATAGAGAAGGTGCTGAGTTCAAATGCATGCTAGCAATGTATATTACATTTTCATCACGTCAGCAGGATTAGAATGTTGGAGACGTGTGTAGCAGTATAAACGTCTTAGCATGCCATTAAAAGCCAAATACTCTGGACTCACAAGGCAGTGAGGGCAAACATACGGGTGATGGATATAGTGCTGGATTCTTAGGCCACAGGCTTTATAAAAAAGTATAATGCTTGAGCTCAGGAGAATCTTTCCGGCAAGTCTCAAGGGGTAAAGATGAGTATGGACCTTCATGGTTATTAGGTGGAATATTACTTGCTTGGTGATAATGACATCATATATACTGACCAGTCTAATCAAGGGTCTGTTTTGTTCCCTTTCGAAAAGGTTAGAACATGCATTTAAGACTGTGCCTGAAGAGCATATGCAGAAATTTGGTGTTGCTTCAATCTTTTGTGCTTAAATTGTATTAGCTGCTTATCAACTGAGCATCTCCCACAGTGTATATTCCTATGAATATGAGTAGTATTGTGTTTGCTACGCCTACCATTGACATTCCTTCCATTTCTATGCAAGCTAGAATAAAGATGAGTGAGTCCAGTGATGTGCCTGTGGAGAGTCAGGCCCATGAAATAAGATGCGAGTATAGTCTTGTATCTGGAGGTATCCAGGTAACTCTAGATTTTTTCCTATAATACTACCACTCTCTGAAGACATCAAAGGGCATGCATCAGTAAACAATCCACAAGTGCATTGCTTCCATCATCTGTTCAACAGAGCGACCCCCCCAGGATGAAATACCACATACATACCTGGGGCCGTATTACACATTATCACTGTTTGCCCCCGGCGCACCTTTCAAAAGGTGCACCGGGCACAAACAGTGATAATGTGCCCCATTATGGTGTATGCGCTGCCCCCAGGGCAGCCGCGAACTCGAGCTGCCCCCAGGACAGCGCATTCATGTGAAAACACGGAGCAGCCGCTCCGTGTTTTCACAGTGCAGGCGGCACCCGCCTGCACTTTCAAAGGGGTTTAGAGATCCCCTTGCAGGCGGGTGCAGTCATTGACTGCACCCGCCTGCAAGGAAATGTCTGAGGGTCCATGGGACCCCCTTTACCCCCTGCAGAGGGCTGCTGTCAGGAGGCGCACTGACAGTGTGCAACCTTTTAAATGCCTCCTGAGGGCTTCTTTGACTCTGCGCCCGCGTCTGTATTATGGCGCAGGCACAGAGTCAAAGGAATTCCCTCATTTGCATAGGGCACGCCTCTATGCAAATGAGGGAACACCCTCTGTTGATAGCGCTGGCGCTTTAAGTGCGCCAGCGCTATCGGTATTATAGAAGGGGACGCACAAGCATCTGCGTCCCCTTCTATAATACCAAAGTGCCCCAGGGGCATGCAAAGCGGGCGCAAACGCCCGTTGCATCCCCGGGGCACCATCTGTAATACTGCCCCTGGTGCTGTTGCAGCATTTGCCATACTGCCACATTTTAGAGTATTTGTAGCATTGGGACTAGCTGTGGCTGTCCCTGATCATTATGGGTTTTGGGGCATACTATACACCTGCTGCATATTGACTGGTTTGAGTGGCTGGCAGGCAAATGTATCACGTTTGAGCAAACATAGTTGGCTCCCTCAATGATGCATCTTGTCCAGGTAATTGCCCGGTTCTTTATCCACTATATGTAGTAGGTTGGATGTGGTAATGACTCATTAAGTATGCCATCAAGTCATAATTGCTTGCCACCATTGAGGAGAGCCATGAGTAGTTAGATTGGGATGTAGAGATATGATGTTGTATGGTTCAGTGTGTTCAACTCTCTAAGCAAGATTCAGTGGAGCCTATACAAAAATGTAATTGTACACATTGTAGGTTTACTCTTACACTTTGTAGTAAGTTTATTACTTTTGACTATTTACCATTTAAATTCCAGCCTATCATGTCTCAACCCCGAAACCAGGGAGTGGAGTCTAATTTATGAGTGCAAAGTTACTACGTGTAACTTTTTACACATTGGGGGCAGATTTCTGCTGCTGGGGCTGAGATATCCTTATGGTAAAGTTTAGGGAAAAGGTAAAACACATTTAATAAAGAAGTTTCACAAACGTTAAAAAACATATTGCTAAGCATATTTTTATGTTAAATATTAAATATTAATATAATTGAATTTAGTGTATGTATTTTAAATGTAAAACAAAATTTAAAAAGTCACAGCGCAGGTAATTTAATTTTGAATTAAATATGTAAACATTATAAATATCTTAATTTAAACTTAACATGTTTTTTCAAAGATTTATTTAAAAAACACCTAATTTCCAAAAATATTTATATTTATATATTATGCAAAAATGAAGTATGGACCCTTGGGAAGTTTGCAAGTTTTAGGTGGAGAGTCACTCCAATATACGGAGCACTACCATACCACTGACACTCTAAATCTGCTCACCTCAAATGCATGCTTTTCTAGCAGAGTTTTTAAGCATAGAATTAGCACAGTGGCAAAGTAGTTTGCCATTTTTGCAGCAAAGTATAGGATTAGCTAGCAAAGTATAGCTTAGTGGCATCTAAACCGAGCTGAAAAATGATAAAAGCCTTTACCATTCCAGGCACAGTAGTACACCTTTAGATTGGTAAAATACACTAAAGCCAACTTGGAATAAATAAAAGCAGCCCCTGACACATTTGTTTCACTCTTATTAGAGCTCTTCGGAGAGGCAGAGTTTTGTCAAGACAGAAGTAAATAATAGGAGGCAAAAATGATTACAAGTTATGTATAGAAATACATTTTATGAATTGAGTTATTTTATAGAGGTTATTTTATGGTATGTTGAAGAAGGTCTGATGCGCATCTTCTGATGTATTTTCCGTTTTCTGTGCATGACTCTATCTGGATGCGTGAATCGTTTTTTCTCTTTTTGTGGAATTTGCAGCTTTGCTCAATGAATTCTGGGCCATCCTTAAATACTCACATTTGTATAACGTTCTTAACTCTTATTTGTATTCCCTACTGAAGCAGTAATGCCTGAAAGGAAATAGTTTCTTAAACAGTTTTTATAATTCTTGCATCTAACATTGTTTTTACCCAAAGTTGCAATCCTACTAGGCCTGTGCAAAAGAATCCAAGTTTTTTCATGTGCAATATGTATAATTTGTTTTTAAACAACGCAGGTTATGCAAACTATACTTGGGAGGTTGTCTGTATGAATATGTACGTCAGGTATGCCCTCACATTCAAATTGCATCACACAAGGTGCCTGCTCAAAGTATTTTGTACACAGTTTAGATAGTCACAGTGCGGCTAAGGGTCAGAGCTGCCGACTTTGGAACTGGGGAACCAGGTTCAAGTTTCAGCTTCGGCTCAACAT
The DNA here is from genome assembly GCA_963921515.1 of Calotriton arnoldi. Classification (NCBI taxonomy): domain Eukaryota; kingdom Metazoa; phylum Chordata; class Amphibia; order Caudata; family Salamandridae; genus Calotriton; species Calotriton arnoldi. Next base: position 306,973 of record CAWUFW010015217.1, on the reverse strand, counting down.
CCTATGGTTCTGGGCAAATCACTTAATCTCCCCGTGTCTACCAAATAATGAATGTATCCTTGTGTAACGTAAATGGTGCTCATGTAAATGTACTCCAGTACCTTCCGGTCGAGTTTGCCCTATATAAAACTGCAAAAGAAAACAACAACAAAAACATTGCTTGCTCAGCTCAAGTGGCCATGGCATAAACGTTTTCCGCAAGACATTTTCTGTTCAAGCCCGCCTCCTATGTGTGAAAGTTACATGAAAAGTGTAAGGGAAAAACAATACTCCACAGAATGTGCAAACGGCAATAATTGGGATTTATGCAAGATTACGCTTGGCAAAAGAAAAATACACCCATGCCTATTTCATACACAGGTATTTTGTCTACATCCATTCCATTTCATCTTGAAGCATGTTTACATGGTTAGAGTGTCTACATTCATTCCATTTCATCTTGAAGCATGTTTACATGGTTAGAGTGTATTGAAGATAAATGAAACCCATATAAATGTAAATAAAATAAATAAATAGAATAAGTTAAAACAGTAAAACAGTTGTTTCTTGACCTGGGCAAAAACTACAACTTCTGATATTAAGTGCTTGACTTCTAGAGTATTTCGTTTGCAGTAATCACTTAAAGCTTTTAATGTGTGCTGTAACCAAACACTGGTGTGAGCTAAAAGCTCTTTTTTATCCGCAAATTGCGTAATGTACAGTGGCAGGCCATTCGATTTGTAGAGCAAGGTCTCCAAGTTACAGGTTAAATGGTATTGTGCAAGGGCATAGCCTTGTTTTAAGCCTTTATTAGCATAGATATTATTTGTAAGGGTAGTGTTGTCGGTTTTCACTTGTGCCCAGGTATTTGAGTACAGAGTACTTACAGCCTGTAGTAATGTTGGAGAGATGCCTCATTTTGGAATAGGCCATCTTTTGTGTGGTTTCTCCCCAGATTTTTGTCTTCATTTGCTCAAACCCTTTTTGATGCCTATAGGACTCTGCACGCTTTACTCCTGCCAAACAATGGTAAAGTGCCTTAACTTTTGACTTTGACCCGGGCTAGTGTGTCGTGATGCAGGAAAACAGGTAGACAGGTGAGTTGAAAATAAGTTTATTGATTATGACGTGCATACAGCAATGCCGCCGCTGTCCAGCCCTCTCAGGAACCTACCAAGCGCCCCCAGTGGAATGTTCCCCACAAGAGCACCAGCTGTAGAACCTCAAACCCCAGCATTCTCCTGGATTACTAATACATAGAGCACAACATAACATCTCTTTTTTTTAAATAAACACATATCAAATAGAATAAAACATAGACATCTAAAGAATAAGAAAAAACAAAATGAAAATAGACAGCATAGTCCACTTGGAGCCCACTGCACCTTCCAGCAGATAAAATAGTACCTCAGTTTCCAAGGTATGTATTTTTCTCGAGTTGACTCACGTAGCACTCTGTTTGCTGAACATGAATTCTCCACACACCTTTGGCCCTAAGACAAATCTAGAGAGGGAGCAATTTCCTCAGAAACAAGACTAGATAACCATACTGGTTTCCTACTATGTACCTTGACAATCTTCCCAATATTGTACCAATGATCACCTGCAACTCTCACTGCATTGCCACACAGTTTTTCCACAGACACAGGTTCTCCGTAATTGGCAACTGCTTTCTTTACAAAATTGGATTTTTTCACACGAACCACATCACCCACCTGAATCACTTGCTGTCTGGTATGCATTCTGAGATCATACATCTCCTTCTGTTTCTTCTGCCCATCTTCTACCCTATTAAACATGGCACTTCAGTCCAAACCCCTCTCAAACATGTCACAAATGGATCTGGATAACCAGTAAGGGTAAAGAACAGACATTGGTGCCGTCCCCTCAGTAAAACAAACAGAGCCACCTTGGTAACAGAGTGTGGTTTGGCACATTAAAACCATAGCATAGATTTTACAGCCTCCTCAATTTTGTAACCATTATTCTTTGCACATTTGATACACTCAGTTACCACTCTGTTCATCCTGTTTACCAAACCATTGATAGAGAGAACTCTTAAGGTGTCTTACACCAGACTTTTGCAAAAATTTCTCTATTTCAGTGCTCTCAAATTGAACCCCATTATCAGAAATGTATGTTCAGGGAACCCTTCTCTTGTAAAAATGTCTCTCAGAAATATCACATTACCAGCCGTGGGTGAGGAAAAAAATGAACTTCCGGCCATTTACTGTAATAGTCCATCAAAAAAATGCATAATGTTGATGAAGAGGTAAGAAATTGAAAGACCAACCATGTTGATACTAACTTTAACCCATGGTCTGTCAGGGAACTGAATGGGTTGCAAAGATGGCATGACCACTGTAAGGCTCTTCTCCGCCTTGCTACACACCACACACACTTTCACAACTGCGTCTATGTCTTTGACAAAGGAAGCCCACCAGCAATGAGCTCTAACTCTTCTCTTTGTCATGGTGGAACCTACATGCCCCTCATGTGCAAAATTTATGAACAGAGAACGGATGGTCTTAGGAGGAACACATTTGTCACCCCTCACAACGACTCCATTCTCAATAGATAGTTCATCTGCAATCTTGCAGAAAGGCTGCATGTCTGAATGAACACTACTTTCTTGGGGCCAGCCATTAACAATACATTCTTTGACTAGCCCCAAAACTGCATCCTCCTCACACGCACTCTTCTACTCAGCTTCAAAACAAGCTTTGTTTCCCGACACATCCACATAAGCAACAAAGCAGTTCTCCTTGTCATCTTCACGATCTACTTTTTCAGAGTCACGTACAGGTAGCCTGGACAGTAATATTGTCTTTCCCTCGTATATGTACAATATCAAAACCATACTGTAACAACTTAGGGGCTCATTCTATGTCACCATAGCCGTCTGGAACCGCCCCACCTTAGGTCGAAGGTTCTGACCTCAGTATTAATATGCGACTGCCCATAGGGTGGTTGGAAACATCCATTTTACTATGGCAGCTTGTGCGGAGGGCGGAAAATGCCCGCAGCACATGCAGCCATAGTTAAATGGATGTTTGGAAACATCCCAGCACCGTGTGGCAGGCACTTCATGGTGCCTGCCACACAGTACAGGGATGTTTAGGGGGCACCTATGGTGCCACCCAGACCTCATAGCAGAGGACCAGGGGGGAAGGGGGCCCCACTAGGGGTCCCTAAAGTCATTTTTTCCACAGCCTTTCCATGTCGGAAAGGCCGACATGGAATGGCTGTCGGAAAATAACATCCTAATCCCGACGGCGGAGCCGAGGCTGGCTCCGCCATCAGTAACGGATTATGTGTATTTCCGATGCTCCGACAGGCAACAAGCCAGTCAGAACACCAGCGGACGGTCCCTCCGCCAGATGCCTCCACCTGCCACATTGTAACGGAGCAGGCGGACCACAAGGGCAGATGTCGGGCGGACCGCAACCGACAGTTGGTCGGTTGCAGTCCGTCCGACATCATAATCAGCCCTTTAGTGATGAGCTGGGCTATGCGTGGAGTGCTATTATTATTATTATTATTATTGTTATATAATTATTATTTAATCTTCTCCCTGCTCAAAGTATAGATAAAAGGCTTGTGATCAGTCTGAAGAGTAAATCCCCAGACATAACATCTGAATTTTTCAATAGCCCAATAGCAGGCCAATAACTTCTTTTCTGTGACTGAATAGTTCAGCTCTGGTTCTCAGAGACCCCTGGTAACCTCACCTCTTGCAGACCTTTGGGTCAAAACACCAATTTTGGAAATTGGGTTTCTGGTTGCCAGAGGTATGCACCCTGTCCAAGCAGGAACAACAATCCTAGTCAGGGTAAGTCAGAAACACACTTTAAATTAACATGTGCGCACCTTCAGGTAGCTTGGCACAGAACTGTCAGGCTTGACTTAAGAAGCAATGTGTAAAGTATTTGTGCAACACATCAAACAGAAACACAGTGAAAACTCCACAAAAAGTCTCCACACCAGTGTAGAAAATAATTTTATAAATAAAACAAGACCAAAACAACAAAAATCCTGTCAGTACAAGTTGAGATATGATTTTTTAAAGATTAAATGCAAAAATAGTGCTTTGAAGCAGTAAGCATTTAAAGAGTTAATTGATTGTGCCAATTACCAATTGTGGATAAGCCAATGTTACCATGTTTTAAGTTAAGAGCACAGGCACTTTAGCACTAGTTAGCAGTGGTAAAGTGCTCAGATTTCTAAAGCCAGCAAAAACAAAGTCAGCATAAACAATGAAAACCGGAGGTCTGAAGGCAAAAAGTTAAGGGAAGCCACGCCAAGGATTCTAGGTCTGACAAGCACCCAATCCATATTTACTAGCATCCATTGAAATGGTTCATGGAATACTAGGTTCGCAAGAACTCAATGCCCTGGCATTTGTGATTTTTGGCTTAACCAACTCCAGGGTTTCGTGACAGCTTTCACCCCACACAAACAGTCCTTTTTAGGTCTCGCATAGCGTTGCAGTGCAACGCGCTGCCATCGCTTTGCGAGGCATGCTGTATACACTATAGCTGGGGGAAGCTCCGCCCACTTTCCATCCATAATTTTCATTGGCTTCAATAATAAATTTAGCAATGTGATTGGTTTTTGGCTTCTTAGTCCCGCCTCCTGATGGCCATGTCGTCAGTTTTGTTCTTCCGAGGCTATCAGCCCCTTTACTTTAAAAATCGTTTTGTTCCCCTACTTCTCCCCGTTCCCTCCCGCAGTCTGTAATTTTTTTGACCACAACCACCCCCCTACCCCCTCCCAATCGTGCCTTCTTTAATGACCGAACTTCTATTTAAAATGCAATAGGGCTCCCGTAAATACGAGTCCTGTTGCATTTTCAGAGCTTGTTTGTTTTCTGATTGGTGGCTGAATTTGCACTCTTTGTCTCGCAAGCGCGCGATGCCTTACATCGTACGCATGCGTGACAAAACAGTGGCGTTTTCCAATTCACTGTGGGAGGCAGAGACAGCACAAGCAGCGAAGCGGCGGCCGGCCTGGCAGTGGCCAGTCACCGGTCGGCGCTGCTTGTTTACTCTGCCTTCCCTCCCGTTGTCTGTACCTTCAGGCTTGACTGCTGACAGACCAGGTAGGACTTCAGAGAGTGCACCAGAGTGTTCGTTCTTTATGTTCTACCACGGCGCTTGCCTTAATTTAATATGCAGGGCGCCACGCTTGGTGTTCTAGCTCCGCGCCCACAATTTCCAGCAGAGCGGAGGGCTGCGAGCCCGATGCACCTCCTTCCGCCTTAGGCTGTGGCGTCCGGGACCCGGCTGGGCAGGCTCCAGGCCTGCTCCCTCGACGAGGGCCACGGCTGACCCTCTCCCCGTTTGTCTTTATCTGAATTAAAAAACAGGACACAGCCAATTACTCTCCGCCGCCGAGCTAATCCAGTTTGTGTTTATCCACAGAGCAGCGGGCGCTGCCAGACCACAGCTGACGGAGACCTGTGCTTTAAAATGGCGCCGTTGCATAGTCACGCTAGAAACGCAGGAGTTCTAGCTACCCGCTACCGTAGAACATAGTTTGCGAGGCCGGTGTCACAAAGAGATGTTGGTTTGGGCTGTGATTTCATATCGTGGTGTGTGTAGTCTGGCATTGTTTGTATCGAGGGCAGGGCACGCGGTATCCGTACTTTAGCTGAAAGTAGATGAAACAGATTTTATTTTAACTAAATTAACAGCGCAAAATCCCAAGTGAGTAGGTCACGTATCGCTGTGCGTTCCTATTGGTTCCACCCACCGCTCATAGGTGGGCTCTAGATTGCACACTATAGTTAACGTAAGATTACACCTCCCAAGGGAAGGGCCACTACCCTCTGATCACTACTTCTGCCCAGATTTAATGTGACCACTCCAAAAGCGGTAGGTACCGCATGCAATACTGGAACTTGCCTGCACTTACGTGTATGTGCAGCTGCGAAGTTGTGGCGAGAGGATTTTGAGCAGCCTCTGTATACAATGTTGTCACTGTAAACTTACCACATAGGCCACACTGCACTCATACCTTCTGTCCATCTAGAGATACCGTCTAATAATTAAGCGTCATGTCACTCACTCGTTTGCTTCGCATTCGGCATTAAAAAAAAGTGATGGAGTGTTTGCATTAATCTCAGCCACTGGCAGTGACTCCAGCCACCATCCCTCTTTTGCCCCCCCCTCCCCTGACCACCTAAGAGTAGACGTAGCCATATACAGATCAGTCTTGATACTTCTGCAATAGGAGCAGTCCATGCTGGTGTGCAAAATAACGATGGACTGAGCTGCAGCCCGAGTCTTTACCAGTGCCTGAGATTCATTCAAGCACTCCATCACATTCACACATTGGCCCAGCTATAGAACAACAGAGCTGTGCTCGGTACCTCGCATACATCTCAACACTAGCCACCTAGGCCACATTACAGCACACAGTGCCAGAAATCAGTTGTATATATAATTAAAAGCAGTTCGTCTAAGAGTGCAGTTTGTAGGAAGTCTGCAGAAAGCATTGAACGTTATGTTGCATTGCTTGAAGGTGTTTTATATAGCGCAGCATTAGCCATTTCAGTGACTGGTTGGCCCTTTTAGGTATTTTTCAAAGACCAGGTGTTGGTTGGCCCAGTTGAGGGAGCTCCCGTGAGGAGTTAGTTTTTGTGATCTGCAGCCCGTGCCTGTATTAGTACCATAAGTTAAGTTGTGATGTTTCACTGTTAAGTGTTTTACCCCTGCAAGCTTTGTGTTTTTCATTGTTTACCCCTTCATAACTAGTTCGGTATTGTTCCAGTAACTCTTCCTGTTTTTCATGCCTCTCATAAGTAACTTCTGGTTCTGTGTTACCATCACCAATGGCCGCATAACAACAACACTTCTAGTTCCAAATAGTTTGTTTAACACTTCATATTCTCTTGTGTCCTGTACCTGCCGTGCCTAATACCCAATTTAATGCTGCGTTGGCCTTGCTGTATTTCGTCCTGGTGACCTACTGATCACAGCAGTTGTTAGCGGTGAGCGTCTAACGCAGTGAGTCAGTTCTTCCGATTGTGGTAGGGTTAGTCTTGCGAGTTTGCAGAGTTGAAGGATCTCTGTTCTTCCTCTGTCCTATTTCTTGATGGTCAGCGTGCAAGAATGTTTAGCCTCCATGATTCCTCCTGGGCTGGCAGCGAGTGACCGCACAGCAAGGTCTCAGAGAGTAGATCACAAATGTTCATGGGCGAGATTCAATCTTCGCTCCTTTCTCGAGCACCCTGACCAAGTCTAAGGCACTCTGAAGCATGTGTGGTTCGATCGGTACCATTAATCCATATACTGTTCCTATTATGCAGTTCTTTATTGACCAAGCGCTAGGGTACTCCAGCGTTTTACAGGCTTTTCAATAGTCGTTTGCACTTTTCTGCCGCGTGTTAATTTAAAATGGAGTCATTTGTTTAGTGTTCAGTTCCCACAGACCCACTTTATAGGCAGGAATCTGTTTTCGATGGTTGAAAGGCGGTAAGGGACAAAGCAATGTGCCCAAGAGCAGACGGAGTAGCTCCTGAACAGTAATAAAAGGATTGTTTCCAAGTTCAGTTACTAACTTGCTGTGTTTGCAAAACATGTATTAAGCCATTCTCCATTAAACTCACTTTAAACACATATTGCACCGTTTATATTTCTGTGTGGTTTGTCAAGCACGTTAGAATGTATCTACTAACCGAGCTATATACATGCACACGCCGCACAAGTGTTTGAGAAATATTTATATATAGCACAGGTAACAACCACCACCGAGTTTTGTTAAACAGTGCCTCTAATGTAGGGACTATATTCCCTCCAATTAGTATTGAGGAAGTCTATATCCTCTATTGTCCGGATCTTCTAATGCTCCTAAACTGCAGTGCAGCGCCTGCTCTCTTTGCCAGTCAAATGCATACTGCCTACAAAGCCAAGCACTGGTCTGCTTCTGGCTAAAACGGCCACTGTGCTCCTGAATGGACCAACACCCTGCGAGGTTCAACCCTCCTTTGTTTACTGTTCTGCCACCCCAAAAAGCCTTTCTTGGTTAGGGGATTTTTCTAACAAACTCAATTCTTGCCATTGCAAAATGAAGAAATGCCCTTGATTTTGGGTAAACATCTGAGTATCCCCTGAGATGGCACACCTTGTACATTCATGAGAAATATTCCTCCCACTTCTACACATAAGGGAGGTGGTGCTGCTGAACGTTGCCTCTCAGCTGTTGCAGTTAGGTGGCATCCTGGAAAAAAGGATTTTAAATCTTTCAGCGGGGCCAAGGTGGTTATGTGCAAGCTGGGATCACAAATGTACCCATTGGTAACAAGGTTTAAGCAGCAGTATTATTCAAGGAAGGAACACAGCGCTGCGATTCAGAATCTGAACTGAGTTTGCAACGATGGGTCTAATTTGAGTCAGCAAGCAAGCTAGTTAGTACGTGCCAAACCCCAGAGCTACTTAGTTCCCCTCTAGTTATGTTCCTTTCCTTTTTTAAAGATGGGCGAGCCAACAAATTAACAGAGAGCTGATTAAAATAAAAAAATAAAAACTATTACTTTAACGTGGTAGCTTTGACGTTAAGACGTCGCTTTATAGCACTGCACTGAGAAGTACTTATTAAAAGTAATAGATTTTAAATATGAGCTTAGAGCCATTTCTGCCTCCGTACCCACTATGGCAACAGTGCCTTTAGTGAACTAACAGGCAACAGCTGTAATGTGAACCCTGTATTTGGCCCAGATTCTTAGATACAGAGCAACATTATAGTCTTTTCAGTCAAACAGAATAAGTTTTTGTGCAGCTAGTATCCTGAACTAAAGTATTTGAAAGTCCTTTCATATGCGATAATGAAGAAAAAGGAGGATCAGTGAAATAAAATCTTTGCCTAAGATCACACAAATAGGTTAAGCGGTGAAGCGGCGATTGAGCCAGGTTTTCTAGTTGTTCATTCCTCTCCCTCCCATCCATTAGCACCATCTGGTACTGTGCTTGGCTAATAGCTGAGGAGTTCAAACTCTCTCCTTATTGGTTTGAGACTAACGCCAACATGTTTCCTACTAGAAGAATATCCCCTATAAATGTGCATTGTTCAAGCCCCCTGTAAAATTTGTTAACATAAATGTCACTCAGCGCCACACACTTCCATGCCACACAATTTAACTCTACACATTTCCATTCCATAACACATGATTCCACAACAAAACAACATATTTCAACTCAACAACGCAACTACATACATCCAATCCACACCACAAAATTCCACATCATGCCACATAATTCAACACACCACATTATTAAACTCCACAACATACCACTCCACCACACAAAATACCATTCCACATAATTACACTCTAACACACAATCCCACTCCACATAATTCAAGTACACTTAATACCACATAATTACTATCCACATTTTTCCATTACACACCATGCCACATAATTCCACTACACAAATCCATACCAGACAATTCCACCACATACGATTCCCAAACTAACAATTCCAAGCCACATAATTCCACTCCACACACATCCACTCCAATCCAAAACACATGGGTAAAACACATTCTCATATACAACGTCAATACCTCTAACTCTCACAAATGCGAGACCAATTTGCATTGCAAATGCTTGTTTTAACATATTAGTGAGATTGTTCTTCTTTGTTGCATATACAGCAATGAATTTGGAATACAATTCACACAGACCACTACTGCTTTGACCAAACCCTGCCTGAGACAAATGCCCTCACCAGAAATACTATGATCAAGAAACTCAATATTTTTTTTCCACAATTCACATTTCTCTTTCTTCACAGCCACCCCTTTTTCTGCAAAGATCTGGAGAACAAACTTGAGTACCATATCATGTTTCCCCAACCACTTAGCATAGATGAACATATCGTCCTGAAACACCAGAACTCCTTGGACATTCCCCAAAAATGAATGAATAATGCGCTGAAAAGCAGAGGCAGTAGATGCCAAGCCAAAGGGCATTCGACAAAATTGAAAAGTACCAAAAGGCAATTTGAATGTAGTACAATGCCTGGAGGATTCTTCCAATACAACCTGATAATAAGCAGAGGCAAGATTTATCTTTGAAAAACACTCTGCCCCCTCACCAGTTTTTCCACCAACAAATCACTGATTCTTGGTAAAGTGTGTAAATCAAAGCAGATTTCCTTGCTGAGACTCTTCAAATCAGCACAGAACCATATGTCACTACTGCATTAGCGGGTTACAACTGAAGGTGACAACCACAAACTAGATTCAACAAGTTCAATTACACCATTGATCTGCAAGCTGGCTAGAACTTTTCTAGCTCGTTCCTCAGACTAAAAGGCACGGATCTGATCTTAAGCTTCATTGGGATAGTCAATTGTTTTACTTTTATTTAGTATTCAAATCCTAACTTTTCCTAAACCTGTAGAAAACACACTCAGAAACTCCTTTTCAATAGGATCAGACACTGGTTGCTCTTGGATGACAAGCACCTGCTCACTCTTGCCAGGTTTAAGCCCCAGACCAAAGACACCCAGATGAAACCAACCCAATATATTAATGCCTCTTACAGCAACATAAATTTTGTCCTGAATTCAGCACACTTTGAACTCCAAAATATGTTCAATGAAACCTTTCAAGTCAATTTTCCTGCCTTCATACGACACAGGAGATCTATCAGGAGGGAATAACTTCCTGCCACCCAATGTTTCTCAGAACAATTCAGATGTAATCATTGTAATCCTGAGTCTACTAAAAGATGTAAGCACTAGCCACCCACCAAGGCATCATTATACAGGTCTACACAGTTGTTGGGATCCCCACTTACAACTTTATCCTTGGTAACTATCAAATCATATCCTGGAACATACTGATGATATGTTGATCTCCATCACCTCAGGATTTCATCCTCAACCACACTGCTTACCTTGGACACACATGCTTGATTGCTTTAGAATACTTTTGCAAAGTGTCCCACTTTAGAACACTTGCAGCATGTTATATTCCTAGCGGGACACCCCTAGCCTCCTTTACCTTGTGGGTAGTTGTCACACCTAAAACACATATGCTTTATTTAAAGAAGTTATTATCATTGTTTTTCACATCCTTCTGTACTGGCTGTCTCCCGAACAACATTGACATTCTCTTTCAATGTTGTTGCTACATTCAATTCCTTAAGAGATATCTGTGCCATTTCTACACTTTTAGCTACTTTAATGACCTCATTCAGACATGGATTGCCCATTGTGAGCAATTTCTGTTGAATATGCTTGTATGAGCAGTGACCAATGAACTGATCTATGATTAACTGATCAGTAAACTCCCCAAATTGACATTGAGAGCACCATTTTCATAAATGCTTATGTACGTATCCACATTCTCACACTGTTTGTGCTCTTTTAAAAAACTTATGTTGCAACACCACCAAACTAGGCTGGATGTCAAATCTTCCCTCCAATTTTTTGACCACCTCCTTATATTGATCCAATTCCTCTCCATCAGCTAATGCTATCTCAGGAAGATGTTTTAATACTTCCCTACCTTCAAACCCCATGTAGTGTAATAGTGGGAACTTCTTAATTTCTTGCCTGAAGCATGAAAAACCTATTGCACCCAGATATATTTGAAATGCATCAAACCACTGCTTCCATGGAATCCCCGGATTTCCCGGAGGCTCCAGAAATGGTGGAGGTGGGTTTATCGACTGCATATATAACCAATGTAGTAGTCAGAAAACAAATATCCAGCAAAATAAGATTTCCCAGCACACAATTTCTAAACTGCTCAAGAAGCGAGATACCTAATTGCAGCTCTGGTTTGAAAGAGATAAACAGGCCCCACCTCCCAACACAATATGTTAGACAGATCACGTATATACGTGGACATCACAGTTGCTTTCTGCCAATTAAGAGAAAATAAGGTAGTGGTGTGTGTGTGTCACCGTCGTTCCATGAATCATGGACATACTTCTTATATAAAATGTTTTAAATTGCAGATACTTTCATAACTGTAGAGGTGTGCATGTCAACGCTATACCACTAATCCTGGTCACGCTGCTTGAACAGGCTGCTTTGAACTGAAAACACAATTGTGTCCTTCCCTGAGATCAGTAAAATAGTTTTGTCCCAAACCAATATGGTTGCAAAATATTGTATATCCTTTTTAACATCAAGTTAGTAAGTAAGAGTGACAATGCGCTGGTTGTTATTGGCGCCTCCCCAAAGCAAAATGGCAGCTGATTATTTTGTGAGCCTGCGCGCTGGCTAACTTGTTTAAATATGGCAGCAAAATGTGCACAATTTGTTTCTTGGAGATAGAACTTGTTAGCTCATGACCATGTTCTCAGGAAAGCCAGATCACAGCAGGCCCAACTCCACCCATTCACTTGCGGAGCCAGGATGATGTACGCCCCTCAACACACTTCTGCATCATCAATGCCATGCACACTTCAACCAGCTGGATTTTCAGGAATAGCTATGCACCCACAGTCTGCCAGGGAGATAACAGGGCTACCTGCATACCCAGACTGCTGCTAGACTCCTCACCTCAGATTAACAGCTCCAGGTGTACTTGACACTCTCCTTCTATAAAGAGTGGTGCTCTCACATCGGGCCATGCTGAACTTGAAACACCTTAGGTTGTTTGTGTGCTTGATCATTTTTTGTTGCAGGTTTGCACTTCCTCTTCCAAATGGCTGCGATCGTAGCCCTGTAAACATGTCTCAGGCCTTCCATTGCAGCCTGTGTGTGCGATTTTAAACTGCCATTTAGTCCTGGCAAAATAAACTTTTTGCCATGCCCAAACCTTCCTTTTTAATGCATATAAGTCATCCAACGGTATGTCCTGGACAGCCCAGGGGACAGCGTGCAGTGTATTTAAAAAGTAGGACATCTACTTTTAAGTTTTACATGTCCTGGTAGTGAAAAACTGTTAAATTCATTTTTCACTACTGTAAGGCCTACCTCTCCCACAGGATAACATTGGAGTTACCTTATTATATTTGTAACTTCCAAATGGGAACAGGTAACCAGTGCATGTTTCGTTTCATTGGAATTATAATGAAAAATCCTCTCTTATGGTAAAGTCGGACTGGAAATTACAACTTTGAAAATGCCACTTTTAGAAAGTTATTTCAAGAGACAGCGGTCCCTGAGTAGACAATGATTTGAAATCAAATAAATATAGCCCCAATCGGCACTATATTGTAGCCATTATTCCATCCAGAAAAAGGCAATTTTAATATGCAATTATATTAAATGTACAGAACATAAAATGTAATAACCGTGGGACACAAGCCTGTATCCAAAGAACTCACATCACAAAAAGAAAACAAGAGATGGCTCAGGCAGCATGTAGTTGTCTGTGTCTAATCAATATAATGGAGCAAACAACAATTGAAGGAGGTCACCTTTACACATAGTGTAGCAAATAAATCACAGTGTATAAGGTTGACAATTTTGTCGACGGCGTTTCGATCCTTAACATAAATATCGGATCATCATCAGGACTTGCAAAATAGTGCCTGAAAACATTTTGCCTGTAATTAACTAAATTGAAAACAACACAAAAATAGAGATATGGAAAGGAAAGGGGGAAACAAGATAGAAGACAAAAGTTAGTGAGGGCTATATTAGAAGAAGACGCGTGAATGCGACAGCTGATAATGGGCCACTTATGAATTACGCCGGTTTCCAGGTTCCATAAGCAAAGAGCAAGCTGTGACCAGCGCAGATAACGAGCAATTAACGGCGATGTGCTACTAAACAATGTGTAGCATTGGTGCACATTCAAGTAAGTGCGACATGATTTCTATCAAGATAAGTGCCGATGAAGTGAATTACGCCGGTTTACAGGTTCCATAAGCAAAGAGCAAGCTGTGAACAGCGCAGATAACGAGCAATTAACGGCGATGTGCTACTAACCGATGTGTAGCATTGGTGCACATTCAAGTGAGTGCGGCATGATTTCTATCAAGATAAGTGCCGATGAAGTGTGCTGACCAAGTAACAAGGAGTGGCTTAAGGGCTGTGAAAGTGCCTTAAGTGGATGCTTAGTGAAGGGCGGGACTGAGAATGAACGAGGGTTACCTTGTGGCAAGAGCAGGGAGCAGAGCAGTGCGTGATGAACGATAAGCTTCCCGATGGTGACCATGAGCGATATCCAAACCTAGCAATAGAGGGTGAGGAGGATGAGAACCTGGGATGGGGGAGAACCGGTCAAGAGGAAAGCGGGTACAGAGGCTTACCTCGTGTTAGGTGGGGTTAATGACCGCGTTAATTAAACCATTAATTTGGATGTCCGTAGGGAAAGGCGCCGCAGGCATCTGGATGAGCGGCAATTGAAAATCCTGGAATCAGGAAAAAGGGGGAGAGGGAAAGTTATGAAGGGGTGTAGCGCTAGTGCTACTGAGGAATGGAAGTGTGGGAGCGGTCCCGTGGAGCTTACCGATCACTTGGGAGAAGGCAGCATAATGGCATCTGCTGTCCAGGAGGTGGGGGAGAGACGACTTGGGAGGTGCTTATGGGCTGTGCAGCGCGGTCATGTGACCGCAGTTGCATGGCGGCCATCTTGGAATGGGGAAGCCTCCCAGGGGTAGTGAAGGAGGGCTAAAAGCCTTGGTCATGTGAACCAGGTGACGCGGCGGCCGTGAGAGAGAGGGGGGATGGGGGAAGAAGGTAGCTAGACACGGGAATTAACCCATAAGGTTAAACATTTAACCGTAAGTAAAATTACCTCCACGAGGAGCTAATCTTTAACCTTATGGGTTAATTCCCGTGTCTAGCTACCTTCTTCCCCCATCCCCCCTCTCTCTCACGGCCGCCGAGTCACCTGGTTCACATGACCAAGGCTTTTAGCCCTCCTTCACTACCCCTGGGAGGCTTCCCATTCCAAGATGGCCGCCATGCAACTGCGGTCACATGACCGCGCTGCACAGCCCATAAGCACCTCCCAAGTCGTCTCTCCCCCACCTCCTGGACAGCAGATGCCATTATGCTGCCTTCTCCCAAGTGATCGGTAAGCTCCACGGGACCGCTCCCACACTTCCATTCCTCATTAGCACTAGCGCTACACCCTTCATAACTTTCCCTCTCCCCCTTTTTCCTGATTCCAGGATTTTCAATTGCCGCTCATCCAGATGCCTGCGGCGCCTTTCCCTACGGACATCCAAATTAATGGTTTAATTAACGCGGTCATTAACCCCACCTAACACGAGGTAAGCCTCTGTACCCGCTTCCTCTTGACCGGTTCTCCCCCATCCCAGGTTCTCATCCTCCTCCCCTCTATTGCTAGGTTTGGATATCGCTCATGGTCACCATCGGGAAGCTTATCGTTCATCATGCACTGCTCTGCTCTCTGCTCTTGCCACAAGGTAACCCTCGTTCATTCTCTGTCCTGCCCTTCACTAAGCATTTACTTAAGGCACTTTCACAGCCCTTAAGCCACTCCTTGTTACTTGGTCAGCACACTTCATCGGCACTTATCTTGATAGAAATTATGCCGCACTCACTTGAATGTGCACCAATGCTACACATCGGTTAGTAGCACATCGCCGTTAACTGCTCGTTATCTGCGCTGTTCACAGCTTGCTCTTTGCTTATGGAACCTGTAAACCGGCGTAATTCACTTCATCGGCACTTATCTTGATAGAAATCATGTCGCACTTACTTGAATGTGCACCAATGCTACACATCGTTTAGTTGCACATCGCCGTTAATTGCTCGTTATCTGCGCTGATCACAGCTTGCTCTTTGCTTATGGAACCTGGAAACCGGCGTAATTCATAAGTGGCCCATTATCAGCTGTCGCATTCACGCGTCTTCTTCTAATATAGCCCTCACTAACTTTTGTCTTCTATCTTGTTTCCCTTTCCTTTCCATATCTCTATTTTTGTGTTGTTTTCAATTTAGTTAATTACAGGCAAAATGTTTTCAGGCACTATTTTGCAAGTCCTGATGATGATCCGATATTTATGTTAAGGATCGAAACGCCTGTCGACAAAATTGTCAACCTTATACACTGTGATTTATTTGCTACACTATGTGTAAAGGTGACCTCTTTCAATCGTTGTTTGCTCCATTGTATTGATTAGACACAGACAACTACATGCTGCCTGAGCCTTCTCTTGTTTTCTTTTTGTGATGTGAGTTCTTTGGATACAGGCTTGTGTCCCACGGTTATTAAATTTTATGTTCTGTACATTTAATATAATTGCATATTAAAATTGCCTTTTCCGGATGGAATAATGGCTACAATATAGTGCCGATTGGGGCTATATTTATTTGATTTCAAATCATTGTCTACTCAGGGACCTCTGTCTCTTGAAATAAGTTAGTTCCCAAGGTCCCTGACCGATCAAATTGGGTTCCCTTGTACTTTATATATATACTTTTAGAAAGTTGGCATTTTCCTGCCTTAACCATTTAGTGCTTGCAGTCAGTCTCTGGGTCACATGACTGGGAGTAGCTGGCAGTTGAGCTTTGTGTATTCCTCCTAGGCTGCCACACACAATAGAGAGCTTAGGAGGGCCTTGATGGGTGCTCGCTTGCAGGATGGGAGGGCAGAGATGGGTACAGCGCAACTTTCAATTGCATAGGCTGTGTCCTGCCTTCACACAAAGGGCTGCATTCCTACTGTAGTTAGTCTGGAGCCTGCAAGGGAGACAGGAAACCTGTGCACTACAAAGAGTAAACCTCTACAAGCTTCTCTCCCTTAAAAGGAGGCACCTGGTATAAATATTGAACCTCAGACACCTACTCTTCTGTACATGTGGAGACTCTACCAAGATGAAGGACTGCTGTGCTTCTGGAAGGACTGCCACTCTGCTGGTCTGCTGCCCTGTTGGACTTCAGCCTTCCTAGACTTGCTACCCTGCTGCCCACCTGCTTGAGTCAGAGGGATTGGACCTGCACCTGAGCCCAGGGCTACCAGAGTGACTCCAAGGGCTAGTCTGTTGGCCTCCTGTTCCGGGCCACAAGGACATAACAGGCTCCCAGCCATCTGATCCAGCACCCAGATCCAGCTGGAGCAAGCCCCTGACCCCAAGTGGTGCCCTCAGGTCCTGAAACTTTGGTGTGTCCTCAATGGAGCTGGATTGATGTTTTTGGGCTCTTTGCAACTGTGAATGGGCCCATTGGCACCGAACTGTTATTGCTCGCACAGCACGCCAAAGCGAAGTTCCGTCAGCCTGACCCTTCATGCTACTGCATTTTACGCTTGTGGGGACCGCCTGCAATGATAACAGGATCTTTGCACTTCATGGACGACCATCTGTGATGCTTCCTTTCTCCTCCCAGCCCCCTCCACCATGAACAAAACTCTTTCCACTGGACTGAAGGCAACTTTTCAGTGGGACTAATCTGGTCCCTGTATCCGACCCGTGCTCCATTGCAGTTGGCCTGAACTGGTGACTTTCTCCCAGTCTCGCACGATCAGATAGCTTCTAATGGAGCTTTGGGCTTTTTGGTGCTATTTTCACTCAAATCATTAAAACTGCATATCTCCAGTTTTTGTTTTGTTCTTGTTTTAATTATTACGTTTTACTCTTATTTTTGCTAAATTGGTGGGGGATTTTTCTTGTATTGAGTTTTCACTTATTACTGTTTGAAGCACTGCATACATACTTTACACATTGCCTCTCAGTTAAGCCTAACTGATCTGTGCCAAGCTACTAAATTGTTGAGCACAGGATAGTTTGGAGTTTGCTTGCACCTCACCCTGACAAGGATTGTGGTTGCTGCATGAATGGGGTTCACCCCCTCACCGAGTAAAGCAATTTCTTACATTGATGCATTTATGTTCATAGTATGTCATAGGCTCGATGGAACCTAAGTTTGTATTTGCAGCATTAGAGACACACTGAGATAGGACATGGGTAGTCCAATCAGAGACGCTTAAGTTGTTTCCAGCCTCCTCATACTATTTACTATCAACTCTATTGACGTAATCCCAGAACCTTTTGGGATTTCCCACAGAGCAGGCTTCACAAAAATCTCTGGAGTTTCAGATCAAGGGAGTACCATGAACTAAATGAGTAGTACTGTGGATGATGTCATCAGTGATGTAATTTTAGATGTCATCAGTGATGTCATTAGGGATGTCACTGACCATGTCATGAGTGATGTAATATGTGAGGTCCTAAGCAGTTATAGTTAGCTCAGGTAACTATAACTGCTGAATATCACTGGTTTTGTATGAGTGAAATCTCAGCCTAACTATAGCGTCCCTGAACCTTTGGGGTTTTTTGTGAATATATATATATATATAGAGGCATGAGCTACAATACAGCGAGATACTTCTGAGATTACCATGATGGAGAATGGACGAAGGCCAAGTTTTTTAGCATTGAGACTGTACATAGGTACCCCAGAGGGGGGGCACAGGATAGCTGTGTTACGCAGATTAGAATCGAGATTCATCATGCAAGCTGGTTGCCTGATCCCACATGGTATGAACAATGATGAGGAACTGCATACACATTTGTAGAGTGCAGATCACAATTCCCGTAATATATACATTTTCCTTTTTAGCACCTTAATGGTCATTTGGTTTAAATGATTGTTCTTCCTTTCCTCATTGGTACATTTGCGAATCAATGGGACAGATTATATGTGCTATCTGACTATGTATAATTCGCTCCACGGTACAATATTAATTACATCATTTATTGTATTTTACTTTTGCAGATAGAGAGAAGCACACTTCACTGCATCAAGAGGGATTGGCACATAGGGAGTTAATACTCATGAGAAAGACTCTCCACTTTGGAAACCTCTTCTTTTTACTAGAAAACTCAGTAGATGGACTACTCGACAACCAGGTGGAAAAGGTTTAAGCTACTATAGCTTGTATCCCTACTTTAGAATTTATTGACACCTGAAACGTACCATGTGGTACATTGCAGTTGAGTACCAATTGGTTTTCCAGATCTCCCACACACCCCATACTCTTTTTCTCTTTTTCTTCTTCTCCCCCTCCCCTCTCTATCTCTCCCGCCTCTATTTTGAAGTGGTAAAATGGGTACTATACCAACATTTTTCTATGAAACGATGGAGCGAAGAGAATAAGACGATGATGGCACGACAATAAAAAAACAAATTTAGTTTCTAAATACAATGAATTATTTGTCAAGAATTATAAAGTCTGCAAAACGTTTTATTATTGTTGATTTTGAATTTAAAATATATATGAACTACTAAGAATTGAGGAAAGGAATGAAAGAAAGTTAAGTAGTAGTATTGTTTTCATTTCTGTTGTCGCGTCCTGTGTGACGTGTATTTATGTTTGTTGCCAGGAAACAGCAATCAAGTGAGAAAGACCGAAGTAGGTGGAAACGCGTCTGTTTTTCATTTGTCCGAGGAATAATGAAACTGAAATAAGCACCTTTGGCATGGCTCCATCTTTTCACTGAAAAGGATTGTGAGATTCTCACAGTTTTGCATGTTTTCACTGACATTTTTCTTCCGTCAGCATATGATTTGAATTATATTCCAGTCCGGGTTTTGTGCCTGCCACTGTGATGGTAGATGGAACTTTTTTGAATTAATGAACTTGCGGATGGGTGCTCAGGGACACTGGTCGGGTATAACCTGCAATTACACATTTTATGAGTTACATGACTAATAATAACACTGAGATGCCTATGTTCTGCATTACAAATTTAAACTCTAATGTTTGGCATCTCCCAATGCACTCCAACTGCTAGTGTTTGACTACTGGTGCTGCGAGAGGGAAGTATATCTTTTATGTCTATGATGTTTTAAATTTCAAATAGAGGGCCAGTATGGCGTAAATCAGATTGATAAAGGCAGTTGCACTGCCGAAACGCATCTCTGATGTGTCCTTGTGCCTGGGGAGACCTCATCAAGTGAACAAGGCTATTTTTCCCCTGACTTTGAGTGCCGTTTCTTTTAATGGAATTGAGGGACATATTTATATATATATATATATATATATATATATATATATATATATATATATATATATATATATATATATATATATTCACTGAAAAAACATAGGTTTCAGGCACGTTATAGTTAGAAATTAGCATTTAAAAAACCTTAGAAATTCACTGAAAAAACCATAGGTTTTAGGGACAGTTATAGTTAGTTGGACATTTCACTCGTACAAAACCATAGAAATTACCCCGTTATAGTTAGTTCAGCTAACTATAACTCGCGCCCCCGCAATGCACTGCTGATGACGTCACATATTACATCACTCATGACATGGTCAGTGACATCACTGATGACATCACTGATACTATAACGTGTCTGAAACCTATGGTTTTTTCAGTGAATTTCAAAGGTTTTTAAATGCTAATTTCTAACGATAACGTACCTGAAACCTATGGTTTTTTAAGTGAATTTCAAAGATTTTTTAAATGCTAGTTTCTAACTATGCCTACAGAGGTAGGACATGTGAAGAGAGAAGAAAAAACGCACAGAAAGAAGCAAAGGAAATGCAGAAAGAAGCAACAGAAGTCCACAAAGACGAAGAAAAGAGCAGGAAGAAGCAAGACATGTGCAGAAAGAACCAACAGAGGAGTAGAAAGAGGCCTTGTTGCAAAATCATCCTGTGCCCTCAACTTTTTCAGACGGGTACTGGTGGTAACTGACTCAGACTAACCAGGCCTAGAGCCAGTGCTATGCTAAAAGACACTTAGAATACAGTGAAAACACCTACATACACTAGGGAACACTATGTGTTGGTGTACCCCTGTGATTAGCATGACCTCCTCTGTAAGGCCCTAGTACATAATAGGGCAGGGGGATTAAAACTTCCTCTTAAAACGCACCCCGGGGCGCGTTTGGACAGTGGTGAAGGGAGGGGGGCCTGAGGTGACATGTGTGCAAACAAGCCCTGTGGCCATTTTAAGTTGGGAGATTAAGTCCCCTTGAATCCTGAGGGTCCCTGGGGTCCAACTAGCCCACTAGGTACCTCCAGTAAGCGCCACAGAGCTGCGTTGCACAGAGGTGTAAAAGGGGCGTGGCCTGGACCACCTCTCTGCAACGCAGCCCTGTGGCGCACACTGGAGGTACCCGGTGGGCTAGTTGGCCCCAGGGTCCCTCAGGATTCAAGGGAATTAATTCCCCAACTTAAAACGCGCCACAGGGCATGTTTGCACACATGTCACCTGAGGCCCCGCCCTCCCTTCACCACTGTGCAAACGCGCCGTGTGCCACGTTTTAAGTTGGGGTATTAGGTCACCTTGAATCCTGAGGGTCCCTTGGGCCCAACCAGCCCACCAGGTACTTCCAGTAAGCACCTCAGGCCTGCGTTGCAGAGAGGTGGTCCGAGGCCACGCCCCTTTTTACACCTCTCTGCAACACAGCTCTGTGGCGCTTACTGGAGGTACCTGGTGGGCTAGTTGGACCCCAGGGACCCTCAGGATTCAAGGGGACTTAATCCCCAACTTAAAACACGCCACAGGGCGTGTTTGCACACATGTCACCTCAGGCCCCGCCCCTCCCTTCACCACTGTGCAAACGCGCCCGTGGCGCGTTTTAAGTTGGGGGATAAAGTCCCCTTGAATCCTGAGGGTCCCTGGGGTCCAACTAGCCCACTAGGTACCTCCAGTAAGCGCCACAGAGCTGAGTTGCAGAGAGGTGTAAAAAGGGGCGTGGCCTGCACCACCTCTCTGCAACGCACCCTGTGGCGCGCACTGGAGGTACCTGGTGGGCTAGTTGACCCCCTGGGACCCCCAGTATTCAAGGGGAATTAATGCCCCAATTTAAAACGCGCCACAGGGCGCATTTTCAGAGTGGTGAAGGGAGGGGGCGGGGCCTGAGGCACGATCGGGTCTTTTTTTTTTTTTTTTTTTTAGAAGAGGGGCTGTGTGGTCCCCCTTCTTTTTTCCTTTTTTGGGCCCTGGGGACCCCATCCCCCAGGGCCTGACCCCTTTTTGTATTTAAAAAAAAAAAACTGAACTGGAAGGGGCCGCGTGGCCCCCCTCCCGTGGCCAATTCCGGCCCCGGGGACCCCATCCCCCGGGGCATGGCCACATTTTTTAAATTTTTTAAGGAGGGGGGCTGCGTGGCCCCCCTCCTGAGGCCTCTATTGGCCCCAGGGACCCCATCCCCCGGGGCCGGTCTTTTTTAAAAAAATTTGGGGAGGGGGCCGCGTGGCCCCCCTCCAGGGCCACTACTAGCCCCGGGGACCCCATCCCCCGGGGCAGGCCCTATCCATTGGGGACCGTGGGGGGAGCCCCAATGCCCCCACGGTCCCGCCGGCTCCCTGCGTCCTGCGGGAGCCGGCATTGCTTTTCGACACGGGGAGCTGCTAACATGCAGCTCCCCTTGTGGAAAAGAAATCTGCTTTAGATTTTGGAAGAGAGAGCAGGTTTCCTGCTCTCTCTTCCAAAATCCAAAGCAAGTTTGCTATGGCAGGACAGGAGCCGCGAGGCTCCCGTCCTGCCATAGCAAACAGCAGTGTCCTGGGGGTGGGCACCCCGGGACACTGCAGGAGCCGGCCCTGGGGGGTGGCGGTCCCCAGGGCCATCACAGGCTCCAGGAGGGGGCGGCGTGGCCCCCTTCCCTTCACTTGCACAGCCCCGGGAGGTGGTAGTCCCGGGGCTCGGGGGTCCGTTACGGACCCCCAAATTTAAATATTAGTGCCCCGGGAGGTGGCGGTCCCCGGGGCATGTGGGGGGGCTCGAGCCCCCCCCACACAGGTATATATATTATTTTTTTTAAAGAAGCCCCGGGGGTGGCTGTCCCCGGGGCTGCGGGGGGGCAGTGTGCCCCGCGATTATAATTGATCTAAACCCTGGGGGGTGGTGGTCCCTGGGGCTTGGGGGGCCTTAGAGGCCCCCCCAAACTCTAAAAAAACAAGCCCCGGGGGTGGCGGTCCCCGGGGCAGTGTGGGGGGATTCGGGCCCCCCCCACACATTTTTTTACTGCCCCCGGGACCTGTCCCACCCGGGGGCTTCAATTAAAACGAAGCGCGGGAGCCCGCGCTTTGTTTTTTTTTATTTTCACGGCCGGATTCGCGCACCCAGCGCAAATTCGGCCGATTTATTTTTTAAAAAAATGCTTTTTTGGGCCCTGGGGGTCCTTGTGGGACTCCCTGAGCAGGCCTAGGGGTTCAGGGTGTTTCTACCCTGCCCCCTTTTCTTGTTTTGCACCTTAGTGTTTCTGTTTTCTTGTGCCTCGGTTACCGAGGCACAAGATGGCTGCCAACACTTCCTGGTTTGGAGTGTTGACAGCCAATTAGCATGAAGCTCGTGATCGGGAGGGTGTGCGGATCCACCGCGGCCATAGATATCGAAACTTTTATTTTTTTAATTTCTCAGGAACTACTGAACGGATTTACACCATTTAAAAAAAGGGCGCTTTCTGAACCAAGCACTACCTTTTTGCCAAATTTGGTGTAATTCCGTTCAGCAGTTCGGGCTGCAGCCGTGTCTAAAGTTTCCTATGGGAATTAACATGGAGAAAACACGTTTTGGGACCCCCTTTGCAGAAAGAGGCAACAGAAGTCCAGAAAGACGAAGAAAGGTGCAGAAAGAAGCAAAGAATATGCAGAAAGAACCAACAGAGGTGCAGAAAGAGGCCTTGTTGCAAAGTCATCCTGTGCCCCCAACTTTTTGCTGACTGGTACAGGTGGTAACTGACTCTAGATAACCAGGCCTGGAGCCAGTGCTATGCTGAAAGACACTTAGAATACAGTGAAAACACCTACATACACTAGGGTACACTATGGGTTGGGGTACCCCTGTGATTGGCATGACCTCCCCTGTAAGGCCCTAGTACATAATAGGGCAGGGGGATTAAAACTACCTCTAAGTCAGAGGTGCAGAAAGAGGCCAGAGAAGTGCAGAAAGAAGCAACAGAGGTGCCGAAAGAGACAAGAGAGGTGCAGAAAGAAGCAAGTGAAGTGCAGAAAGAGGCAACAGAGGTGCAGAAAGAAGCAAGAGAAGTGCAGAAAGAGGCAAGTGAGGTACAGAAAGAAGCAAGAGCAGTGCAGAATGAACCAACAGAGGTGCAAAAAGAGGCAAGAGGGGTGCAGAAAGAGGTAGGAGAGGTACACAAAGAGGCAAGAGAGGTACAGAAAGAGGCACGAGGGGTGCAGAAAGAAGAAAGAGAAGTGCAGAAAGAGGCAAGAGAATTGCTGAAAGAAGCAACAGAGGTGTAGAAAGAAGCAAGAGAAGTGCAGAAAGAACCAACAAGGGGCAAAAAGAGGCAAGAGAAGTGCAGAAAGAGGCAAGTGAGATGCAGAAAGAAGCAAGAGCAGTGCAGAAAGAACCAACAAGGGGCAAAAAGAGGCAAGAGGGGTGCAGAAAAAGGGAAGAGAGTTACACAAAGAGGCAAGAGAGGTACAGAAAGAGGCAGGAGGGGTGCAGAAAGAAGGAAAAGAAGTGCAGTAAGAAGCAACAGAGGTGCTGAAAGAGGCGCGTAGGGTGCAGAAAGAGCAAGAGATTTGCAGAAACGAGCAAAAGGGGTGCAGAAAGAGGGAATAGGTGTGAAGACAGAGGCAAGAGAGGTGCAGAAAGAGGGAAGAGGGGTACAGAAAGAGGCAAGAGGGGTGCAGAAAGAAGCAAGAGAGGTGCAGAAAGAAGCAAGAGAGGTGCAGAAAGAAACAAAAGAAGTGCAGAAAGAAGGAACAGAGGTGCAGAAAGAGGCAAGAGGAGTACAGAAAGAGGGAAGAGGGGTTCAGAAAGAGGCACGAGGGGTGCAGAAAGAAGCAAGAAAGGTGCAGAAAGAAACAAAAGAATCGCAGAAAGAAGCAATAGAGGTGCAGAAAGAGACAAGAGGGGAGCAGAAAGAGGGAAGAGGAGTGCAGAAAGAGGCACAAGGGTTGCAGAAAGAAGGGACAGAGGTGCAGAAAGAGGCAAGAGAAGTGCAGAAAGAAGCAACAGAGATGCAGAAAGGGGGAGGAGGGGTGGTGAAAGAGGCAAGAGGGGTGTAGAAAGAAGCAAGAGAGGTGCAGAAAAAAACAAAAGAAGTGCAGAAAGAAGCAACAGCGGTACAGAAAGAGGCAAGAGGAGTGCAGAAAGAGGCACGAGGGGTGCATAATGAAGCAAGAGAGGTGCAGAAAGAAGCAAGAGAAGTGCATAAAGAAGCAACAGAGATGCAGAAAGGGGGAAGTGGGGAGGAGAAACAGGCAAGAGGGATACAGAAAGAATCAAGAGAGTTGCAGAAAGAATCAAAAGATATGCAGAAAGAAGGAACAGAGGTGCAAAAAGAGGCAAGAGGCGAGGAGAAAGAGGGCAGAGGGGTGCAGAAAGAGGCACAAGGGTTGCAGAAAGAAGGTACAGAGGTGCAGAAAGAAGCAAGAGAAGTACAGAAAGAAGCAACAGAGGTGCAGAAAGAGGGATAAGGGGTGGAAAAAGAGGCAAGAGAAGTGCAGAAAGAAGCAACAGAGATGCAAAAAGGGGAAACAGGGGTGGAGAAAGTGGTGAGAGGGGTGCAGAAAGAAGCAAGAGGGGTGCAGAAAGAAACAAAAGAAGAGCAGAAAGAAGGAACAGGGGTGCAGAAAGAGGCAAGAGGGGTGCAGAAAGAGGGAAGAGGGGTGCAGAAAGAGGCACGAGTGGTGCAGAAAGAAGCAAGAGAGGTGCCGAAAGTAGCAAGAGTAGTGCAGAAAGATGCAACAGAGGTGCAGAAAGAGGCGAGGGGGTGCAAAAAGAGGGAAGAGGGGTGCAGAAAGAGGCACGTGGGGTGCAGAAAGAAGCAAGAGAGGTGCAGAAAGAAGCAACAGAGGTGCAGAAAGAGAGAAGAGGGGTGGAGAAAGAGACAAGAGAGGTACAGAAAGAAGCCATAGAGGTGCAGAAAGAGGGAAGGGGGATGGAGAAAGAGGCAAGAGGGGTGCAGAAAGAAGCAAGAGAGGTGAAGAAATTAACAAAAGAAGTACAGAAAGAAGGAACAGAGGTGCAGAAAGAGGCAAGAGGAGTGCAGAAAGAGAAGAGGGGTACAAAAAGAGGCACAAGGGGTACAGAAAGAAGCAAGAGAGGTACAGAAAGATGCAAGATAAGTGCAGAAAGAATCAACAGAGATGCAGAAAGAGGGAAGAGGGGTGGAGAAAGAGGCAAGAGAAGTGCAGAAAGAAGCAACAGACATGCAGAAAGGAGGAAGAGGGGTGGAGAAAAAGGCAAGAGGGGTGCAGAAAGAAGCAAGAGAGTTGCAGAAATAAACAAAAGAAGTGCAGAAAGAAGGAACAGATGTGCAGAAAGAGGCAAGAGGAGTGCAGAAAGAAGGAAGAGGGGTGCAGAAAGAGGCAAGAGAGGTGCATAAAGATGCAAGAGGGGTGCACAAAGAAGCAAGTGAGGTACAGAAAGAGGCAAGAGAGGTGTAGAAAGAGGCAAAATAGGTGCAGAAAGTAGAAGAGATGCGCAGAAAGAGGCAAGAGAAGTGCAGAAAAAGAAAAAAAGGTGCAGAAAGAAGCAACAGAAATGCAGAAAGAGGTAAGAGAGGTGTAGAAAGAAGCAAGAGTGGCTTGCATACCATTAGTACCAATTTAACACCCACATTTAGCAATAAGTAACAGGTGACCATTCTAGGTTTACAAAGGACCTTCCACCAAGCTGTAACACTTGTCGCTGCATTTTTGGTAACGTTTGATCCGTTTGAGCTAGATACAAGGCTTGTTTTGTTCAAATCTGCAGATTAGGCAGCAGATGATGAATTATGTGGCTAATGCGGAAAATGTACTTGTGCAAAACTTGGTGCAGCCAAACAGTCGCACAATTCCAGTGGCCCTGCTCATACCTCTGACTAGGTCCAGAAGTGCTCCTCAGTGATTTCTTCTTTTTTTTGCCTCATTGAGTTCATAGTTTAGCTTCTATGGAAACGAGGAAGACTAAACCTGAGGTTCCCACCCCACAACACAGACTACCATACCACATAATTACTCTCCATAACACATAATCCCACTCTACATAATTCCTATACACTAAATACCACATACTTTCTATCCACATAATTTCACTGCACAACATACCACATAATTCCACTACACACAACCTACATCCACTCCACTCCAAGAAACATTAATAAAACACTTTTAGATTTACAAAGCTAATAGCTCTAACTCTTGCAAATGCGAGACCTATTACATTACAAATGCTTCTTTAACTGGCAGTCGCGTTTGCAGAGTGGTAGAGAAAGGGGGCTGGGCCTCCAACCAGCGCTCAGGAATTCTGCTGTGTAGGACTTACAGAAGGTACCAGGAGGGCTACTTAGCAGCCAAAGTCCCTCAGGAGTAAAGTGGACTTCATCCCCCAACCAGTACTGTGCCAGGAGGTGCTTTTGCAGAGTGGTGGAGAAAGGTGAGCGTGGCCTCCGAAGACCTCTTAGCAATCCCACAGTGTGGGATTTACTGGAGGTAACAGGAGGGGTAGTTAGCCCCTAAGGTCAACCTTGGGGGCCAACTACCCCTCCTATTACCAGTAAGTCGCACACAGCAGGATTGCTAAGTTCTCATAGCAGGCCACGCCCCCTTTCCCCATCACTCTGCAAACACACTTCTTGGTGCGCTCTTGGATGGGGATTAAAGTCCCCTTCGCTGCTGGGGGTCCTTAGAAGCCAACTACCCTACCTGATACCTCCAGTATGCCCCAGATAGTGGGATGGCTAACAGGTGGACACAGGCCATGCCCCTTTTCTCCCCCACTCTGCAAACGTGCCTCCTGGTGCATTCTGGGTTGGGGAATTAAGTCCCCTTGGATCCTGAGGGTCCCTGGGGGCCAACTAGCCCACCAGGTACCTCCAGTAAGCCCCACACAGCTGGATTGCTGAGAGTGATCCGAGGCCACGCCCCCTTTTTACACCACTCTGCAAACGCGTCTCCTGGCACTCTGCTGCTCGGGGGATGAAGTCCACTTTAGTCCTGAGGTCCTCAGGACACAAGAGGACCTCATCACCCCACCAGCACCCAGCGCGAATTCGGCCAATTTTTTTGTAAAAAAAAGGTTTTTTTGGCCCTCAAGGTCCCTGTGGGACCCCTTGAGCAGGCCTAGGGGGTCAGGGTATTTCTACCCTGCCCCCCTTTTTTTGTTTTTTACCTTTTTTCTACTGTTTTCTTGTGACTCGGTTACCGAGTCGCAAGATGGCTGCCAACACATTCTGGTTTGGAGTGTTGGCAGCCAATCAGAATGAAGCTCGTGCTCGGGAGGGTTTGCGAATCCTCCTCTGTGCTCAGATATCAATATTTTTATTTTTTTAATTTCTCAGCAACTATTGAACGGATTTTCACCATTTTAAAAAAAGGTCGCTTTCTGAACCAAGAGCTACCTTTTTGCCAAATTTGGTGTAATTCCGTTCAGCAGTTCAGGCTGTAGCCGTGTCTAAAGTTCCTATGGAAATTAACATGGGGAAAATGGGTTTTGGGACCCCCCTTTTTTCTCAGCCCCCGCTTGACGAATCACCCCGAAACTTTTAAGACAGGAGCTGACCTGAGCAAACCATTAGTTTTGAAAATGTTGCGAAGATTCGTCAAACGGCGCCAAAGATATTGGCAAAAGAAAAAAAGAATTTCAATAGAAACAAGGTCCTAACTATAACTACCTAGTAGGTTTTATATATATGTATATATCACACAAATAATAGAGCCCAACTCCGTCTCACTGGCAAGCTGACTTTATTCGTCTAATGGCGTTGCAGCAGTATGAACACTCTTTAAATCCTTATGCGTTTCGGCACGAAGCGCCTTGTTCACAGGTGAGTGTTATTAATGTCCATGTGGTCATGTGGCCAAAACTACAGGCCCCAGAATGCATCAAATTCATATATCCATAGCGTGCACTGTTGTACAATTCCTTACTGCTCAATAGCGTTACTTTCAACACCACAATGTCACAAAATTCACTTGCCATAGTTCGTGATGCATGCTGCTTAAATTGTATCCGCACAGTGCGTGATCCTGCTGCCTCGCTTCTTAATTTGCTCGACACGCGGAGTTTCCAGAGAGAGACTCAACTCCCCTTAGAGGGAGTTGAGTCTCTCTCTGGAAACTCCGCGTGATATATGAATTTGATTTGATGCATTCTGGGGCCTGTAGTTTTAGCCACATGACCACATGGACATTAATAACACTCACCTGTGAACAAGGCGCTTCGCGCCGAAACGCGTAAGGATTTAAAGAGTGTTCATACTGCTGCAACGCCATTAGACAAATAAAGTCAGCTTGCCAGTGAGACGGAGTTGGGCTCTATTCTTTTTGTGAACTTACCTTAACAGGATCCTCCATTCTTGTTTGTTAAGAGCCCGCCCTGCAGGGTCGGAGGCCCCCGGCAAAAAGGAGCCTCTTTTGTATATATATATATATATATATATATATATATATATATATATAATTGTTCAAGCAGCCCCTCATATTCTCATCTAAAACATAGACATAAATGTACCTTATTTTAGCTGTTCTTAATACGATATAGACAAGTGTATGTCTCCTATTTAGGAATTGATATACTTTATATTATTATCTTTGTCTATATTGCTTTGGGTGATGGAATTTTAAATCCAGCATCATCATGGACAGGCAATTTTGAATCTGTATGAAATTGGTTTCTGTCTTGAGTAATCATGTTTTCAACATGAAAAGAATTATTCTAAACACTTTGCATTGTTAAGAAAAATGATTTGATGAATTACATTTACGTTACAGTTGAAGAATCTACTGAAAATGTTAAGAATTAAGAATGACAACGTAAAAAAGAAATATGGCAATGTATTTTGTGTCATAACATTTTGAGCGTGCTCGCTCTAGTTGTTTTTAAAAATCAACACTGTTGAGGGACAAGCACTTGGTGTTTAAAATGGAGTGGTTTCACGCAGGGACTCTACTGTCCAGCAGAAGGTGGAAATGCCGAAAAGCGTGGGCCGTCTTTCCGAAATTGTACACAGATGGTGATTTGTGTGGCGGAATAAAAAAACAATGATACCTCCTTTGTGTGCCGCCTTTTCCTCTCTGTCATCGGAGACATTGAGATTTATCGATATATACATAAGAAAAACGTTGCACTCCAGGGAATATGTATTATATATTATATATATGTGTTATTCACTAAGCAATCGCGTCTCAACCCCACACAAACGTGTTTCAACACCAAGTCTTGCTCATGGTTAGTGAGTCCCTCTTTACTTTCCATTATTTAAATACTCAGGCCCAGTTTAATCATTATGTGGCATTATAGGAAAAGTAGTTATCTCATGGCAAGTAATTCTATACATTCCAAAACAATTAAAATCTTTTAAAAAACATTCAGATGAAGGCAATGTTGACAATACAGTCCTTGTTAATCACAATCTCCTTATTGTACACAGTGATGTTACAGGTCACAATTCACATATCTATATATTTTCTGTTTACTTTGATGTCCATTTCATGGGTCACTAATGATTTTCAAGTTTAACATTTGCATATTTTGCTTATCTGTCACTGTATCCTACGTGCATATGCCATATTTACTTCAAATATCATGTTAGTGCATACACCATGTTGTGAACTATTTCAAAATTCAGCTGGTCAAGTACTGTTGTGCATTTGTTCCATAGCGACAGTTTGTATTTACATGTAGGTTTGAATCAGTTGATACTGACCGCCCACTGTCCCTGAGCTGCAAATGTTCCTATTCTATGCAACTGTCAGTGAATGCCCATTTATTGTATAAGTACAATTCGCCATATAGCGAAACCCCCAAGGTGCTTCATACAAGCAGTTGAGCTCATTGTGGTGCTTTATTGCCCAGATGTCCTGGTAGATGACACTCCAGACATAGTGTCACATATCCTCAACTGGACTTGGCTCTCTTAAGGAATATATCCTTCATCTACCAGTAAGTTACCTCCTTGTCCCACATTGTGTGCTTGGGCAGAATCTATTGCTCTTATTGTTGTGTCTCAAACCCTGTCTCATGATATGATTAAATATACTATAATACTCATCGGGCTCAGTGCCCACCCATGTTTTTGTTGACTCATAGGGAATAGGTAATTACATTTATTATACACCCAATCCATCTTATTCGCTAGCTATAGTGTGTCACTCCCACCAATTCATGTTGTATCAATTTTCATAGACTGTGTACACGTAAAAACAAACAGGAGTGCTACATTTTTCTTTGAAAAAGCACAGTGTAAGAGAAGAGACTCAGTATCTTAATTGAGCCACCAGTGAATTGGAAAATAATTTTAATCCAAATGTAGTCCCTACCATTGAAAGAAAGGGTGTGCTGCACGATTCAAGCTTCCTTAATTTTTTTTCCCGGTCTCCACCCCTTACATTTGGTGGAATAAAATCAATTGTGATTGTGAAATTAAGGAAGTTTGAATCATGCTATATATTAGAACTTAACACGAGGACCCCGGTTGGTTTAAATATGGAAGAAGACTTGCACACACATTTGTAAAGATGCTTTGGTTGTGAAACTATGAATTTTCCGAAATCTTGAAATATCAAATCAAATCAAATCAAATCATGGGACATTTGTAAAGCGCACATATCACCCGGAGGTCTCATGGCGCTTACAGGCATCTCCAACTAAAACAACTGATAGAGGAAAGCAGGGGGGTCAGTTGTCAAAAGACCATATTTTTAGTTCCCTACGAAAACGGTGGTGATCAGCCATAGTGCGGAGGTGTAGTGGTAATTTATTCCAGAAAGTGGGGGCTAAGAATGAAAAAGATCTTCCTCCATTACGAATTGTACGGATTCTAATGGAGGCAAGGAGGTGCTGGTTGCTGGATCTGAGGGTCCGGCTTGGTTGATGCCAGTTCAACTTCTTTTCCCAGTAGCAGGGGCCACTGCCATACATGTTTTTGTGTGCCAAACAGAGAATCTTAAAATGCGTTCTCTTTCTCACAGGCAGCCAGTGGAGCCGTCTCAGGTTTGGGGCCGAGGAGAACCTGATGGAAGATTTAAGACCAACCTGGCTGCGGTGTTTTGCAGGACCTGCAGCCTAGATAAAAGATCCTCATTTATAGCTGACAGTAGGGCATTTCCATAGTCCATGCGATTGATAATCAATCCCTGGACCAACGGTTTTCTTCCTTCCATGGGGATCAATTAAAAAACTTTATGCAGGTTGCGCATGGTACCAAAACAGGACCCGATTATGTGGTTCACCTGGTTTTTCATCGATAGGTTATTATCGATTTGGACCCCTAGATTTCGAACCGATTGTTTGGGTATTGGACTAGGACCCAGGGTTGCCGGCCACCAATCTTTAGTCCAGTGTTTTTGTGCGTTCCCGAAAAATAGTATCTCAGTTTTATCACTGTTTAGTTGTAGATGGTTTTCGTTCATCCACCTGTTAACGTGGATCATACACTCCCTGACGCGGGCCTTGGTGTCTATGGGATTCTGACCAAGGGTGACTAGAATTTGAGTGTCGTCAGCATATGACATTACGTCAAAGCCGTACGATCTGATCACCCTGGCCAGTGGTGTTACGTAGAGATTGAAAAGTGTTGGGCTCAGAATAGAGCCCTGTGGTACTCCCATCGTGACTGGCCTACTACAGGAACTGATGTCACCAACTTGGACAGTGGTAACTCGATTCGTCAGATAGCTCTTGAACCATCCCAGGGCCTTCCCTCTGACACCAATCTCCCCTAGCCGTTGTATTAGAATGCTGTGGGAGATGGTGTCGAAGGCTGCCGACAGGTCTAGTAGAATGAGAATAGAGGATTGTCCTCTGTCCAGTGATAGTCTGATGTTGTCCACTACCTCTACCAGTGCTGTCTCGGTGCTATGGGCGGCCCTGAAACCAGACTGTGAGGGGTCCAATAGATGGTTACTCTCAAGATGGTAAACAAGTTGTCTGTTGACCATGGATTCGAGTACTTTCCCAAAGTATGGGAGCAGTGAGATTGGACGTTAATTGACCAGGAGATTAGGGTCTGCAGTAGGTTTCTTCAGGATGGGTCTAACTCTAGCGGTTTTCCATATTTTGGGAACTGTTTCTTGGACTAATGAATAGTTGAGTAAGGCAGTGACACTTTCAAGGAGAATGGGGGCTATCGTTAATAAGAAACGTGGTGGGACAGGGTCAGCTGGTGAGCCAGATTTTTTTTTTAACATGGCTTCTGTCACTTCAGTGGATTCAAATTGGGAAAATTCCTCCAGGACAGGGGACTGACATGTTTGTAAGACCGAGTTAGTTTCCAAGTTTTTAATTGGAGCTTCTTGAGGTGGGAAGGAGTTGTGTATTACATTAATTTTATCATCGAAGAACTTGGAGAGGGAATCTATCCAATCCTGCGAAAGAGCGACCCCTGTCTTTCGTTGGGGGGACGTGAACTCCTTTAGGACCTTGTAGAGCTCCTTATTAGAGTTTGCCGCTTTTTCGATGCGATTTAGTAAAAACAGTTTCTTTGCCTGTCTAATGCTCTCCATGTAATTACGATGAATATGTTTATACTTTCTGTGGTCCGTAGGATCTTTACTCCTTCTCCACTTACGTTCAGTCACTCTACAGGAATGTTTTATTATTTTTAGTTGCTCCGTGAACCAAGGAGCAAATCTAGATTTGATTTTCACCTTAGTAAACGGGGCGATCTTATCTAAGGTGCGAGTGATTTCATCTTCGAAGGTAGTTGCCATTCTGTCGACGTTTTCGGCCTGGTCTTTTGAGAGTGGCCTGAAAAAAGCTGAAAAAGTGCAGGCCGTAACCTTTCGCCAGGACCTACGCCAGATTAGTTCATTTTTGTGCTCTATCTTTTCTAAAAAAGCTGGGATCGAACATTTTAAAAGATGGTGGTCTGACCACAGTAGTGGGAGGGAGGGTTCGACTGTGACACCCAGGAAGTTGGTGAATAGTAAGTCAAGGGTATGTCCAGCAGTGTGAGTTGGACCTGTCACCATTTGAACTAGCCCCAGAGAGTCCATTTCAGTGGTAAGCTGATTGGTGTCTGAGTCAGTCAAGATTTCAGCATGGTAATTAAAATCCCCTACTAGAAGAAATTTGTCGGTGGCAAGTACATGTGGGGCTATCTGTTCACACAGCATGTGTGTGAAATCTTTCTTTGGGCCAGGGGGTCTATATACAAGAGCTCCTCTCCAAGGGTCTTGAGATGTACCATCAATACTAAAAATGCATAAGCCTCCCTGAATCTCTGTTTTTAACTGTTTTATTTTAATTTGAACTTTTATTTCACTTTTTGAGCACAGTACACTTTAAATACAGACTGATATATAATATTATGTCATATGATGAAGAACCAATGCCCACTTGGGCAGGATTGACAAAATTAGTTTGCGCTAAGTAATTTTGAATGATGCCTAGTGTATATGGGCCCACTTGGGCAGAAATATGAGAAGATATAGCACCTATGGAAGTGATATTGTTTAAATAGCGATATTGTGACCATATTTTGATAAGGCTGTTATTTGAGCCCACATGGGCCAAATTGTGAGTTTAATCATGGGTTTAATCATGAATTGTCATGACAACAGTGGCATCGTGGTAAAATGATTGTTATTATATTGTGAGTGCAATTATATTACAAAATTGGTAAGACTGTAAAACGCTTTAATTATTCAGGAATCCGTAATGGTTATTTTGATAATATTATTTGGTTCAGCAACGGAATATAAAATTGGTAACCATTGTATTTTCACATGCAGATATCGAAAAAACTACCAGTCTGTTTTCTAATACACTTGCTTAGTAGTTTGTCACGTGATACGTCACAAGCACGACAATTTAAAATGGTGGAAACTTTATGTGAATTGGTTGGTGAGCAAGCCTGCGGGTACAGGCGAAACGCGTCCGATCAGCCGACAAATAAACCATTTATTTGTGTCAGAACACGGCGTCGTCATTCCTTGAAGTCCGAGGTTTTGTCAATTTTAACCGGACCTTGCTTGGTTGGTCTGTTCCTGACGACGCACCCTCTGTTCTGGAGTTGCGGCGGCGAAAAACAAGCAGCGAGTTGGAATATATATATTTATATATATATATATATATACACACACAAACAGATAGGACTTTAGATAGGATACATATATTTTTTTTAAATAAATATATATATCTATATATGTATATCTATTCCAGAAGCCATGTTTTTCGCAGTCATCAAGACCACAACATCCATAATGCTCCATTACTGCTAGTTTGTCATTACTCAGTCATTCAATGTTTTATCTTTCTAAAACTTTAACTTGTATTCACTGTGCACCATGGGCCTTCTTTGCACCTTCAAAGGGAATAGTTCCATGTTATGGCTGAGTCATAAGGTCACAGTAAAATATCAAGAGATATTCCTCTCTTATTTATATATTTGGTCTTATTTATATTTTGGTCTTGATGACTGCGAAAAACATGAAAGATTAATGCAGTGGTGGCAATGAATTCTATGGAAAGGATTAAGCTGCACATAAATTGAAGGAAATATTCACTATCTGCATGGAATAAACATACCCAGAACTTCTAAATATATGATTTACTGCCTCTTTAAACAATAGATGAAATGTGTGGGCATCTTGGTCCTTCTTCAATGGTTTGAGCTACGTTTTTAAGAAGCTAATGAACCCGCCAAAAATATTTGCATATGATTAAGACTTGTACGAGTCAAAACGCGTAATGCCTTTAATTTTGCCTCTGAATAAAGGGATCTGAATGATGCACTGTTGGTGGGCCTGTTTAACGACACTAAATAGTGAGTGTTTTCTTTTTGGAATATGTATATCTATCTATACATCTATCTATATGTATGTCTATATATATCTACATCTATATCTATATCTATATTCACTGAAAAAACCATAGGTTTCAGACACGTTATAGTTAGAAATTTGCATTTAAAAACCTTACAAATTCACAGAAAAAACCATAGGTTTTAGGGACAGTTATAGTTAGTTGGACATTGCACTCGTACAAAACCCGTGAAATTCCCCTGTTATAGTTAGTTCAGCTAACTATAACTCGCGCCCCGCAATGCACTGCTGATGACGTCACATATTACATCACTCATGACATGGTCAGTGACATCACTGATGACATCACTGATGACATCTCAAATGACATCACTGATGACATTATCCAGTGACTGTGTGTTTCTGTAA
The DNA here is from genome assembly GCA_963921515.1 of Calotriton arnoldi. Lineage (NCBI taxonomy): Eukaryota > Metazoa > Chordata > Amphibia > Caudata > Salamandridae > Calotriton > Calotriton arnoldi. Next base: position 271,012 of record CAWUFW010015217.1, on the reverse strand, counting down.
AGTTTAAATATGTTTAATATATATAGGGAAAGGCGTATTGAAGAATGAGTGGGTGTATAAGTGTCTGTATGGATGATTTAGTAGGTGCGTGACTAACTCTATAAGTGAGTGATTAAACGTATCTTACTGAATGCATAGGTTAGTGACTAAACTGGGTGAATGTCTGTATCCGTCTGTCTGTTGCTGTGTAAGTGGCTGCATGGGTTTGTGAATAGCTACATGAGTGTCTATATGAGTTATTGATTGGTTGTCTGAGTATCTGTATGGGTGCGACTCTGTGCATAGATGTGTGAGTGGGTGATTCACTGGGTGGATGGTTTCAAGAGTGCATCTGTGATAGACTGTATGGGTGGGTAAGTGTGTGTAAGAGTGTATTAGTGAGTGAATGTATGTCCCAGTGGTACATGTGTGAGTAACTACATATGTGAAAGGCAGTATATATGTGTGTTGGAGTATATAAATAGCTATAAGCAAGAGTGTGTGATTGTGAGAGTGACTGTATGGATGAGTGTGTGCTTGCATCAGTGATTGTATAAGAGCGTAAGAATGTGCTAGTATTTGTATGAGTAAGTGAGCTGGTGTGTGTATAACTGTATAGGTGAGTAAATGGCAGTGTGTTTAATTATTTGCATGACTGACTAGGTGTGTGAGTACCTCTATGGATGAGTGGCGGTGTTTGAGTGTCTATATAGGAGTATGAGTGCATATGATAGTCCTGTACTGAGTGACCGTAAGTATGAGTGACTGTACAGGTGAGTGAGTGGATGTGTGTGTAGACCTAAGAATCAATGAGTGGGTATGTAGTTATTGGTGTTGGAGTGTCTATGGTTTTGCGAATGGCAGTCTGTAATTTAGAGTGGGTGTATCAAAGGTTATATTACGGTGTGAGGAGGTGCATCAGATTATCACGTGGATGATGTCATCAGTGATGTCATTTGAGATGTCATCAGTGATGTCATCAGTGATGTCACTGACCATGTCATGAGTGATGTAATATGTGACATCATCAGCAGTGCATTGCGGGGGCGCGAGTTATAGTTAGCTGAACTAACTATAACGGGGGAATTTCACGGGTTAATTCCTCCTCAATCCCGAGGGTCCCTAGGGGCCAACTGGCCCACCAGATACCTCCAGTAAGCGCCAGAGAGCTGCGTTGCAGAGAGGTGTTCGGAGGCCATGCCCCTTTTTACAACACTCTGCAACGCAGCTCCGTGGCGCTTACTGGAGGTTCCTGGTGGGCTAGTTGGCCCCCAGGGACCCTCAGGATTGAAGGGGATTTAATTCCCCATCTTAAAACGCGCCACGGGGCCTGTGAGGGTAGTAGGGAGCTCTTAACTCTTTTGCTGCTAGGCCTTTCCACCCACCCTTCCCCAGTGCTAGGCCTTTTTTTGGCTATTTGGGATAGTTTGCGCTTAAGACTCCATCACTTTTTTCCACATAGGAAATCCATGCCAAATTTGTGTCTTTTTTTCGAGATTCTTGAGATTTTAAAGGTACTAAGGGTTTGTGAATTCTCCTGGAAGGGACTGAGAAATTAGCCAAAATATTGAAAAATTTCAGTTTTTTAGGGAATAATGGGAAAAAAGTGATGCAGAAGAAAGTGTCTGGTTTTTTTCCTGCAAATGGCATCAACGAAAGGTTTGTAGTACTAAAATTACCATCTTCCCAGATACTAGGAACATGCAGACTTGATTCAGAAAATCAATTTTTTATGACAGATTTTGGCATTTTACTGGGATTTAGCCCATTTTTCCTGTTTATTGTGCTCTCAGTCACCTTCCAGTTTGTGGTGGAAACAGGTGTGAAACCCACTGTGTATCTGAGAAGCTATACATTTCTGAAAACTAGACAAAATTCTGAATTCAGCAAAGCATTATTTGTGTAGATCCTTCAAGTTTTCTCAAAGAAAGTAAGGGCCTGATTTAGATTTTGGCGGGACTCCCGTCGTCCCTCCATGGCAAAGTTTACAAGTATTCCAAGAAGCTGACGGATTCCCGCCTGCCCTTCTTAGATGTGGGATGGATGATCCTCTGTCCATATTGACAGAGTGTTTTCTGTCACATAAGCGGCTCACTTCCGATGACGCAGCAGCCTCCTCTGCTGGCTAACATTTCTCCATTGTCATCAGGGTTTTACTGTCTTTGTACAAGTGAAATCTGTACTTAACTATAACAAACCTGTAACCTTTGTTTTTTTCAGTGATTTTCTATTGTTTTTTTGTGTAATTTCCTAACTATATTGTCCCTGTAACCTTTGTTTTTTTAGTGAATGGTTCTGTGAGTAGGTGCATTAGTGTCTGAGTGGGTCTATGAGTGCCTATGAGAGTGTCTGAGTAGGTCTGTGAGTGGGTGTATGAGTCTCTGAGTGGGTCTGTAAGTGGGCACATGAGTGCCTGTGTGGGTCTGTGAGTGGGTGCATGAGTACCTGAGTGGGTCTGTGAGTGGGTATATCAATGTCTGAGTGGGTCTATGAGAAGGTGCGTGAGTCTCTGAGTGGGTATGTGAGTCGGGGAAGAGTGTTTCTGTGAGTGGATGCGTGAGTGTCTGAGTGGGTCAGCAAGTAAATGTGTCAGTGTCTGAGTGGGTCTGTGAGTGGCTGCATGAGTGTCTGAGTGGTTCTGTGAGTGAATGCGTAAGTGTTTGAGTGAATATCTGAGTGAGTATATCAGTCTGAGTGGGTCTGTGAGTAGGTGTGTGAGTGTCTCAGTGGGTCTGTGAGTGGGTGTGTGCGTGTCTGTGCGGATCTGTGAATGGGCATGTGAGTGTCTTAATGAGTCTGTAAGTGGATGTGTGAGTGTTTCAATGGGTCTGTGAGTGGGTGCCTGAGTGTCTGAGTTTGTGAGTAGGTGTGTGAGTGTCTGAGTGGGTCTGCAAGTGGGTACATCAGTGTCTGAGGGGGTCTGTGAGTGGCTACATGAGTGTCTGAGTGGGTCTGTGAGTGGGTGTGTTAGTGTCTCCATGGGTCTGTGAGTGGGGGTATGAGTGTGTAAATGGGTCTGTGACTGGGTGTGTGAGTGTCTGAGTGGGTCTGTGAGTAGAAGTGTGAATGTCTCAGTGGGTCTGTGAGTTGGTGTTCGAGTATCTCAGTGGGTTTCTGAATAAGTGCATGCATGTTTAAGTGGGTCTGTGAGTTGGTGCATGAGTGTTTGAGTGGGACTGTGAGTGGGCGCATGAGTGTTTGAGTGGTTCTGTGAGTGGAGGAATGAGTGTATCTATGAGTGGGTGTGTCAGTATTTGTGTGGGTCTGTGAGTGGGTGTATGAGTGTGTGAATGGGTCTGTGACTGGGTGTGTGAGTGTCTGAGTGGGTCTGTGAGTAGAAGTGTGAGTGTCTCAGTGGGTCTGTGAGTTGGTGTTTGAGTATCTCAGTAGGTTTGTGAGTAAGTGCATGCATGTTTGAGTGGGTCTGTGAGTGAGTGTATTGGTCTGAGTGGGTCTGTGAGTGGGTGCATGAGTGTATCTATGAGTGGGTGTGTCAGTATCTGTGTGGGTCTGTGAGTGGGTGCAAGATTGTCTGAGTGAGTCACTGAGTGGGTTCATCAGTTTCTGAGTAGATCTGTGAGTGGGTGTTTGAGTGTCTGAGTGGATCCGTGAGTGGATGAATGAGTTTCTGAGTAGGTCTGTGAGTGGGGGTATGAGTCTCTGAGTGGGTATGTGAGTGGGTATATGGGTGTCTGAGTGGGTCTGTGAGTGGGTGTGTGAGTCTTTGAGTAAGTCTGTGACTGTGTGTGTGTGTGAGTCTCTCATTTGGTCTATGAATGGGTGCATGAGTTCGTGAATAGATCTGTGAGTGGGTGTGTGAGAATCTGATTGAGTGTGTCAGTGGGTGCATGAGTCTCTCAGTGGGCCTGTGGGTGTGTGAGTGTGTGAGTGGGGCCTGTGAGTGGGTGCATGAATGTATGAGTGGGTCTGTGGGTGTATCGGTCTGAGTGGGTCTGTGAGTGGGTGTGTGATTCTCTGAGTGGGTCTGTAAGGTGATGCCTGAGTCTCTGAGTAGATAACAGCAACATAAAGGCCACCCAAATTGCCCTAAATCTATCAAGGGCCCCTACTCATTTAGCATAAGCCTCTCCAAAGGCTCGAGTTCTAATCATTTTATTATACCATTGATGATATAGCGGAACCGCATCTGTATTCCAACATTGTAAAAAATTGCTAAGGTTTTTAAAATTTTATTTCATAACCATAACCTGTAAACTTTGAGAGTGAGTATGTGAGTGAGTGCATGAGTATCTCAGTGGGTGTGTGAGGGAGTGCGTGAGTGTCTCAATGTGTGTGTCTGTATGGGTGCGGAAGTAGCAGCATAGTGTCTCAAAGGATGTTTGAGTGGGTGCATGAGTGACTGAGTGAGTGTCTCAGTGGGTCTGTGAGTGGGTGTGAGAGTGTCTCAGTGGGTTTGCAAGTACCTCTGTGAGTGTGTGAGTTAGTCTGTAAGTGAGTGCATGAGTGTCTGAGTGGGTCTGTGAGTGGGTGTGTTAGTCCCTGACTGGGTCTGTGAGTGGGTATGTGGGTCTCTGAATGGGTCTTTGAGTGGCTGTATGGGTCTGTGAGTGGCTGCATGTGTGTCTCAGTGGGTGTATGAGTCTGAGTGGATCTGTGAGGGGGTACATGAGTGTCTGAATAGGTCTGTGAGTGGGTACAAGAGTGTCTAAGTAAATGTCTGAGTACGTCTGTGAGTGGGTGTGTTAGTATCTGAGTGGGTCTGTCAGTGGGTGTGTGAGTTCCTGAGTATGTGAGTAGGTATCTAAGTGCCTGTGTGGGTGTGTCAATAGCTGTGTGAGGGACTTGGCCACAAGGGAACCAGACCTTCCCTTTTATCCAACAAGAGTCCACAGTTTTGCACAAAATATCTACCCAAGCAGAGTTCTTTCTACTGGTTAATTACTAAGTGCTACTTCCTTGGGTAAATGTCCAGTATGTATCCTACACTACAGCTGCATAGTGGAGCACGAGGAAATGTCACCAGTGTCCTTATGTGCGTTTTGGCAATGTGATTGTTCCTGGTGCATCTTTATCCAGAAATATGTGATAACTTGAAACCTCCTATAGAGAAGATGACGAGTCTACAAAGAGGTTAATCTCTACCAAACAAGGGTCCTTCCTCTTAACTATATGAAGTAAGTGCTTCTTTGTTTGTTTGTTACATGTTACAGGCCCAGCTCCTTTTTATTAGTTGACGATTATTGACTCTACTGTTCTATCTGTCTCTTTTTAACTCTTTTCAATAGAAATAACAAGTTTAAATACAAAACTTTTTTTAACAAATCTTCTTTATGCAGGGTGCAAATCCAGTATAACTGTTCTGTATCTTTATATATATATATTTTTTTCTTTTTATGGCAATGGTTTTATGTAATCACGCAAATAAAGTTATTACCTTACCTTACCTTGAAACCTCCTATAGAGATGACAAGACTACAAAGAGGTAAATCTCTACCAAACAAGGGTCCTTCCTCTCGACTATATGAAGTAATTGCTTTTCTGTTTGGTGGAGATGCCCTCATATTCCTCAGCATCAAGAACTCCTCACCAAAATCAGTGGGAAACGCGCTGGGGGGCCACTTGTTAAGCTGTCCATCATCCTGGCAAAAGGCAGGAAGACCTTTGGATACTACTAAGGTGGTCGGGCCAAACTGGGAAGCTTCCAAGTTATTTGCACATTTGCGTGCTCGAAGAAATTTAAAGGTAGATCCATGGACTCTGCTCTCACCAGGTAAGGACAACAAAGAACCCACTCATCACAGTCACTACAGATTGCGCTCCAATAGAGCCACAATGCAGTCACCTCCATGAAGGATCTCAGATAATTTTTCAATATGGAATTACCATGAAAACACACTTGCTTTGCCTTCACCTAGCCTAGGAATTAGGATCATTTGTCCTTTACAGAGGTGGAGCTTCAACAGGGGCACCCGCTATATTTATATTTGTAAGTACCTCCCGTTGAGGTTTAATTTCTATGAAATGAGCATTAAGGACAAAACGAAAATGAAGCAGCTCGTAAAGTCCCAGAGAAAAACTTTCATCTCTTTTCCTGCCTGCATGTCTGCGGGCAGGGAAAGAGATGAAAACTCCACTTCCAGCAAGCAGGAGCATTTTGACAGCTCCCGCTTGCTGGCAGTGGAGTGTTTCCTCTCACTTGGGGGCATTAAACTAACAGGAACTATGACATGGAAATCACATATCAACAAGATGTGCTTGAAGCTTAGACAGACAACAGATGCTCTTTTGAAAGAACACCAAGTAAGCCTGTAGCTACAGCCTTGCAGATTTATGATCTAAAAGCCCTTGGAGGAGCTCTTTTTGGGGCGGAACGTTCCAGTTGTGTAAAATGTGATGAGCTGACCAAAATTTAACACACGTTTCTGAGGAACCTGGTGCTTGTACCCCAGAGGACACCCGCTCTAGCCACTCATGCTAGACAAGGGCAGAAGATCTATCGCTGACAAGGCCAAATTGCAACCCTTGTTATTCTGGAGGCGTATTGGGTCTACACCCAAACTATCATCATACGCCAATGCGCTCCTGGAAGTCTGCCCTTTGGATAGGTCTAAAAAGATAGGCTGGGTATACAATGTGAAGAGGTTGTTTACTGTGATCGGTATGCATGAGATTTGGGATTATATGTAATCTCAAACATTTCTATCAAAGGAATGTGTGAAAGCTCATTATTGGGAATGGATAGTGCAGTCCTAGTTCCTGGCCCAAACCAGTGGCCCGCTAACCATAGAGTTTATGGATTTTAAACCAGCTAGCACATATGAAGTCTACTTAGACATTATTCCGGTCCCAACTGATAGGAAATTGTATGTTCAGTTTAGGCTGGACAATCTCCCATTCAACGTATTTACCAGTAGTAGGCGCAAAAAAGACTTCTGTATCTGTGTTATGCCTAAGTTGCAAAGTTAAGAAATAGACTGTTGCCCATGTGTTATTGGCCTGTCCATCATATGTGGTTCTTCGTATCAAAAGGATAAAATCTATTTTCAGACTGCTGAGTGCCCATAACCACGCAACTACCCTGCAGATACTAAGATCAGATCCAAGACTTATGCTTGCTTGTGCTATTACCAAATTTTTGGGGCATATGTGGGGCATTAGGAGGAAGTTTTTAAAGTATTAATCAATTGATTTTTAATTTTATATTGTATGTATTAAGGAGCCTTTTATATGTTGAATTGGGGATGTTAGATTACTTTGCGTCCAATACAAACTGTATAAGTGAGGAATCTAGAGGTTCACTGTGACAGCCCTATAAAGAACATTTCTATAGCATTTAATGATCAATTCAGAAGTTTGATAATGGACAAACTGTACGATGATTTTTATTATATTGTTGTATGTTTTAATGAATCATTTTTATCAATATGTTAACTTTGCTCAAAACTGTTATGGCATTAATTTGCTGAAATAAAGTTATTTATTACAACAGTAAATATATATATACATATATACATATATATATACCACCTTTGAGAAGAGGGGGGAATAGGGAAAAGTTGTTGAGGCAGTTCGGACCAAAGATTATACTTGAATTAGACTCTAAGATACCCAATAGACTCAATACTAGTGAGGATTTACATAACTTCCTATGAAACCACAGGCAAACAACCAGTAGGATGACGATCTTATAGAAAAAAAATATAACAAGCAATAAGTTATCAAGATAAGGATGTTCCACTATGTGAGTCAATGTTAAGAGAAATGTGATTTAATCCATCTAGAGACTATGCTGCTCATACATTAGTACTGCTATACAGTGCTCACTGCTTCTATGCTGCTACTATGAAGTATTTTGGTTTTTATTTGATCTGAGCAAATGTGATTCTAAGGTATTTTTTAATATTTGTAGATGATGTATATATTTATATGTTTATACATGTAACTATCTAAATGTTAACACACATAGGTCACTTTAAGAACCATTAGAAGTCTGTAAGGTCTAAGAATGTTTGGATTATCTCATGGTTTGTCATACGCTAATGTAGGAATGTAATTGATTTGATTTTTTGTTATGCTTGAAATTTAAGATGATGCTGCATACCACAAAGAGGCTTCCATACTATAAAGCATTTTAACACGTGTAGACACTTTAGGAGCACTAAGCTAATACTTGGTATTTGCAAAGAGACTAGGATCAATTTTAAACCTGGACATAACCAACCTCCTTAGAAATTAACTTGTTTTGTATATATTTATATATTATTGTTGAGCTTAACTGGGATGGGTAGTACTAGTACTGAAGGAAAAATTCTAGAGGCGATGACATGTGATGATAAACAATGTTAGTAATGATTTCGATAAGCCAATATAGAAACAGGTATAATGTGATGAGTTATTGTACTAAGCAGTAATATCAAACTAGTCACATTTGTCTCAATTGTATGTTTTAAATGAATGTAAGATGCCTAATTAGTATGTTTGCACTATGATATCACTCTCAAATACCAAATAATTATGATATTAGCAAGTTGCCAAAATTTACGCTGTCACTATTGGTCTGTTTTCAAAGAAAGGAACTACAATAGAAGATTTAGTCTGTTGCCGCTATTGATTATCACGTGTAAATAGGGGTGTATAATAGCCATGACTAATCGCAGTGTAACCATGTGATCAAGGCCATGCCACAGTAGCCGAAACGCATCATGGACATTGCGCTAGCACTTTATTTAGTTTGAAATGCAGTAAACATACTTTTTGCACCATCTTGGAGTCCGTACCTGCTTCCAGTGAGAAGTACTTGAAGAAAGGATTGGAATTAATATATATATATTATATAAATTGAGCATTTTTTGAATACAAGACCTATTTGTTTTTTCCAGCACAACAAAATGTTACTGGCTATGATCACAATGTGCCTTGAAAATAACTTTTGCCTTTTCCAGAACCAGGTGTTCCAACAGGTCAGGGGCGTGGCTATGGGGGCTTGTTTCTCCCCCACTTACGCCTGTCTACATATGGGACTGTGGGAGGAACAAGTCCTCAGGCCCACTTATGGTGAAATAATGTCTACCCATGTGATAAGGTGGTACAGGTACATCGATGATTTGCTGATATTTTGGAGAGGCACGGAGGAAAGTGCTCTCCATTTTATTCAGCAAATTAATGAAAACAATCTTAACTTACACTTTACGGGCCAGGTCAGTAAGGAGTCTATTTGTTTTCTTGATGTTGAAATTACAGCCACACAAAATAGGTTACACACAAGGTTGTATAGAAAACCAACGGCTGGGAATACCCTGTTACATGCCGCCAGCCACCATCCTGCGCATCTGATCCGCAGCATCCCCTATGGGGAAATGCTGCGGATTCGGAGGATATGTAGCTTAGACTTGGAATGTCAAATTTCTCAGAAAGAGTGTCGAAAAAGGTTCCTGGCTAGGGGCTATTCTCCAGGTGAGATTGACAAAGCCATTGACAAAGCTAATAAAACGGGTAGATCCCAGGCTTTGGCTATCAGATCTAATGTTGACCAAGAATCTCTCTCACAGTTAACACAACTGTCTAGATTGATTCTCACTTACAGTAATCAACATAAAACAATACGCAGGATTGTCAACAAGAATTGGGCGTTGGTGAAAAATGATCCAGTTTTGGGTGCCAACTTGACTAAATCACCTAACATCACGTTTAGAAAGGCCCGCTCCATGAGCAACTCCTTAGTCAGAAGCAGTCCTGAAGTGAGAACTAACAGATCCTGGCTTGATTCAAGCAAAGGGTTTATCAAATGTGCCACGGGTAAAGCCTGTAAACATGGAGTAAGTAAAACGGAGTACGTCACACCATTCAAAACAAAGCCCACTTGCATTGACAAAAAATTGACCTGTAAAACCGAATATGCAGTATATGTGCTGGAGTGTCCCTGTGGCCTACGTTACGTAGGCAGTACGAAGTTGCAGGTCCACAAGAGGATACTCCAGCACATCAGGGCAATCAACAATGGTGATGTGACGTACCCCGTTGCAAGACATTTTAAAGAGCACCACGCAAAGAAATCACAAGAGCTCAAATATTTTGTTGTGGACTCGGTCCCCCCTCTGAGAAGGGGAGGTGACTGTGAAGCTCTTATAAGGAGGCTTGAGACCAGATATATATTAGAGATGGATTGCAAAACACCTCAGGGTCTCAAGTCCAGTGAGGATTTTCACACGTGTCTTTAATATTCTAGTTTTAGTACACATGATAATGTTTAACTTGCCTCTGCCTCAGCATTGTTTTTAACTTCAATTTTATGTATTTGTTATGCACATTTGCACATTAGAACCTTCCATGGTTCTTCAGGTGACACTTTAGTTTGCACTGTCACTTTATTACTATTAGGCATGGAGTATCAGTCTAGGCCCACTTGGCCTTAATTACTCAACCATCATATACGAGACATTATTGGTAATGAGACTAGTCATACTTTTTGTAAACCTTTTTATGATTGGACCGTGCTGTTTTACACATGAAAAGTTTACATTTGTTTTACTTTTTAACATGCATTTTATCCAACACAATGGGTTTTACCAGTCTCGTAGTTCATTCTGGCATTTTTAACATGTGTTATATGTATTTATTTAAATACGTATTTATTTATTTATTTATTTATTTACATATTTATTGATATTTATATCAAGTACTGTTTCAAATGCATTTTACCAGTCTCTCTTGTATTTAAACACCATAATATTATTGTGAGTGTTGAGAATTAGACCAACTTTTCCATGTCTACGAATTTTATAGGTCATGTTAATGAGCACTGCCACTTTAAAATGTTGAAGTCACTCCACCAGCGTGTCATGTGATCACGGCCCCATGAGGGCTGAAACGCGTTATGGCGGTGGTGCAGGGCACTAAATAAATGAATTGCACCAAACTTTGGGTCCGCATCGTCTGTTCCTGAAAGGAGTGTTTGTGAGACGATACACGAGTCATATATATATATATATATATATATATATATATATATATATATATACATATATATATATATACATTTCATTATAAATTTACAAAATTAACATTATGTCCACTAAAAAAGAAAATATATTTATAATACAAATTAACACATATATATATATATATATATATATATATATATATATATATATATATATATATATATATATATATATATATATATATATATATATATATATGATAATGTTTGAGTTATTAAATGTTTTCAACTTACCCAGAACATTTTAATAAGAAATTTTATTCTAATACAGACAGTAAATCCTAGCAACATCAATTGTTTTAAAATTATCCAGAAAACGGAAAAGAACGTTTTTTTAAGAACACAACAAATTTTATTTACAAATTGGATTTATAATAAGTGTGTTTTAAACAAAATATTTATAACATCATATGTAATCAATATTGTGTCAGGAACTTCAGTTTCCCAGACGAAAGTATGTCTACTATGTCTATATTCCTTGCGATTAATTTGCACTGGTCACTTTAAAAAAACAATGTAAAAAAATGGTTTAAAAGCTGACCATCAACTGTGAAAGCATCATGTGATCAAGGGCCTACGGGCCCGAAACGCGTCATGGCTGTGGTTTGTTGAGCTGCTATTAAAATCACTCACTTCACGAAATTGTGGTCCGGGCTCCTGTCTTTCGATACCAACTGGAAAACTAAAGGAGTTGCTGTTATATATATATATATATATATGTATATATATATATATATATATATATATATATGTATAAACAAAGTTATCCCCCTACGAGGCTGCACTTGAAAAAACCAGGCGGACCCTGCAAGTTGTAGCACTTTCCTTTATTTCAAAAATCCGGTCATCACAGCGTTTAATCCAATTCACAGCCCTACGCGTTTCAAAGCTCCTGCTTCTTGCTCACGGGCACACTGCGATGTTTAATGGGCAGAAAAACGAGAGTGAAATGAGTGTGCCCGTGAGCAAGAAGCAGGAGCTTTGAAACGTGTAGGGCTGTGAATCCTGCGTTTGACGCTCACTGGAGAGCGAGAATTTTGCCAAATTGATGTTTTAATCGGCGGAATCCACCGGAGGATTTTAATTTAACGAGTATGAAGACTACGAGTCCCAGAAAGCTGTCATCATTAGCCACACGAGAGGGCGTAACCTACTAAAGGATTCAAAGCTGTGACTCATTTCACTCTCGTTTTTCTGCCCATTAAACATTGCAGTGTGCCCGTGAGCAGGAAGCAGGAGCTTTGAAACGCGTAGGGCTGTGAATTGGATTAAACACTGTGATGACCGGATTTTTGAAATAAAGGAAACTGCTACAACTTGCAGGGTCCACCTGGTTTTTTCAAGTGCAGCCTCGTAGGGGGATAACTTTGTTTATACAATTAATACGGCCAGTCCCGGCCGGGAGGCTTTCACTACCAACAAATGGAAAGTTGGGCTGCCCCACACAGATCGCTGTGTTTGAGTTGCAGGTCAAAACAGGATCAACAAAGTTAACCGGAATCCTGCGTTTGACGCTCACTGGAGAGCGAGAATTTTGCCAAATTGAAGTTTTAATCGGCGGAATCCATCGGAGGATTTTAATTTAACGAGTATGAAGACTACGAGTCCCAGAAAGCTGTCATCATTAGCCACACCAGAGGGCGTAACCTACTAAAGGATTCAAAACTGTGATTCATTTCACTCTCGTTTTTCTGCCCATTAAACATCGCAGTGTGCCCGTGAGCAAGGAGCAGGAGCATGGAAACGCGTAGGGCTGTGAATTGGATTAAACGCTGTGATGACCGGATTTTTGTAATAAAGGAAACTGCTACAACTTGCAGGGTCCGCCTGGTTTTTTCAAGTGCAGCCTCGTAGGGGGATAACTTTGTTTATACAATTAATACGGCCAGTCCCGGCCGGGAGGCTTGCACTACCAACAAATGGAAAGTTGGGCTACCCCACACAGATCGCTGTGTTTGAGTTGCAGGTCAAAACAGGATCAACAAAGTTAACCGGAATCCTGCGTTTGACGCTCACTGGAGAGCGAGAATTTTGCCAAATTGATGTTTTAATCGGCGGAATCCACCGGAGGATTTTAATTTAACGAGTATGAAGACTATGAGTCCCAGAAAGCTGTCATCATTAGCCACACCAGAGGGCGTAACCTACTAAAGGATTCAAAGCTGTGACTCATTTCACTCTCGTTTTTCTTCCCATTAAATATCGCAGTGTGCCCGTGAGCAAGAAGCAGGAGCTTTGAAACGCGTAGGGCTGTGAATTGGATTAAACGCTGTGATGACCGGATTTTTGAAATAAAGGAAACTGCTACAACTTGCAGGGTCCGCCTGGTTTTTTCAAGTGCAGCCTCGTAGGGGGATAACTTTGTTTATACATATATATATATATATATATATATATATATATATATATATATATATATATATATATATATATTTATATATAACTACCAGTCCCACTACCAAACGTCGAAGCAGGTGCCAACACCATGGATTGTTGAAACACCAAAATGTATTTTACAAGGAGGCCCTGACGCCTTTCGGTGGACACCACCACCTTGCTCACAACATCGGGCGCCATTGGAAAAGCTCATTTTATGTTACATCACTCACAGAGGTTGTCACGGCAACCCGAGAAGCATCATAGACATAAAGAAACATCAGTAAGTGAAAGTGCTTCTAAATTATATAAAGAAATACATTATATAAAGACTTAACTCAGTCTTATCAGCGTTCCAACTTGATTATGACATAGTGCTATGGCCACTCTCAATGTACACCAAAGAAGTGCACAGGCAACTCCAGGATAGAGCGTGTTACAGTAGAGTGAGTCCCATGAGTCTGCAGGGTATTAAGGATAGATTCCATACAGATCTGTACAGATGGAGGGGGTAGGGCTAATCTCTAAAGGTGAATTTGACTTTTTGAAAACCTATTACCCTGTTACACCAATAATGTACCTAATTCCCAAGGTGCATAAGAACGCAAGTAACCCACCTAGTCGACCTATAATTTCGGCCATGGGGGGCTGTTTGAACACACATCTAGATACATAGATCATTTTCTACAAGAGCATGTATGCAAACTGCTATCTTATATTAAGGATACAGGTGATTTCCTAAGCAAAATTTACAATGTGACCTGGGAAGAGCAGTATTTACTTATGACCCTGGACGTCACAGCTCTTTATACAAGTATAAGGCACACTGACGGGCTAAGGGCATTGAAACACTTTTTGGGACCAGACCCATGCCCCTGAACCAACACACTATCATGCTTCTTAACATGGCTGAATGGTGTTTAGACAACAACCTTTTCATGTACGATCAGCATACCTATAAACAACTACAGGGGACAGCTATGGGTACCTGCTTCGCCCCAGCTATGCGAATTTGCATATGGGCTGGTGGGAGGAGCAGGTATTCAAGGCCAAACATGTAAAGGAATGGACAGAAAACGTGGACCTCTGGACTAGGTTTATAGATGATTTATTCGTCATATGGAAGGGTTCACCAGAGACAGCACACAGTTTTGCACAAGACATAAATAGAAATGATCTGAACCTCACATTTACCTGTGACATCAGCACCAAGGAAGTACACTTCTTGGATCTGGTGTTATATGTAGAAAACAACACACAACACACTAAAACATACAGGAAGCCCACTTCTGGTAATTCAATCCTGCATGCCAGCAGTTTTAATCCCACCAAACTCAAGAATAGCATTCCCTATGCAGAATGTTTGCTTATGAAACACAACTGCAGTAGTGAGGAGGCACATGATAAGGCCACCAAAGACCTCTTCAAAAGACTGAAAACAAGAGGCTACAGTCAGGAAGGTTTGGATGCAGCAGAAATGAAAACCCAAACTAGGAAGAGGGAGGAGATGCTGTTTGGCAATAGCAAGAACGGGAAGACAATCGATCACTCAAGCACTGTACGTCTTATCACAGGTTACTGTAACTACCAGATGAGACTACGCAGTATTCTTTATAGAAATTGGAATATTGTGAGAAGTGATCCCATCATAGGCCCAGAGATACCACGTGTCCCCCTCATCTCTTTCAGAAGTGCAAAATCGATGCGGGGAGAGTTGGTCCAGAATTGCCCCCAGGCCAGGAGTGGCACAGAGTGGCTCAAGGTCAACCGAGGATTTCAGAAATGCTCAAAATGTAAAGCATGCCGCTATGGCCAGAATGTGAAAACCATACAGACACCATTTAGAGTCACACCTTTTGAGATCAGAGGTACATATAGCTGCAAGAGTGAGTTTGCAGTATATGTACTGGAATGCACATGTAAAAAGAGGTATATGGGCAGTGCCATTCACAAAGTCCATGTCAGGATATTGCAACACCTCAGGGCAATAGCTAATGACGATCAAAGCTATCCAGTAGCCAGGCACATAAACCAATTTCATCAAGGTAATGTCAGGGATTTGACATATTTTGTCATTGACACTGTCCCTAAAAGCCCACAGGGTGGTAATAGACAGCTACTACTGAGAAGGTTGGAGTCAAGGTACATACTTATGTTCGACACTAATGGCCTTAACTCGGACGAGGAGTTATCAGTACATCTTTAGCAGTAGAGTGTTGTTCTCTCCCGTTCCCAAAGTTTGGGTGACAGGTATAAGTGGTATATAGTGTTGCACACTTGTTTTATTTAAATTTTGTTTATATTATGTTGAATTGTTTATGAGTGCAATATCACAGTGATATGACATGTTTTCGTGACAACGAGTTGATCTTACTCCATCTAGAGTGGCGGCTAATCTTCGGCACCCCGATGCCGGTCAAATAAATATTTATAGTAAGGGGTATCTAAGCCCACTTGGGCCAGATTGTTAGTTTGAATAATTATATCAGGGCTTTGAGTGCATCCAACGCTGTCATGGCTGCTCATGAGGAGCGTTACCCATCAAGTCCAATGTACAACAACTTTATAAACTAAGCCCTTTTCCCACTATGGGTAAATATTCTGATTCAACAATGATGACAGGACGCCGATTTGCACTTGAAAATTATCGCACGTAAGGGTGTACTTGTGATATATCAGACCGTCAGCAATATAATTCTACTTTCGGCACACCAATGGCTGTTAGAAATGCACAATAAGGGGTATTACTGCCACATGGGCTAAATGTTTGCAATATATTAATGCAATATATTAGTACATTAGGACACTGTGGCATAATTTATTTATATATCACCCCTGTTTCCCAATAAGGGTACGTATTCTGACATCAGCCAAGATAATCAGATGCCGATATGCGATTGAAGATACCGTGCCATGGTTGTGAATGTGATTCACCTAGCCACCATAAGTATGTTTTCACTATATATATATATATATATTTACTTACTTACTTTGTTTTAATTTTAATTTTGTCACGGAAGCAATATTATTTTACAATCAAGTTGGAATGCTTTTAAGAATGAGTTAAGTCTTTATATAATGTATTTCTTTATATAATTTAGAAGCACTTTCACTTACCGATGTTTCTTTATGTCTATGATGCTTCTCGGGTTGCCGTGACAACCTCTGTGAGTGATGTAACATAAAATGAGCTTTTCCAATGGTGCCCATTGTTGTGAGCAAGGCAGTGGTGTCCGCCGAAAATATATATATATATATATATATATATATTTTTTTTTTTAATAATCTGACAAATAACTCAGCCTAGATGATGTCACTTGCCTTAATTAGTAAAGTAAGGACATAACAAGGGATAAGGTTACACAACAGGTTGCTACAAAATTCTTTTTTTTTTTAAAGACAAAAAACTATGCTGCTTAAGTTTTTAAGAACGCTTGTGGTTGATTTCTCAAAATTGTGTTACATCAATACAAAAAAAGCATGTCACACACATTTTGATTTTTTTTCTTTCATTTTTTGTATCCAAACAGGTCAACTTACATCAGAAGAAGGAGATTTGGAAGGCCATCGCCAAGAAGCTGTGGACCCTGGGAGTCTACAAGCGGAGCAGCATCCACTGCCGCAAAAGATGGGAGGACCTGTGATGCTGGACCAAGAAGTCAGCCAAAGTTCAGTTGGGCAGCCCTTCCAACATTCTAAGTGTGACTCCACTAATGGCCCGCATGCTTGTGGTGGCCTATCCCCAGCTTGATGGGCAACTGAAAGCAAGACAGCAGCATGAAGGGGGTAGGTGTTTTTTGTGAATTTCGTTTTAAATAACTATTTTTTGCTACAGCAACGAAATTTGGCATCAACATAAAGGCTGACACATGACCAACGCGCAATAAGAGTTCTTGAAGGTATAAGCTTTGCACAAAGTGTATCATGATGTGTTTTTTTAAATAATTTGCTAAGCATTATACCAATGTATATGTACAAAGGACTGTTTTGTGCAGACACATGCCTGCCTAAAATAAATGAAACATGGTTTTGTTAGATTTTATTAGGGACAGTTGTACCAAATAGGCCAAAAGTTTTATTTGTGTCAGGTGTGATACTCCGCCACAATTGTGAAGGATGTTAAGTTCCCCTATTACAAGTGACATACCATAAAATGCACTTATGATACAGTGGATGTTCCAAACTTCACATTTGTGAGTTTATATTATTAACACTCAATATTCAACATGTGAGCCAAAATTACTAAAAACATAAGATTAAATTAATACAATTTTCATTAAAAATATATTAAAATTATGTTTTTAATAAAAATCAATTGAATTTGTTAAAAATAACAATTTTACATGATGTCTTACTCATTCACAAATGTGCATGTAAGCCAGTCTGTTTATTGAAAAATGTATTCTATAGGCATATATATTTTTTTTAAAACAGACAGGAATGTGAAAACATAGTAACAGGGTAACACATACCAAAAAACATTATTTTTATGTCCTTTGTTATGTCCAGATGAAAAATCAAGAATGAAAATAATAGAATACTTAAAGTAACTTTTGCAGATGCAATGCTCCATCACAAACGAGACAGATATTTTGTCCAA
Source organism: Calotriton arnoldi (assembly GCA_963921515.1). Classification (NCBI taxonomy): domain Eukaryota; kingdom Metazoa; phylum Chordata; class Amphibia; order Caudata; family Salamandridae; genus Calotriton; species Calotriton arnoldi. The sequence goes on along the minus strand of CAWUFW010015217.1, from coordinate 253,097 downwards.
CCTATTCCAACAGCAATATTTTATAATGGACTTGGAATTTTATGTCACATATATTTTGGAATATTGCATCTGCAAAACTCAAATAACTCACAAAAATGACTTATTTATAAATATTTGAAATGCATCGAAGTTAAACATTTTTTAATTGCATTTTGAGTTTTAATTTTAAAAATATATATGAATCAATGTGTTTAAAATTTACTACAATGTTGTACCAATTTTTTGATTAAACTGAAAGCCAGAATATTTTTTCTATCTGTTTCAAAATGGATTTAAAATGTATCATGCCCTATGCATTTACTTATGATGGGGAAGTAATTTAAAACCAAAACATTTGGGGGATTTCTTCAACAGCATAAGTAAATACATAGGGCATGCTACATTAATAAGCAACTTAAGTACTGAATCAAAAAATTTATTTTTAACATTTTAAAAATACTTAAGTTAAGTAAAGTAAGTTTACCATTGTGAAATGCCCAAAGGCTTTCAGTTTATAGAAGTATTGGTACAACATTCCAGTCAATATTAAGACACATTGAGTCATATTTTTATTTTAGTTTTTAAAAATCTGTTTTTTTGCCTTGTACACAATGCACAAAGAGATTTTTGTTTTATATCATATTTTTATAACGTAAGTTCACTATTCAAAACAGCAAATCAGAACCATTCAGAGGTGTAAAACAGTTCCTGGAGAGAATTAAAAATAGTTAGGAAAAATTATCCCCAAAAAAGTAGGAGCAATAATAGAAATCACAAAATTGTGACCAAATGGTTTCTGAAGATGTTTCCCACATGCAGGAGCTAAACATAAACATAAATCAAAGTTTGAAAGCCTTGAAGCAGGTGAAATATAAATATTTAGAAACTGTTTTAAGAAAAAACGTCATGATCAGTTGTATTTAAACAGATGAAACTATTATATATGTCTTTACAGCATCTTCAAGAGCAGGTGATGGAGATATTGGCCAAGAAGGCAGGGAAGCAGCTGGCCACTGTGCATCAGGTCGTGAAATATCAGACACCAATGGACACAGTGGCAAAGAGGGTGAGAGGACTAGAACAGAGGCCACCACACCATCATCTTCATCTGAGGCCTCCTAAGTGACCAGCCCCTAGTGGTGGTGGACCCTACCAGAACTGCACAAACCTCATCCTTGTCCACCACTCAGAGACACATTATCACCTACCCTCTTGCTCCCCCCCAGTTGGCCAAAGCCAAACCCCTAAAAGGGCTGGGGTCTGCTTTGCCACAGGCACCTCATCCCCTGCCCTTGTCGCCCTGGCTGCACGGTGTGAGGAGGCTATTGACCAATTACACAGCATCTTTGTAGGCCAGACTGCGATAGGGAATGGCACAAAGTGTATCATGATGGTGGGGTGCCTTGTGTAGCTCCTACCAGGTTTTTCTACCCAGAAACCCTTGCAAACCTCTAACTTTAACTCAAAACAGATTTTCCCCACATTTCTGTGATGAAAAGTTCTGGAATCTGCAGGGAGCTTCAAATTTCTTATTACCTACTGTTTGCTCAAGTCTCCTGTTAAAATGGTCCCTCGATTGTGTGAGTGGGGCTAGTATCCACAACAGGAATTGCCCCAAACACTAACATGGACACGTCACATTTTTCTACTGAAAACTGCCCCTTTTTTACAATGTGCCTAGCTGTGGATTTTTGGCCCTAGCTTAGCCATAACCTAGGAAAACCTAGCAAACTTGCAATTTTTTTTAAACTAGACACCTAGGAAAAAACAGGGTGGGGTGACTTGTGTGGCTCCTACCAGGTTTGCCTACTCGGAAGGCGTTACAAACCTCAAACTTTGACTAAAAAACACATTTTCCTCACTTTTCTGTGATGGAAATTTCTGGAATCTGCAATGAGCAACTACTTTCCTATGACCTATCATTCCCCCAAGTCTCCTGAAACAAATGGTACCTCACTTGTGTGGTGGGGCTGATACCCACAATAGGAGAGGCCCCAAAATGAAACATGGACATGTCACATTTTTCCACTGAAAACTGACTGTTTATTTGGAATGTGCCTAGCTGTCGATTTTGGGCCCTACTTCAGCCGGCACTTAAGGAAACCTAGCAAACATGTTCATTTTTTATAACAAGACACTTAGGAAAATTGAGGGTGGGGTGACTTGTGTAGCTCCAACCAGGTTTTCCTACTCAGAAGCCCTTGCAAACTTCAAACTTTGACTATAAAAACACATTTTCCTCACATGTCTGTGATGGAAGGTTCTGGAATCTGAAGGGAGCAACTAATTTCCTACCAACCATCATTCCCCCAAGTCTCCTGATAAAAATGGTTCCTCACTTGTGTGGGTGGGGCTAGTACCCACAACAGGAAAGGCCCAAAACAACATATTATGGACATGTCACATTTTCCACTGAAAACTGAACCTTTTTTTGCAATGTGCCTAGCTGTGGATTTTGGGCCCTAGCTTAGCCGGCTCCTAGGGAACCCTAGCCAACCTGTACAGGTTTGAAACTAGACACCTAGGTGAATCCAGGATGGGGTGCTTGTGTGGCTCCCACCAGGATTTCCTACCCAGAAGTCCTTGCAAACCTTAAACTTTGCCTATAAAAACATATTTTCTTCACATTTCTGTGATGGAAAGTTCTGGAATCAGTAGGTAGCAACTAATTTCCTACCACCTACCATAACCCAGGTCTCTCAATAAAAATGGTACCTCACTTGTGTGGGTAGGGCTAGCACCCACGACAAGAAAATCCCCCAAACGTAACATGGGCAAATCACATTTTTCCACTAAAAACTGACCATTTTTGCAATATGCCTGTCTGTAGACTTTGGGCCCTAGCTCAGCCAGCACTAGTGAAACCCAGCAAACCTGAGTAGTTTTGAAAACTAGACACCTGGAAGAATCCAGGGTCTGTGACTTGTGTGGCTCCTACCAGGATTTCCTGCCCAGAAGACCTTGCAAACCTCAAACTTCGACTGAAAAACAAATTTTCCTCACATTTCTGTGATGAAAAGTTCTGGAATCTGCAGGGAGCAACTAATGCCCTACCACCTGCTATACTCCAAGTCTCTCAGTAAAAATGGTACCTCACTTGTGTGGGTAAGGCTAGTACCCGTGACAGGAAAAGCCCCAAAAGGCAACATGGGCACATCACATTTTTTCACTGAAAACTGACTCTTTTTTGCAATGTGCCTAGCTGTAGATTTTGGGCCCTAGCTTAGCCGATGAGTAGGGAAGCCTAGCAAAGCTGCACCTTTTGTTAAAACTAGACACCTGGGGAAATCCATGGTGGGGTGACTTGTATGGTTCTTACCTGGTTTTCTTACCCAGAAGCCCTAGCAACACTGAAACCTTGACTAAAAAACACATTTTCCTCACCATTCTGTGATGGAAAGTTCTGGAATCAGCAGGTAACCACAAAATTCCTTGCATCCAGCATCCCCCCACTTATCCCAATAAAAATGCTGCCCCAATTTTGTTGTTGGGCCTTGTGCCCGCGACATGCCCGCGACAGGAACAGATCAAAACAAGGTCAATGAGTTTCCCTTTGCGAGGGCTCCCATTGATATCAGTTTGGTTTGTTCCTGATTTGGGCTCTAGGCCCAGCCAGAAAAGTGGGGCAGCATTTTTTTGGGGACAAGTGGGGAAAGGCTGGGTGGTAGGAATATTGTGGATTTCTTCTGATTCTGGAAGAATACATTGTAGAAATTGTTGTCAAATTGTGATGTTTGCAGGGCATTGTGGGTAAAAAAAGCTTTATGGGATCCATAAAAGGCATGCCACCCTGTACTCCCCTGGGTGTCTAGTTTTCAGAAATGCCTGGGTTTAGTAGGTTTTCCTGTGTGGCTGCTGAACCCAAGCCCAAAAACTGCTGCTACCCATTTTGTTGTTGTTGACACAATGCGTTTTGGACCCCGCAGATTTGCGGGCACAAGGCCCACCCACACAGCTGAGGCACCATTTTAATCAGGAGATATGTAGAAACTCTGTGTGGCAGAAAGTTTGAGGCTCCCAACAGATTTCAGTTTTTTGAGGGATCCATGTGAGCCACCCTGGAGTTCGCCTGGTGTCTAGTTTACGAAAATTTCTAGTGCTTGTACATTTTTCCTAGAGACAATGTGCACCCTAGCAGAGAAAGACAGAAAGGGCAGATATTACTGAACAACCATCTACTCCGCAAGTACACACACATACTGGTTGGATTTGGCATGAGGGTGAGTAAAAAGTTCAGATTGTAAATTTTATTCACAAAAATGAAATTTAGTGTTTTGAAAGTTCATAATGCTGAACCAATGACTCACAGCTCATCAGCTGTAAAATCACGGCAAGGCACCAAATGCTTTACAAGCCATTCACACACCTTTCATGTATGACACACACAAAACCATTCACACCGCCAGCCGCAGGCCCAGCACATTACAACACTCACATCAACAAACAGCACCATTTAAGGGCCCATCACTTTCATAAGCTGTTAGACCTGGCATCCTTGGCGTGGGTCTCCCTTCCATTATTTCACTATGCCGCCACTGTTGTTGACCTGTTTTTGCTGGTTTAGATGCTTTGGGCACTTTGCCACTGCTATTCAGTGCCAAAGTGCAAGTGCTCCCTATGGTAAATTAATGTGTGGATTAGTGACTCCATGTTTGGCCAATTTGATTCACTGTCAGACCCTAGTACAGTGCACTGTTTGTGCCCAGGGCCTGTGAATCAAATGCTGCTGGTGGACTTGCAGCACTGGTTGTGCCACCCACAGGAGCAGCTTGTAAAGTGTGTCTCAGGCCTGCCATTGCAGAGCCTGTGTGCAGTCTGGTACTGCCATGTCGACTTGGTAAGTGCACCCACTTACCAGTCCCCAAACCTTCCCTTTCCTGCATATTAGTCACCCCTAAGGTAGGCCCTAGGGCAGGATGCATTGTATGTGTAAGGTAGGACATGCCCTGGTGTGTGTGGCATGTCCTGATAGTGAATTACAGCCAATTTCGTTTTTCACTATTGCAAGGCTACCTGTCCCCATAGACCAGAATGGGCAGTTTGATTGTAACATCTTATAATCCTAATTGACCCAGGGAACATGGTAGAAAAACAAATTTAGTATGCCTGAACTCAGAATGATAAAATACATCTTTTAGTAAAGTTGGTTTTAACATTCTGTGTTTGAAAATACCACTTTTAAAAAGTAGGTATTTTTTTGCCTAACCATCCAGCCTGCCTCTGCTAGCTTGTGTATTGTATGTCTGGGTTTGTGAGTGACAGGGGCTGGGGGGCTCCAGGAGACAGGGTGAGTCAGCACAGGGCTGAATAGACCTATCTGCATGAAGAGTGGTGGGAGGAGTAGCACCTGGGCCTGAATAGGGCTGTGCCTGCCTTCCACAATGCTGGCTCCACCTCCTGTGGTGCGTCTGATGTCCCTGAACCACATTGACAAAGGAAGAAGGTGTGCACTGGCAGAATGCACCCAGAACTGGTTTGGATTAGGTACAGGACCCTCTGCCTTCAGACGACAAAAGATTTATGGGTATAAATACTGGGGCCCAGACCCCAAGACTTTAGATCACTTCTGGGAAACAAGAAGAACCTTTGCTGAGGAGAGGAACCAGAGAAACTGAAGGAGGAGACTATCCCTATGCTGTGTGCTGTTTGAGGGATTGACCTGCAGTGGTTGCCTGATTGCCAAAGAAAGGAGAAAGGAACTTTGTGATTACTTTCATCATCTTGCAGAACATCTCCAAGGGCTTGAAGATTGAGCTTGCCTCCTACTGAAGTCTCAGGGATACAAGACTTCACCAACCAGCTCCCCTGAATTCCCTTGCTGGGAATTTGAAGTGCCTACTGTTGTGTTGGGCCTTCTGAGAGACTGCGTGTCGCTGGGAGCTGGAAGCACGACTCACGAGGAAGAAGCGTGTCGCCGCCGCAGCCGCTGTCGTCGCATTGCCGAGAAAGCATGCCGCCGCTGTCGCCATCGCATCACCGAAGCGCCTCGCATCACCGGAGAAGAGTGTGGCTGTCGCATCAGACGCCGACGCATCATCGGAGAATCGTGTCGCAGGGCCTGTCGCGGCTCAGAAGATTCACCGAGTCGCCGCACGGCCGTCAGGCATGCACGCATCGCCCCCTTCGTTGTCGCATCAAGAAGAAGATGCCATTTTGTTTCATTGCACCGGGTCGTCATCACGGCGCTGCAGGTCGCATCGCCACAGAAGCGCAGTAAGAAACCGACGCATCACCTCCCCACCCGGTGAAGAACCGACGCATCACCTCCTCTCCGGTAAGGAACCAACGCATCACCGTCCCCTACGCAGCAGTAGGGAACCGACGCATCACCTCCCCCGGAGCAAGGAACCGACACATCACCGTTCTTGCGTGTAAGGATCCGACGCATCACCTTCCCTGCAACTCTTTTGTTTGTATTGCGTTACGCATCCAAAGGTACATTGAACGTTGAGTGTCACATTTACCATCTTTATTGAACTGAACTATTTTCTACCATTGACAGTCATATTTTTCATAGTGTATTGTGGATTTTTGTCGTTTTGGGTCTTGTATTAAGTCTATATAAAAATACTTATTTTTATAATACAACCTGTGTGGTGTCCATCTGTAGTGTTGTCACTGGGTTACTGTATGTGTTCACAAATGCTTTACACACTGCCTCTGAGATAAGCCTGCCTGCTCGTGCCAAGCTACCATGGGGGTGCACAGGGGTTATTTTAGTAGTGTATCCCCCTTACCCTGACTAGAAGCAAGGGTCCCTATTTGGACAAAGGTACCTACCTCTGCCAACTAGAGACCCCCAGTTCTAACATTGGTGGCCAGCGGTGAGGATTCTGGACTTGCATTTGTGACTCATATACAGTGATTGGTGTACACTACTAGTGAGTGCAGACCAAATGCAACCACTTACATTTTGGTAGATTGTTTTTTCCTGGGATTTCTATTTTTGTCAAGAACTGTCAAGTTTAGTCACCATGAGCAAAACAGCATCCATCGCATCTGTGGATTTAGATGTTGAAGAAGAGATGCTGGAAAGTTACACTGTAAAACAGCTGAAACACTTCTGCAGTAAATTGAAAGTTGCTATGACCGGTCTCTCCAAGAAGGATGAGTTCCAAAAGGCGCTGAGGGCCTGGGTGGAAGCAAGGAGTACCCCTGAGCATGTGGAAGAGCATGAGGAGGGGGATGAGGATGCAGGAGGGCAGCTAGATGGGCTATTGGGTCCAGGGGGGAGGAAAGCACCTTCCCCAGCAGGCAGCAGTGTCTCTTCCAAGGGCCTGTCCCCAGGAGAGCTGGAGGACAGGGAGAGAAGTAGGGTGCATGAAATGGAGCTGACCAAGCTTAAGATGGGTGGGCAGTTAGAATTGGAAATTAAGAAATTGGCCCTAGAGGAAAAGAGGATGCAAATGGAGCATGAGAGAAGTTTGAGGGAGTTGGAGTTGAAAGCTAGGAGCTTAGAGATTACTCCCTCTGGTGGCAGCACACCGTCCATGCCTGTTGAAGCAAGCGTGTATATACCTAAAGATGTGGTGAAAGAGTTTTATAAAAATGATGATATTGGGCAATGGTTTAAAGCCTATGAGGTAGCTATGACCTCACACCGGGTCCCTGAGAAGGATTGGGGAGCGGGGTTGTGGGGTTGTGGGGGGGGGTTCCTTAGTGAGGGGTGGGATACCTTATTAGACTTGCCCTCTGAAGTCCACAATTCTTATGGTCATATGAAAGAAGCATTGATGTCCAGGTATGGGTTGACTCCTGAACTTTATGGGCAGAGGTTCAGGAATTGCAAAAAGTTGGAGGGCAGTACCTGGGTAGAAGATGTGACTTTTTTTGCAGAGCATTGGATGGTTGGGTGAAGGGTAGCAAAGTGAATGATTTTGAAGTGCTCTTTGATTTGATTGCATGGAAGCACTTGTCAGGAAATTGTTTTCCAGAGCTGTCAGCACCTTATTGATAGTAGGCTGATTAACCCTAGGAAGCTTGCTGAGGAGGCGGACCGCTGGGTGAGCACCCGGGTCCACAAGGGTCACGTGGGAGACTCCGCCAAAGGTGGGCAGGGTCCCCAGCAGAGGAGTGGGGGGGCAAGGGCAAACAGAGGGAGTTCCAGGAAGGGCCCCAAAGTAATCCCCAAGGGAACCAAGGGAAGGGTTCCCAGCCTCCCCTGAAAAGAAGCCAGGGGGCTGAAAGATAAGCCTGTTCATAGGGGGCCCAAGACTTGCTTTAAGTGTGGTCAAGTGGGCCACTGCTCCTGGGAGACTAGATGTCCCTTGTATGGGAAATCAGCACCCACTGGTGCACCACCCCGGCAGGTAGCTAGTGTAGCCCTGGGGGAGGAGATGGGTGCCCAAGGTGGGTGGGGTCCCGTAGCAATGTCCTTGGTCTCTTTCGGAGACAGTGAGATGGTCCCCAGGGCCCAACTGCCTGATAACACTAAGAAATACAGGCAGTGGGTGACCATCAATGGCCAAAGGGTGGAGGCTCTGAGAGACACCGGAGCCAGTGTGACAGCTGTCAGTTGTCGGCTGGTGTCTGAAGAGCAGGTGATCCCCAATGCATTCTGCCCAGTAGTTTCCGCGGACAACTCAGAGAGCCACTGCAGAGTGGCTCAGTTTCCCTTTGAGTGGGGGGGGGGTCTCAGGTACCTTTCAAGTAGCTGTGAGGCCAGCCATGCCTGTAGACTGTCTGTTGGGCAACGATTTAGAAAGTTCACCTTGGGCAAAGGTGGAGAAAAGGTCTCATTTAGAGATGTTGGGTCTGCCTGAGTGGGCGTGTGCGACCACTCGGTCTATGGCAGCCAGTAGAGGTGTTCAAGAGGACCTGGAGCCTGAGAGGGTGGCCCAGGTGCCTGCCTTGGAGAGAAGAGGCAGGGGGTGTGGGAAACCGGCCCCCGTAGTTCCCACGGTCCAGGAGGAAGCAGAACCTGAGGGGGATGCTCTGGAACCTACAGGGGAGCAAGTCGCCGAACTGGGGGACCTGCCTGAGCTGACCCATTGGCAGCAAGAAGGCTGACCCTCCAGGGAGGAGTTCTGTGAGGAGCAGAACAAGTGCCCTTCTCTTGTGGGTTTGTGGCAACAGGCCACAAACCAGGCAGCAGGTGATCAGTCTGGATCACATTGGATCTACTGGGAGAATGGTCTCCTGTATAGCAAGCCTAAGGTTGCTGAGCCTGGGTCAGCCCGTGTGCTGGTGGTACCCCAGCGCTTCAGAGCATTCCTACTGGGTTTGGCTCATGATGTGCCTTTAGCAGGACATCTGGGGCAGGGCAAGACCTTTGAAAGGCTTGTAACCCACTTTTATTGGCCCCAGATGCGCATGAGTTCAGACACTCATTGCAGGACATGTCAGACTTGCCAGGCAAGTGGAAAAAGTGGAAGGAAGCACAAGGCTCCCCTCCAGCCATTCCCTGTGGTCAGCACCCCCTTTGAACGGGTGGGTATTGACATTGTGGGGCCTCTGGACCCCAAGACAGCCATGGGCAATAGGTTCATCCTGGTCTTGGTGGACCATGCCACCCGGTACCCGGAAGCCATCCCTCTTCGGACAGTGACGGCCCCCGTGGTGGGACGTGCACTGATGGGGATTTTCTCCCATGTGGGGTTCCCCAAGGAGGTGGTGAATGACCGTGGTACAAACTTCATATCCAAGTATATGAAGTCTCTGTGGCAGGAGTGTGATCTTACCTATAAGTTCACCACTCCTTACCACCCCCAAGGAAATGGGCTGGTTGAGAGATTCAACCGGACCCTGAAGGGCATGATTATGGGTCTGGAAGAACCCATGAGGCATAAGTGGAACGTACTCTTGCCATGCCTTCTCTTTGCTTACCGTGAGGTGCCACAGAAGTCCTTAGGGTTCAGTCCCTTTGAACTGCTCTATGATCACCCGGTAAGAGGAGCTCCCAGTAAACCTCCCCAGGATGTATTTAGCTACATGCTGGCCTTTAGAAACCAAACTAGGTGATTCAGACAACTCGCTGCGGCGAATCTGGAAGCCAGCCAGGAGGAGATTAAACGGTGGTATGATCAGAATGCCACTCTGATCGAGTTTCAGCCTGGGCAGAAAGTGTGGGTCATGGCCCCCATGGAGCCTTGCGCGCTCCAGGATAAGTGGACCGGACCATTTGAGGTGGTGGAGCGCAAGAGTAACGTCACCTACCTGGTGGACTTGCGGTCTCCCAGGAACCCTTTGCGGGTCCTACATGTAAACCGCCTAAAACCCCATTTTGAGAGGTCCGAAGTGGGCATGCTCCTAGCAACAGATGATGGAATGGAAGAGGAGATAGAACCTCTTCCTGACCTCCTGTCTGCAACAGAGCAAGATGGGTCAGTGGAGGGTGTGAACCTCTCTAACTCCCTGACACCTGAGCAGCAGGAAGACTGTCGCCAACTGTTGGGACAGTTTCCTGACCTGTTTTCCCTGACTCCTAGTGTCACTGGTTGGTGTGTCCATGATGTGGACACTGGGGACAGTCCTCCTGTCAAGCACAAGGCTCACAGAGTGACTGACAGGGTGATAGCTTGCATCAAGGAGGAGGTCTCCAAGATGTTTGCATTGGGGGTGAATGAGTCCTCTCACAGCCCTTGGGCCAGCCCAGTGGTCTTGGTCCCAAAGGCTGCCGCCCCTGGTGTCACGCCCGAACTCGGGTTCTGTGTGGACTACCGAGGACTCAATTCAGTCACCAGGACTGACGCGTACCCCATCCCCAGAGCTGATGAGCTCATTGATCGGTTAGGGGCTGCCCGGTACCGCAGCACGTTTCACTTAACGTCTGGGTACTGGCAGAACGCCTTGACTGATGGGGCCAAAGAGAGGTCAGCATTCTCCACACCAGATGGGCACTACCAATTCCGGGTTATGCCCTTTGGGATGAAGAATGCCCCTGCCACCTTTCAGAGGTTGGTCAACCAGGTGTTGGTTGGACTGGAAGATTTCAGTGCCGCCTACCTGGATGACATCGCAGTGTTCAGCGCCAGTTGGGAAGAACATCTGCGCCACCTCTGGGAAGTGTTGATGGCGCTGCGGAGGGCAGGCCTCACGATCAATGCGAGTAAGTGCCAGATCGGGCAGGGTTCCGTGGTGTACTTGGGACACCAGGTTGGGAGCGGCCAGGTGGCGCCCCTACAGCCCAAGATTGATACCATTCTGGCTTGGGAACCCCTCAAGACCCAGACAGAGGTGAGAGCCTTTCTAGGACTCACCGGGTATTACAGGAGATTTGTCAAGGGGTATGGCAGCATCGTTGCACCCTTGACAGAGCTGACTTCCAGGAAGCAGCCCAAGAGAGTGATTTGGATTGACACCTGTCAGAGAGTTTTTGACGCCTTGAAGACTGCCATGTGCACGGCCCCCGTGCTTCAGGCGCCCAACTTCTCAAAAGAATTTGTTGTTCAAACAGACGCTTCATAGCATGCTGTAGGGGCTGTTCTGGCACAGTTAAATGAGGAGGGCCTAGACCAACCTGTAGCCTTCATCAGTAGGAGGTTACTTCCACGGGAACAGAGGTAGAGTGCTATTGAGCGTGAGGCATTTGCTGTGGTCTGGGCGCTGAAGAAGTTGAGACCATACCTGTTTGGGACTCACTTCCGGGTTCAGACAGACCACAGGCCCCTCAGATGGTTGATGCAGATGAGGGGTGAGAATCCAAAGCTGTTGAGGTGGTCCATTTCCCTACAGGGGATGGACTTTACGGTGGAACACCGCCCTGGTACAGAACACGCTGATCCAGCGCGGCTAATATAAATTTCTCCTTACGACACGAATCCAGGTAAAACACTCACGTCTATTAAACCATATGTCGGTGGGGCCCATGACACCGCATATCATACACTCATTCGTTCACTGGATTTCACACCAAGGAGAAAATATGTTGCTGGAGGAACGGAATACCTTGTTAAATTTGACAGAATAACACCTCAGACATTATATACATCAACTTTGATCCTGTCAGTTCTAAACATCAAGGTATTCCGCTCTTTGGTCGATGGACCAACTAGTAGAATAAGTTAATGGTGATTAAGACCAGCTCAATCACTCTTAAAACCTGTTAACCTTTAAACTTATTAATGAACTAAAGAACCACAGACTCATTTTAAGTTAGAATGAAATTTTATCTAATTTCTCAATTGCACGGGTGAGATTCTTAGTTTATTAATCACTTTTAATACATTAATAACATTTATATGAAAAGTTCTAATAAAGAATTGAAAATTATGCATTACCCATTTAGATGCAGATAGGAATGGTTCACCAAAAAGAAGATAAACTGTAGATCACAGAATAGAACTCCCAAACTGACTGACTGTCCCGCTAAAGGCCTCCTCGACCGGACCTCCCGTACAGATTTCCCGCAATGGTCTCGTTCCTTCCCCAGTCAAGTTCGAATTCCAAAAATGACAAAGTCCTTTCGTAATATTGAGGTGGAAAAATGGAAAATAGGAAAAATGGTATGGCAAGAAATACCAATGGCAGGAGTAGCATCAATAGCAGCGGCCACAGCAGCAGCAAAAAGGAGCAACCCAAAAATGAGCAGCCCAAAGAAGCAACCAAAGAAGCAACCCAGAGAAGCAACTCCCCCCACATAAGAGTAGACCCTCTTATACCCTACTTCTAGCTTACTACACAAAAAGTTGCAATCCTTAGGGGCAAGAATCACACTAATTGGTCCATTTGAGGGGTGGTGATGATCACCTCATCGCCCTCCTTGTTCAAACTGGTTTTGGGGACAGTTAAGCGTACAATGAGTCTCATGACCTTTGGGTAAAAAGCAGTCCAATTTGTCCATTAATTTTGTTGCAATCCCGATGGTCACAATTTAGTTAGTCCATTGGTGCTCAGTACTTTCTCTTCCATTCCCACGAATACGTGCTGAGTCTTTCTTGGCACCCTCCTTATGGTAGGTCAACACGACCTTGACATCTCTCACTCCGTGCTCAGGCTGCACCCACGTGGTTCAGCTCCTCTATTTCTTCCGCTTAGAGGCCATCTTTGGCTTTTCACGTGACCGCATCTGTCTTGGCAGCCATTTTCGCAGCATGGCCTAACAGGCCCGAACGAACTATCATAAGAACAAACACAACCAAAATTAAAACAAAGAAAATAAGCCTTTCTGTTTACCAGCCGCCATTCTAAAGACCAGTGTTAGGTGTTACCTAGCAGAAGCGACATTTAAAGCCATTTTACTTACCAACTGCATTCTTTGCCACAATACAAATCTACAACATAGCATAAATCATGTGATTTTACTCTAATTAGTACGCAAATCACAATATTAGCGTTAATCAACTTCACAATTGTAAATAAATTAGATTTTGCACAAATTGCGGGTTACCCTTATGTAGTGTTTACTAAAAGTGCATTTGTTGATTACTTCATGCTCCATCAAACAATTAGTATCGTTATTTTATTAAAGCTCATTAATTTTCCTGGGGGGTACAAATTATTTTATTTACCCTTCTCCATCAATTCCCCCCTTTGGTGATTTTTAAGATCACCACAAAAACCTATTCTACAATTTATCAGATAAATGTTTCTTGTCCACTTGCTTTTGTTAGTTCATACAACGGTGTTTTTCTCATCTTGTCTTTTAGACCTTTTGTACATGTTCTCTTTTAATTCTTCTAATTCTATTTCTCCCATTTCCCGTTCTCTTTCTTTATTTTTCTCATTTTCTCTTTTTATTCTATTTTGTCTTTTTCTTCTTTTAATACACACATATGCTAATCTCACTGATAACATTACTAATATTATCACTGTTACTGATATTAGTATCTTCCCAATAAGAGAACCACCTATTTCTGTGAACCATTTTTGCATTGAGGAAAAACTCTTACCAAGTCTCTCCCAAACACCTTCAACCTCCAGTGGAGCAATTTCTTTGTGCAAATCAGTAATATTCTTTATATACTTCTGTATATTCTCACTTTTATCTGGAATGTAAGTGCAACAATGTTGGACTTTCAGCATTCCACAGACTCCACCCTCTTTTGCCAAAAGAATGTCAAGGGCAAGTCGATTTTGCATTACCATAGCTCTCATGGCAACCATTTCGGTATTTACCATCAAGAACCCTCCAGCAGTATTCGTTGATAAACGATCTACTACTGTAGACAATTTCCGAATCTTGTATGCATTCAAAGATATACCCACTGCTGGTATCAATGCTCCAAAAATGTCACCTACTATTTCTGAGAAGCTTTCCCTTCTCCTGCGTGTTAATGTTTTACCTATCTCGTGTATTCCTTTCGTTCCTCTCTCCACATGAAAAATCTTTGGAAAGACCAGGCCTAAATAACACATTCCGTACCAATGGTCTGGCAACCTACAATAAGCTCTATTTCCGCAAATATAATAGATCCCTGGAAATACTGGATCTTTTCCTCCTTTAAATCCCCATCCCCCTAGAATTTTATATGTATCTCGGCACTCACTGGAACGCACGAAATAGTTATCATACATAGTCTTACTTCTACTAATACACAATTTTCCCTGTTGTGGCGAATCCAGAACCATAGCTGCATTTGTTTCTCCTTTGTCATGATTTTTCTCTTCAAACGCCCAAAGTGGTGTTTTTGTCTCTTCTTCTGCTACCTTTCTTTGAAACTTAACTCTTCTGTTTTCTACCATATCCAAGAAAATCTTCTCCTCTTTCTTTAATTCACAGGTAAAATTGTGTCTAACTATATACTCTAATGGTAAATCTTTATTTTCTAAGAAAAATTCTCCAAACATTTTTGCATCTTTCACCTTATTTAGTTCAGGGATTACGGGAACTTTCGCAAAAACAGTGTCTATGTCAGTGTAATAATATTCTAATCTACCTGTTTTATAAAATAAACTAGCTAGAATGCTACAAGTTATCCCATACGTCAAAGGAAGGTGATGATAGGTCACACCTTCTGTGACAGACGCAGGTAACTGCATACATGCATAACAATCCTTCACATCCATTGTCTCCACATATTCATACAATAGTTTCGTGAAGACATTCTTGGAGAAATCAGTTATGGACTTATCCCTATGTAGATCAGTACTATCTACTAATGCTGCAGTGTTTTGTGTGATAGCTTCTTTGTCCTTATTCGTGTTATTCCCTATTACGGATGTTTCTTCGACAACTAACCTAAGTGGAATTATTATTGCTAAAATAAGCCAAAAAAACATTAGCAACCCTGTACAATAAAAACACATTCTACACCACCTACGGAAAAACTCACATCTAGATCTTCTATTCTCAGTGTCTACCATGTTGTACTATTATCTAGCTATATATATATATGTACAGAAAATGTGTCACCACACCTCAGAATGACTTTTCAGCCACTCTACCCTTTACTTTGTCTCGTTTCGGTGCTTTCTTCAGCTCTTTTCAGAACTCTTTCTCGTCTTGTTCGGTTTTTGTGTCCAGTCCGGGTTTCTTTCTTTGTCCTTTCAGTTTTGGTGCAATTCACTTTCACCCATTGGTTTAAAGCTTTCGTCTCGGCTTTCGTGACTGTTATCCTCTTCATTAATGTCGGTCAATGCGATGTATAGCCACTCAGGTGACTTATATTTCAAGTTGGGTCTCTTCACTCTTTTTGATTTCTGTAATTGTCTTTCACTTTGTTTTCCTTGTCCTTTTTGACTTGTTATTTCATTTACTTGTTCCGCATTATCTTTGTTCAAATTTATTATCTTGTATCTCAGTCTTTTAACTTCGTGGGGCCAATTGTCTCCTTTTCTCGGCCTTTTTTAGTTTGTTCTCCTTTTCCTCTCGTTCAGCTCTCCAAGGTCTCTTTCTTGGTCCTATTCTTTGTTTCCTTTCTTCTTCACTTTCTTCTGATTCTGTCTCAGACCTTACTTCACCTCCTCTAACCTTGAACCTTATGATCTCAGTTTCTTTGTCTGAATCTGAACCTTCTTGTGACTCTTCTGTTGGGACATTTGATTCTATCCCTCCTCGATTGTCTTCCGCATTTGTTTTAATCTTTCTATCTGAATCTAAATTTCCCTGTGTTTCTTCTATTTGTTGGTCTGTCCCTACTACTCCTCGGGTTTCTTCCGCTTCTTCCCCTATCTCTCTGTCTGAATCTAAGTCTCCTTCAGTTAACTCAACTATCTCTGGAGGAATTCTTCCATAACTTGTACTTGGCTGTTCGCTGTCACTGTCTCTTGGTTCAGTTTCTTCGTTTATAATGTCAGTTCTTTTATTTCTTGTTTTTTTCTTTTGTCTTTCACCAGATTCAGGTTGGTCTGTTTCAGATGCTGAACTGGTATCCGATATTTCCAGATGTCGACTTAAAGGTCGAGCTTCAAGATCTGGAACTTTGATCGTTTCAGTTTCTTCTTCAGTTGTCAAACTTGTACTTAATTCTTCCAGATGTCGACTTACAGGTCGAGCTTCAGGATCTGGAACTCTGCTTGTTTCAGCTTCTGCTTCGGATGCTGAGCTGGTATCAGATATCTCCAGATGTCGACTTACAGGTCGAGCTTCAGGATCTGGAACTCTGATGGTATGACTGGCATGAACCCAATTTTTCACACCTGCACATTTCACAGCAGTTGTTGTCACCAGGATCACTTGACGTGGCTTATCCCAGCGAGGAACCAAACAGTTTCTTCTTCTGTGGACTTTTATGCGGACCCAGTCTCCTGGACTCAAATCATGAGCTGGTTTTCTTTCAAGAGTGGTCGCATCCGGTCCAACCTGATGAAACACAGAATGTACCACATCAGCCAATACTTTGCAATAGTCCAATACGAGATCATCAGTTATAGTCAGCAGTTTGTTGACAGGTACATGTGCTTGTCTCATTGCTCGTCCCATGATTATTTCATGAGGACTCAGACCTGTTTTTCTGTCAGGTATGCTTCTGATGGTCATCAGCACCAATGGCAGGGCATCCGGCCATTTGAGTCCTGTGGCTTGACACATTTTCCCTAGCCTATTCTTTATTGTTCCATTTACTTGCTCTACCACTCCAGAAGCCTCTGGTCTGTAGGCACAGTGCAATTTCTGTTGTATGTCAAGTGCTTCACATATCAACTGGATTAGTTCATTTTGGAAATGTGTTCCTCTATCTGTTTCGATCGTTACTGGGAAGCCATATTGTGGATTGAATTCTCTCAGTAGGAGTTTAGCCACAGTCACTCCATCATTCCTTCTTGTCGGATAGGCTTCCACCCAACGAGAAAACAAACAAACGACCACAAGGACATATTTCAATCTATTGCTCGGGGGCATTTCAATAAAATCTAGTTGCATTCTGGTAAAAGGACCTCCTTCACGTGCTATTGTTCCCAAACTCACTACTGTTTTCTTCCTGGATTTATCTGTGGGCATGTAAGACATCTTTGACAGAGACTTTCAGCTATAGCTCTAAATTTCGGGTTATACCAAGTCTGTCTGAAAAGTCTGATCATGGCATCCTTACCAATGTGAGCTTGTCCATGGTACATCCGTGCCATATTAGAGATCATGCTATCAGGCATAACTGGTCTTTCATCTCTATATACCCAAACGTCATCTTCCTTTCTTTGTCTGCAACCTGCTTTTATCCAACCATCTTTCTCCTCTTCATCTGCTTCTTCCTGCAATTGCCTTACCTCATCCCATGTTTCAACCATGTTAGTAAACAGCAAGGGACATAAAACATTCTCTTTTTCTCTTCTCCTATTCAGTGAGACCACATTTCTGGCACAGTATTGCGCTATTTCATCTGCAAATTGATTTCCCACTGTAATATAATCAGTTCAATTTTTGTGTGCAGCGCACTTTACCACTGCAATCTGTTTAGGCAGCTGTATCGCCTCAAGCAATTTCTTCACAACCTCACCGTTCCTAATAGGAGTTCCTGCAGACGTCAAGAAACCTCTCTGGGGCCAGATCTGTCCGAAGTCGTGGACCACTCCGAAGCCATACTGGCTATCTGTGATCACCGTAATTCGGAAATTCTTTCCCAGTTTGCACGCTTGAATCAAAGCAATCAGCTCAGCCACTTGGGCTGAACGGATCCCTCTCAAACAAGATGCTTCCATTATGGCTGCCACTGTACACACAGCATACGCAGCACTTAAAACTCCTTCACTTGTTCTCAGGCATGACCCGTCCACAAACATCACATAATCTGATTCTTTTAAGGACTCATCTTTAATATCTGGGCGAGGCTTTGTGCAAAATTCAAGCACATCCAAACACTTATGATCAACATCATCTTTGACTCCTACATCTACTTCATCTGGCAGTGAAGTTGAAGGATTCACACTTGTGCATCTATCAATGGTTACATTATCTGCACTCAAAATCACTTTTTCGTACCTAGTCAGCCGACTATGTGTCATGAATTGGGTTTTGGTTCTAGTCAGAAGAATTTTGACAGAGTGTGGAACATATACTCTCAGTGGATACCCCATCACAATGCCTTCACTCTGTTCCAGACTCACACAAGTAGCAGCTATTGCTTTCAGACATCCAGGCAATGCCTTTGCTACTGGGTCTAAAACAGCTGAAAAATAAGCAATGGGTCTTTTCATTTTTCCATGCCTTTGCACTAACACTGAAAGTGCACATCCATCTCTCTCACTACAATACAGCTCAAATTCTTTTTCATAATCAGGCATTCCCAATGCTGGTGCCTCACACAACCTTGTTTTCAGTTCTTTGAAAGCCTTCATTTCCTCCTCATTCAACTCAATCGGAAGTCTGACATCCCTTTTTGTCAATCACTGTAAAGGTTTTGCAATTAATGAAAATACCCTTATCCACTGTCGACAATAACCAACTGTAGGAGAGTAGGATCTGCTTCACATGGGTACCCCCACTTTTTGCTGATGCTTCACTGTTTTTCGACTTTAGTCTGGCTGGGGCCCTGCTAATCAGAACCCCAGCCTAGCTGCTTCCTCTCTAAAATGGTTTCCATGTGCCTTAGGCACATCTCTGATTGGAATCTGGAGTGCCCTTATAAGTCCCTAGTATATGGTATACTATGTACCCAGGGCATAGGTACCTCAGAGGCCTGCCAGGGGCTGAAGCATGTATTGTGCCACCCCTGGAAGGCCAGCCAAAAGGACACCACAGGTCTGCTACTGCAGCCTGGGTAAGGTGGTGCATGCACCCCTCACTGTGATATAGGCTACCTATATCACTACATACATACACACATATAAACCCTATAAGTCACTCCTATGGCAGGCATTATCAATCCTGGAGGCAGAGTGCGTGGTTCCTATGTGAGAGGGTGCCCCTACATGAGCTGGGCCCCTCTGCAGCATTCGGAGACCCTTCTCTGATGCTGTTTGTAGTGCAGCCCGACCATATACTCTTAAGTGCATTATAACCTCGCGTTAAATGCTAACTTTGGGATGGCTGCACGGAAACATGTCGTGTTTGGTGTCAAACATCTTGGAATACTACCCCCCGCCAGTTCTGGTGGCGGGGGTAGCATTCCACCCTTCTAGAGGGAGAGACATGTACACACCGGTATACCCGGTACTGACTTTCCAGAGCCCTGGCATCACAAAATGGATGCCGCTGCCACAGACACGAGTCTGGCCTCCTGCTGCTGACCGAAACTCTGGCAGGGGAGGCCTGGACAATAGGTTTCCTGTCCCAGGGAGGTGTAACCACCTCCCCAGACAGGATAGTGTGTATTGGGGCTGGGTGGGAGCACTCTCTGGTGCTTTGAAGTCCTGCACTGGGGGCACATTTGGTGTCCCTGTACATACCCCAGTTCAAACCGGCTCAGGGGCTTCCAGCCCCTGCTCTGGTGTGAAACTGGGCAAAGGGAAAGGGGTGTAACCACCCCTCTGCCCTGACCCTCCCATAGGTGGGTCCACAGAGTATGTCCAACCCCCTACCTTAGTATAAGTATGGGACCCCAGTCCTTAGGACTTTAGATTAACCTGGACGAAACTCTGACACAGAATCCTGGACCTTCGACGCTCTACTTCAAGATTAGAGGACTGAAGAATCTCCCTTGGGGTCAAGGAGTGACTCCCCTGCTTGGCAGGCACCAAAGAAGCAATTGTCCGGTCTGCATCGCTGAAGCTCCTGCCGGACGCTGAAGTCTTTGCATCACCAGAGGTGGATTTCCAGACTTCCCCGAGGCTGCCCTGAGTCCCCAGCAAAGCTGAGGCCCATAGCTGTCGTGGGTAACGTGGAACCGTGACCCCTGGACACCGATTGCATTTGCAAGTGCATCCTCTTCTGGGTCTCCCACGAAGTCGTGCTTTGGGCTCCGAGTAGCCCCAGCCTCCAGCACCGACTGCACCGAAGATCACTGGCCTCCACTCTACGAGTGTCCTGTGAGCCAGCTCCACGTGCGTCGACTCAAGGCTCCTTCGCGGTCACTAGTCCGTTGGCTAGTAGGCCCTCCAAAAGGTCAATCTTCTTCTGCTTGGGCTCCCTGGTTGCTCCAGGCGTGCCCTGACTTACCCTTGCTGGGTGAGTCCCACAGACCTTGCTGGTCTGCAACATCGTCCTTCTTCCATTTCCACGAGACTTGCCGTTGCCAGGGCTTGTTGGGTCCAATCCGGTCGCCAACACCCCTGCAATCGACAAACGTCGTGGGACAGCTCGAATCCAGCTCCTGGTCATCGTCGACGCCTCCTGGACCTCGTGGCTGAAGAGTCAAGATGACAGTCAACCTACCTGAAGCACTCGACATCGGTGGGCATCTGCTCATCGCCTTCCTGGTCACTGGCTAGTGACCCAGACTCTGTCCCCTCTGCTTTCAGGTTCTTCAAAATCTTCGATCCACCTTTGGATCCACCCGAACACTTTCGACTTGGCCGCCAGCAGCACTTTGCAGCAGATCGCCATTGAAAGCGACGACGAAACCCGACCCCGAAAGACACCTATGCACCCGGCTCCCCTGGGTGAGGTAACTCGAGTACTCCGGTGCTCCCGTGGGTATTGACACTAGAACAGCCTAGTTCTCAAAGGGTTTGCTCCAAGTCCTCCTCTAAGTGTCCCTTTTCTTTTAAATTCAAACAGCGACTTTCCCCATAGAAGTTAACGGCGATTCGCGGCTGTTTTCATACACTGCACGCGTCCCCCGTGGGTCCCCTGTGTCACTACCTTGGGTGGTTCCTTGTGGTCCAAGCACTTCTACAGGCTCTAGGCCCTGTGTCTAGCTCAGTCGTGGTTCTTATACCACTTTATTGGTATATGGTTTGGTACGCCCCTAGGGCTCAAACGTGTATTTGTGCTATTACTGTAGATAACTAACTTATAACTTATGTACTTCAAACTCTAGCCTCATAAAGAGACTAGAGGGGTGTGTTTAGCAATAAATACATATATTTTGAATATATACCTGGTGTGGTCCTCTTTCATTTGGTCACTCAAGAGATTATAGACTGGTAAAACAAGCTGCTTTACATTCCTTCAAGACTTAGCCTGAAGGCTGCTCTCCATAGCTACCACTAGGATAGCTTTCAATAAAGGTTGTCTTTAACCTATCTCCAATAAGGGGTTGTTTGGACTGGTGCAAGGTGCCCACTACAAATAGTGGACAGCATATGCCAGGCCAACTTCTCACATTGGTGTGCAGCGTGTGGGATTCCAGCTTGCTATTGTTTTACCAGATAATCTCAATTGAATTGATCAACTGAAAACCACTAAGGGTACCTAAGGTACATATAAATCAAGCTTAGTATACAGTAAGTTCTACTGAACTTAGAGTTGTGTGTTAAGGGATAGCACACCCTTTCTACAACTCAAGAGAGTTTAGTAGGCCACACTAGAGTAGGTAGTGCATACACCACACCTCACTAGTAATGTCTTCAAAGCCAGGACCCAGTGAGTCCTTGCCAGAAGCCAGTGGGCTTCTTCCCTCCAAGTATGATAAACTCCCATTCTTGGAATTGAGAGCATTATGCAATACTAGGAAGCTGAAGGCAGGCAAAAGTGCTAGCACCCAACACCTCAGGGAGGTGTTACTAGCTGATGATCTCAGCAGGCCCCTAGGGTCTGAAGGGGTAGGCAGAGAGGGTGGGGCAGAAGATGAGGAAGGGGTCAGGGGTGAAGAAACCCAGGCCCCCCCCTCTGAAACTGGCCAGGAAGGTGAAACTGACCTTGACCTGGAAAACGCAATTCCTCCTGTGGAGGAGGAGGAGGATCAGAATGACCTCCCCTTTGTCCCCCCAGGAAGAATAGTGAGTGTGCCCAGAAGGTCTAGATCTCCTTCTCAGGAGTCTAACCACTCTGACACCTCAATAGGGACCTCTGTCTCCTCTCATAAGAGAGAATCCTCTCATGTCAGGAGAAAGAGACTGATTGAGTATGAGCAAGCCCAGCTTGAACTCAGAAAACAGCAGTTGGCTATAGACAGGGAGTCCCTAGATCTCTACAAAGAGAGAAAAAGATGGGACTAGAGTCCCATGGTGGCAGCAATTTCCCCAGAGATAGGGAAAGGTCTTATGACCATAGAAACCTGAGCAAGATTGTCCCTCCCTACCAGAGTGGGGATGACATCCACAAATGGATAACTGCTCTAGAGAGGGCCTGTAAAGTACAGAGGGTCCCTCAGGAGCAGTGGGCAGCAATCTTGTGGCTCTCCTTTGCAGACAAAGGTAGAGATAAGCTCCTCACTGTTAGAGAGGAGGATGCTGATAATTACAAAGTCTTGAAGAGTGCTCTGATTGATGGGTTTGGCCTAACCACTGAACAATACAGGTTAAAGTTCAGAGATACCCAAAAGGCACAGACTCAAGACTGGGTGGACTTTGTTGATTGTTCTGCCAAGGCTCTGGAAGGTTGGTTATTGGGCAGTAAGGTATGTGACTTCACAGGATTGTACAATCTTATCATGAGGGAGCAGATCCTTAACAATTGTCAAAATCAGCTGTTGCATCAGCACCTGGTGGACTCTGATCTGACCTCTCCCCAAGAATTGGGAAAGAAGGCAGACAAATGGGTCAGAACCAGGGTGAGGCAGAAGGTACAGAACCAAGGTGTTGACCCTAAGAAGCAAGATTCGAAAAACTCTGATAAGGGTGGGGAGAAGGGTAAAGACCAAAAGTCTTCACAAGGCCCCCAAAAATCTTCTTCAGGTGGGGATTCACAGTCTAACAAGGGAAGAGGCCAAAAGAAACCATGGTGCAAGGTCTGTAAGCAAAAGACCCACTGGACCAGTGATTGCACCAAGTCCAAAGACTCTACTCCAGCCCCCACCAATGCCCCTAAGGCACCTGCTCCCCCTAGTGCAGTTACAATTGGTGGTGGGACTACACAAGCCAAGGGTTTAGTAGGGTTGACCCTGGGTAAGGAGATGAGCTCTGACCTATTCAGAGAACTCACTCAGGCTGTCCTAGTCTGTGATGGAGGCATGGATGTGACCTCCTCTGTGAGTCCCAGTAATCTGGGCAAGTACAGGCAACAGCCCTTAATCAATGGAAAAGAGGCTTTGGCATTTAGGGACACAGGGGCAAGTGTCACCATGGTGACACAAGACCTTGTGAATCCTGGGCAGATTATACTTGGTGAAATGTACCAAGTGACCAATGCTAGCAACGTCAGAACAGACCATACTCTGGCAGTTGTTAACGTCTCCTGGGGAGGGGTAACTGGCCTTAAGAAGGTTGTGGTAAGTGCAGACCTACCCGTTGAATGCTTGCTTGGCAATGACTTAGAAACTTCAGCTTGGGCAGAAGTGGAGCTCAGGACCCATGCAGAAATGCTGGGCATCCCTTCAGATGTGTTTGCTGTGACCAGGTCACAAGCCAAAATGTCTAACACTGAACAGGCCTTGGATTCTGGAATAATGGACCAAGTGCCCTCCAAGAAGAGGAGTAGTAGGGTAAAGGCAGTGCCTTCCCCTTGGCTCAGAAGGAAGATCAGTCTCTTGAGGGGGATGATCTCAGTCCTGAGGAAGGAACTGTCCCAGAGGAGCTTGAACCTGACCAGGTTGAGTTCTTGGGGACAGGGGGCCCTTCCAGGGCAGATCTGAGCCAGGAGCAGCAGAGCTGCCCCTCTCTTGAACCCCTCAGACAGCAAGCTGCTGCTGAGGCTGCTGGGAAAGCTAGTGGTCCCCATACAGTGTATTGGGATGATGGACTCTTGTACTCAGAGTGTAGAGACCCCAAGCCTGGTGCCACCAGGAGGTTGGTTATACCTCTGAAGTTCAGGGGCTTCCTATTGACCCTAGCCCATGACATTCCCTTAGCAGGTCACCTGGGCCAGAACAAGACTTGGGACAGAATTTTCCCTCACTTTCACTGGCCCCACATGTCTGAAGACACCAAGGAGTTTTGTCGCTCCTGTGTAACCTGCCAGGCCAGTGGCAAGGCAGGTGGCACTACAAAGGCCCCCTGATACTACTACCTGTGGTGGGGGTTCCCTTTGAAAGGGTGGGGATTGACATTGTTGGTCCCATGGATCCCCAAACAGCATCTGGGCACAGGTTTATCCTGGTGGTATGGATCATGCCACCAGGTACCCAGAGGCTATTCCCCTTAGGACCACTACAGCGCCTGTGGTGGCAAGAGCCCTCCTGTGAATTTTCTCAAGAGTGGGCTTCCCTAAGGAGGTTGTATCAGACAGGGGTGCTAACTTTATGTCTGGATACTTAAAAGCAATGTGGAAGGAGTGTGGAGTGACTTATAAGTTCACCACACCCTATCACCCACAATGCAATGGTTTAGTTGAGAGATTCAACAAAACCTTGAAGGGCATGATTAAAGGGCTCCCAGAAAAGCTTAGGCGAAGATGGGACATACTCTTGCCCTGCCTTTTATTTGCATACAGGGAGGTGCCTCAAAAGGGGGTTGGCTACAGCCCTTTTGAACTTTTGTTTGGTCACCCTGTCAGGGGTCCATTGTGCTTGGTGAAGGAAGGGTGGGAGTTACCTCTCAAGCCCCCAAAGCAAGACATAGTGGACTATGTACTTGGTCTCCGCTCCCGGATGGCTGAGTACATGAAAAAGGCAACTAAAATCCTTGAGGCTAGCCAGGAACTGCAAAAAGCCTGGCATGACCAAAGGCTGTACTGACTGTTTACCAGCCAGGACAGAAGGTGTGGGTGTTGGAGCCAGTGGCCCCAGCAGCTCTCCAAGACAAATGGAGTGGACCCCATACCATTGTTGAACAGAAGGGTGAGGTTACCTATTTAGTAGACCTAGGAACACCCAGGAGTCCCCACAGGGTTCTCCATGTCAACAGGTTAAAACCATATGTGGACAGGGCAGACATGGGCTTGCTCATGGCTACTGATGAGGGACAGGAGGAAGAGAGTGACCCACTCCCTGACCTGCTCTCACAGAACCCTGATGATGGGTCAGTGGATGGTGTATCCTTGGCAGGCAGCCTCACTGCCCAGCAGCAAACTGATTGCAGACAGGTGCTCAATCAGTTCAGACACATATTCTCACTGACACCCAGTCAGACTACCTGGTGCACTCATGAAGTGGACACTGGGGACAGTCTGCCTATTAAAAATAAGATTTATAGGCAACGTGACCATGTCAGGGACTGTATCAGGACAGAAGTCCAGAAGATGTTGGATTTGGGAGTTATTGAACCCTCAGATAGCCCTTGGGCTAGTCCAGTGGTCCTTGTGCCAAAACCTCACACCAAGGGTGGGAAAAGAGAGATGAGGTTTTGTGTGGACTACAGGGGTCTCAATGCAGTCACTAGGACTGATACCCATCCAATACCTAGGGCAGATGAGCTAATAGATACTTTGGCCTCAGCCAAGTATCTAAGCACATTTGACCTGACAGCTGGCTACTGGCAGATCAGACTAGCTGATGATGCAAAGCCAAAGACAGCATTCTCAACCCCTAGTGGGCATTATCAATTTGTGGTGATGCCCTTTGGTCTGAAGAATGCACCTGCCACTTTTCAGAGGTTGGTGAATACAGTCCTTACAGGTCTGGAAGCCTATAGTGCAGCATATCTAGATGATATTGCTGTCTTTAGCTCCACCTGGGAGGATCACCTGGTCCACCTCAGAAATGTTTTGCAGGCCCTGCAGAAAGCAGGCCTGACTATCAAGGCCACCAAGTGCCAGATAGGGCAGAGTCAGGTTGTGTACCTGGGCCACCTTGTGGGTGGAGGCCAGGTTCAACCACTGCAGAGCAAGATCCAGACCATCATGGACTGGACTGCTCCAACTACCCAGACTCAGGTGAGAGCCTTTTTAGGCCTGACTGGGTACTATAGGAGATTTGTCAAGGGGTATGGATCAATAGTGACACCCCTGAATGACTTAACTTCCAAGAAAATGCCCAAAAAGGTTCAGTGGACAGTTAGCTGTCAAAAGGCATTTGATGACCTAAAGCAGGCCATGTGCACTGCTCCCATTCTACAGAGTCCTGATTACTCCAAGAAGTTCATTGTCCAAACAGATGCATCTGAATTGGGGGTAGGGGCTGTACTGTCACAATTGAATGATGAAGGTCAGGATCAGCCAGTAGCTTTTATTAGCAGAAGGCTGACCCCTAGAGAGAAACGTTGGTCAGCCATTGAGAGGGAGGCCTTTGCTGTGGTCTGGGCTCTGAAGAAGTTGAGGCCATACTTGTTTGGTACTCACTTCCTTGTTCAAACAGACCATAAGCCCCTCTTATGGCTAAAACAAATGAAGGGTGAAAACCCCAAACTGCTTAGGTGGTCCATTTCCCTACAGGGGATGGACTTCACAGTGGAACATAGACCTGGGAGTAACCATGCCAATGCAGATGGACTCTCTAGGTACTTCCACTTAGAACATGAAGACTTAACTGGGCAAGGTTAGTTTAATGTCCCTACGTTTGGGGGGGGGGGTTGTGTAGGAGAGTAGGATCTGCTTCACATGGGTACCCCCACTTTTTGCTGATGCTTCACTGTTTTTCGACTTTAGTCTGGCTGGGGCCCTGCTAATCAGAACCCCAGCCTAGCTGCTTCCTCTCTAAAATGGTTTCCATGTGCCTTAGGCACATCTCTGATTGGAATCTGGAGTGCCCTTATAAGTCCCTAGTATATGGTATACTATGTACCCAGGGCATAGGTACCTCAGAGGCCTGCCAGGGGCTGAAGCATGTATTGTGCCACCCCTGGAAGGCCAGCCAAAAGGACACCACAGGTCTGCTACTGCAGCCTGGGTAAGGTGGTGCATGCACCCCTCACTGTGATATAGGCTACCTATATCACTACATACATACACACATATAAACCCTATAAGTCACTCCTATGGCAGGCCTTATCAATCCTAGAGGGAGAGTGTGTGGTTCCTATGTGAGAGGGTGCCCCTGCATGAGCTGGGCCCCTCTGCAGCGTTCGGAGACCCTTCTCTGATGCTGTTTGTAGTGCAGCCCGACCATATACTCTTAAGCGCATTATAACCTCACGTTAAATGCTAACTTTGGGATGGCTGCACGGAAACATGTCGTGTTTGGTGTCAAACATCTTGGAATACTACCCCCCCGCCAGTTCTGGCGGCGGGGGTAGCATTCCACCCTTCTAGAGGGTGGGATACCAGGTATACCCGGTACTGACTTTCCAGAGCCCTGGCATCACAAATGGATGCCGCTGCCACAGACACGAGTCTGGCCTCCTGCTGCTGACCGAAACTCCGGCAGGGGAGGCCTGGACAATAGGTTTCCTGTCCCAGGGAGGTGTAACCACCTCCCCAGACAGGATAGTGTGTATTGGGGCTGGGCGGGAGCACTCTCTGGTGCTTTGAAGTCCTGCACTGGGGGCACATTTGGTGTCCCTGTGCATACCCCAGTTCAAACCGGCTCAGGGGCTTCCAGCCCCTGCTCTGGCGCGAAACTGGACAAAGGGAAAGGGGTGTAACCACCCCTCTGCCCTGACCCTCCCATAGGTGGGTCCACAGAGTATGTCCAACCCCTACCTTAGTATAAGTATGGGACCCCAGTCCTTAGGACTTTAGATTAACCTGGACGAAACTCTGACACAGAATCCTGGACCTTCAACGCTCTACTTCAAGATTAGAGGACTGAAGAATCTCCCTTGGGGTCAAGGAGTGACTCCCCTGCTTGGCAGGCACCAAAGAAGCAATTGTCCGGTCTGCATCACTGAAGCTCCGCCGGACGCCGAAGTCTTTGCATCACCAGAGGTGGATTTCCAGACTTCCCCGAGACTGCCCTGAGTCCCCAGCAAAGCTGAAGCCCGTAGCTGTCGTGGGTAACGTGGAACCATGACCCCTGGACACCAATCGCATTTGCAAGTGCATCCTCTTCTGGGTCTCCCACGAAGTCATGCTTTGGGCTCCGAGTAGCCCCAGCCTCCAGCACCGACTGCACCGAAGATCACTGGCCTCCACTCCACGAGTGTCCTGTGAGCCAGCTCCACGTGCGTCGACTCGAGGCTCCTTCACGGTCACTAGTCCGTTGGCTAGTAGGCCCTCCCGAAGGCCAATCTTCTTCTGCTTGGGCTCCCTGGTTGCTCCAGGCATGCCCTGACTTACCCTTGCTGGGTGAGTCCCACAGACCTTGCTGTTCTGCAACATCGTCCTTCTTCCATTTCCACGAGACTTGCCGTTGCCAGGGCTTGTTGGGTCCAATCCGGTCGCCGACACCCCTGCAATCGACAGACGTCATGGGACAGCTCGAATCCAGCTCCTGGTCATCGTCGACGCCTCCTGAACCTCATGGCTGAAGAGTCAAGACGACCGTCAACCTACCTGAAGCACTCGACATCGGTGGGCATCTGCTCATCGCCTTCCTGGTCACTGGCTAGTGACCCAGACTCTGTCCCCTCTGCTTTCAGGTTCTTCAAAATCTTCGATCCACCTTTGGATCCACCCGAACACTTTCGACTTGGCCGCCAGCAGCACTTTGCAGCAGATCGCCATTGAAAGCGACGACGAAACCCGACCCCGAAAGACACCTATGCACCCGGCTCCCCTGGGTGAGGTAACTCGAGTACTCCGGTGCTCCCGTGGGTATTGACACTAGAACAGCCTAGTTCTCAAAGGGTTTGCTCCAAGTCCTCCTCTAAGTGTCCCTTTTCTTTTAAATTCAAACCGCGACTTTCCCCATAGAAGTTAACGGCGATTCGCGGCTATGTTCATACACTGCACGCGTCCCCCGTGGGTCCCCTGTGTCACTACCTTGGGTGGTTCCTTGTGGTCCAAGCACTTCTACAGGCTCTAGGCCCTGTGTCTAGCTCAGTCGTGGTTCTTATACCACTTTATTGGTATATGGTTTGGTACGCCCCTAGGGCTCAAACGTGTATTTGTGCTATTACTGTAGATAACTAACTTATAACTTATGTATTTTCGAACTCTAGCCTCATAAAGAGACTAGAGGGGTGTGTTTAGCAATAAATACATATATTTTGAATATACCTGGTGTGGTCCTCTTTCATTTGGTCACTCAAGAGATTATAGACTGGTAAAACAAGCTGCTTTACATTCCTTCAAGACTTAGCCTGAAGGCTGCTCTCCATAGCTACCACTAGGATAGCTTTCAATAAAGGTTGTCTTTAACCTATCTCCAATAAGGGGTTGTTTGGACTGCTGCAAGGTGCCCACTACAAATAGTGGACATCATATGCCAGGCCAACTTCTCACACCAACCTTTCCAAGGAACATTCTCACCTCTCTCTGTGTCATCGGGGCTCTCATTCCTTGGATAATCCTTATTCTTTCTGTCGTCACCTTTCGCATCCCTTTCTCAATCTTATGACCTAGGTATTGTACCTCCTGTTGACAAAATTGCTGTTTTGACGGGGACACTTTGTGCCCTCCTTCTGCCAAGTGATTCAGTAAAGCAATTGTGTCTGTAACACATGCTTCTTTAGTCTTTGATGCCACTAATAGGTCATCAATATATTGGACCATCACAGATTTTTCAGGCATTTTTAAATCTTCCAATGATTTCTTTAGGATCTGATTAAAGATTGAGGGACTTTCTGTATAGCCTTGAGGAATTCGGCACCATGCCAAAATACGCTCTCCAAACCGGAACGCAAATAATGGCTGGCTGTCTGGGTGTAAAGGAATAGAAAAGAATGCATGGCACAAATCAATAACTGTGTACCATTCTGCATCATGTGGAATCTGATACAGTATTACAGCGGGGTTTGGCACAATTGGACAACAAGGCATAATGATTTTATTTACCTTTCTCAAATCCTGCACTATCCTATATGTCCCATTCGGCTTTTTCAATCCCATTATAGGTGAATTACATGGGCTACTCATTCATTCTTTCAAAATTCCTTATTCAATCATCTTATTAACTACAGGTGTTATTCCTTCAATAATTTCTGGCACCAATTTGTACTGAGGAGTATTCGGGTAATTTGTTCCTTCCCTTACAGTAATTTTTACAGGGTCTACTCCTTTCATTAGCCCAATGTCTTCGCCTGTGAAATCCCATACATCAGATCTGACTATTCCTTTGAATTCAATTGTGATTTTCTCTTCATCAAACACAGGAAACATGTCATTTACTCCTGGTTCTAGTTCTGCCATTGTCATTTTATACAGGACATCTTCAACTGGTGTCTGGAAAGCAATACCAACTGGGGTACAATAGATGGTGCAATTCATTTTACAAAGCAGATCGCGTCCTAGCAAATTTACAGGACTGCAATCACATACCACAAACCGATGCATCTCTTTGAATGGTCCAACTTTCACCTCTACTGGTTTGGTAAGAGGCGCTTTAATCTGTTGGTTTGAAACACCTACAACTTGGATATATTCTCCTGAGAGAGGAAGGTTTGGAATTTCCACTGATCTAACAGTAGAACGGGTAGCTCCAATGTCCACAAGGAATGTAACATTTACACCATTCACTTCTCCATCCACAAATGGACCTGACTGATCTACCTCTAGAGTTGCGCCAAGCACGCACTCTTCTTCCTCTCCTAGGCACCGTCATAAACATTCATCCGATTCATTTACATCCTGCCGTAACCAATACTGCGACACTGCTGCTGCCCGCAGCAATTTTGTTACCTGCTCTCCTCCGTAGAATCCTGCCTCTGCACTGTATCTCTGGGGATTTACACTCTTTGGAAGAGGTGGTTGTGACACCTGACTCTGTTGAGTAACTACCTGTGGTTGTTGCAGCTGTTGGTAACTCACCTCATTCTGCACCTGTGGATTTAATGGTTGATTTTCCGTATTAGCTTTTGGAGGAAATTTACACTCGTTTCTCCAATGCCCTAACTTTCCGCAATTCTTTTTAGCTTCTTCTATACTCATTTGACCTTTTCCCTTACCTATATTTGGTTTGGATTTAATCTGTCCTGCATCACTAGATTGATTATCCATTTGAGCCTCTTGTTTTTCTGCAACCTTTACTTGTGCCCACATCGCTTTTTCTTTTAATTTGTGCTGTCTACACTCGATGTCATCACTACAATATTTTGCATACCTTAGTACCTCATCTACAGTGCTATTCTGCCAACACAACATATGCTGCTTAATCATTTCACTTATTTCAGGTTTCAATCCATATACAAATCTATATACGAAATGACTCATGTCCTTTTCACTCAAAGTCTCATAACCGCTATACTGTTTGAAAACCAAAAGCAACCTTTCATAATAGGCGTGTACAGATACCTTACTTTCCTGAGTTGTTCTATCAATCTTTACCCAATCTGTCTCTTTCGGTGGAATCTTATTTTTCAAAAACGTGATGGCTTGTTCATACTTTCTTATTACTTCTGGACCTGGGGCTCCAGTTTTTGCATCTCTAGGATATTCTTCCTTCGGCCAGTCAATTGTAATCTTACATTCTGTCCATAAATCTGCTGGTACTACAATTTCAAACAATCCATCCAGATCTTCCCACAACACCTTTGAAACCTTTACAAATCTTTCTGCCTGTCTATACCATTCTACGGGTTTCTCTCTCAATCTTGGGAAGTCATTTGTAAATGACAATATATCTTGTCTGGACCATGGAACATGTACATAGCTACCTCCTGGAGTTTCCCTCATTGGATATTTCAGTACTATTGGTTCCTTTTCCTTCACCGGAAAAGCCAATGATGCTTTATCGGTCGTTCCCTCCTTTCTTCTTATCCACCTGCTCCTCCACCTGTCCACATCTCCCCATTTTCTCAATAACACAATCAGTTCCTTTATCTGGGTTAATCGTCCTAATGTGTTCAGATTTTCTATATCCTTTTCACTAAAGTCTACCCTGTACGGTTTCTGCAATCCTCTGATTTTTCCAAACTCTACTCCTAGTTCATTCGCTGTTTCTTCCAATTTTTCATGCAAATTCCTAGCTCTCCAAGTAACACTCTTGCACATGAACATGAGTTCATCATCTTGGTAGGATTTCAATCTATCTGTACCAATAGTCCCTAAAATCAACTCTTCCATGTCTATTTTTAGTCTGATTACATCCAATGGTTGCGGTTCAGTATCTTTCTTCTGTAAATTCCTCATCCATTCATTTAATTCTTCTGGAGTCGGACCCACAGGGGTATTATTCATCTCTATCCAATTTGTACTTCTCTCTGGGGTCTCAGTTGCTGACTCGGTTCCCATAGGAATCCTATTTAGCTGACTCTCATTAATCGTCAAATTTGTAGGTGGACTCGATCTATATGAGCCAACCAAATCTCTTGTCTCTCTAGCTTCTGGAATTATCCCTTCTCTCATTCTTTGCATATTCGAGTTCATTGGAATTGTCAAGGAATGCTCATCTATTCTTTGGTTTTCAAATACCGGTATTACTGGTCCTATTGTCACTGGCACAGTCACGGCTTCCATGTTCATGGTTAATTCTCTTATTTTCTCAGTCAATTCTCTTGTGGTTCTTGCTAACTCAGCTGTATTACCACTATCAGGCTTCGCATTCTGTGGAGTTTCTAATTTTTCATAAGACCTATTTATTTCATAATTTTGTTCAGGGCTTTGATTCCTTACAGTTTCCATTGGTGGTGCATTTGGAGTCACCACCGCAGAATTCTGTTGATATGGAGGGGGTTTTCTATTTAAAATGTCTTCCAGCAACTCATCCTCTGTGTCGCTACCGCCATACCCATACCTCTCTGTTACTGCATGTTTCTTTTTCTCCGTACACTTTCTCCCTGTAACTTCTTCAACTGTTCTGACAGGAAACAAGCCATCCGTCATATTAGCATACCTCCATCGTCTCATCCTGTCTTCATGATTCACTCCCCATACTCTTCCATGAACTAAACTATAATTCTTTGCACCTCTGTGTCTTTTTCTTTCATACATCTCATCTTCCCATTCACCTAACGCTTCAAACTGTGTTGGTCTAGGTCTCGGTTCAAGTTTCATCATTTTCTCTCTCAAATTTCGAAGTACAGCTGTGCTAAACAAACCATTTTCTGGAAACGCCAATACTCCATCGTTCTGAGTATATTTTGTCCAATTTTCCAACCAAATGCAAGTATGATAGCCATATTTCAACATCATATGAGAAGCTGGCGTTTTCGGCGGAGGAAGTACTTCTCCTTCCCTAGTCCCTACCTTTTTGTCCTTCTTGAAAAAGTTTTTAATCTTCGCCATCCATGACGGTTTCTCTCTACCATACTCATAATAAGCCATATTACATGATTCTTTCTTTCAAACAAACACACGAAAATTCTTCACTACTCTGTTCTTTCTACTGTTTGGCTATTCGGACCTATCCCAGCGCGTCTCACACCAACACACCAATCCGAAAACTCTACGTCACTCTCAACTGACCAATACCAGCGCGTCTTCACACTAACGCACCAATCAAGAAGCTCTTCATTTTCCCACAACTGGCCAATACCAGCGCGGGCTTTGTTGACGTCAGTTCTACTCCTGTCTTTTCTGACCCCTCCTTTACAGAAATTATCGGCAGTTTTCTTACCGTCTCTTCTCGTCAAAAGTTTATAAGTTACAACGTAAAACACATTACCATTGTCTGTTTCGCTAAACAAAAGAAATAGTTTGCTCTATCTTGCAAGAATACCCTTTCGTTCGATAAGCGTAGCACTTCTCTCTACCTTACCCTTCTTTCAAGCAAGGGGTGAACCCATTTCTCTGGGGATAAAACACATGTGGAGACTACACTGCTCCTGAGAATTAAGGCCAGAGTTTCACAAGAAAACCTGTTGCTATGTTGCTATTTCACTCAGACGCGTTTTCATACATGAAATGTCCCTATCATAACACAATCCTGTGTTATCACCAATTTGAAAATCAGACAATGCACAATTCCGTATGACTTCTCTTGCCACACGTGTCCACTTCCTACTTCTTGGAAGCTTCAAAATTTTGACTTACATATAACATAATACAATTCAACACAAAGTGTTAGACATGAAAAATCAATAAATCAATAATCAATAATCACCAAACTAATCTATAGTAACCATAACTCTGCTACCAAGAAATCTGATCCAGCGCGGCTAATATAAATTTCTCCTTAGGACACGAATCCAGGTAAAACACTCATGTCTATTAAACCATATGTCGGTGGGGCCCATGACACCGCATATCATACACTCATTCGTTCACTGGATTTTACACCAAGGAGAAAATATGTTGCTGGTGGAACAGAATACCTTGTTAAATTTGACAGAATAACACCTCAGACATTATATACATCAACTTTGATCCTGTCAGTTCTAAACATCAAGGTATTCCGCTCTTTGGTCGATGGACCAACTAGTAGAATAAGTTGATGGTGATTAAGACCCCAGCTCAATCACTCTTAAAACCTGTTAACCTTTAAACTTATTAATGAACTAAAGAACCACAGACTCATTTTAAGTTAGAATGAAATTTTATCTAATTTCTCAGTTGCACGGGTGAGATTCTTAGTTTATTAATCACTTTTAATACATTAATAACATTTATATGAAAAGTTCTAATAAAGAATTGAAAATTATGCATTACCCATTTAGATGCAGATAGGAATGGTTCACCAAAAAGAAGATAAACCGTAGATCACAAAATAGAACTCCCAAACTGACTGACTGTCCCGCTAAAGGCCTCCTCGACCAGACCTCCTGTACAGATTTCCCGCAACAGTCTTGTTCCTTCCCCAGTCAAGTTCGAAGTCCAAAAATGACAAAGTCCTTTCGTAATATTGAGGTGGAAAAATGGAAAATAGGAAAAATGGTATGGCAAGAAATACCAACGGCAGGAGTAGCATCAATAGCAGCGGCCACAGCAGCAGCAAAAAGGAGCAACCCAAAAATGAGCAGCCCAAAGAAGCAACCAAAGAAGCAACCCAGAGAAGCAACCCCTCCCACATAAGAGTAGACCCTCTTATACACTACTTCTAGCTTACTACACAAAAAGTTGCAATCCTTAGGGGCAAGAATCACGCTAATTGGTCCATTTGAGGGGTGGTGATGATCACCTCATCGCCCTCCTTGTTCAAACTGGTTTTGGGGACAGTTAAGCATACAATGAGTCTAATGACCTTTCGGTAAAAAGCAATCCAAGTTGTCCATTCATTTTGTTGCAATCCCGATGGTCACAATTTAGTTAGTCCATTGTTGCTCAGTACTTTCTCTTCCATTCCCACGAATACGTGCTGAGTCTTTCTTGGCACCCTCCTTATGGTAGGTCAACACGACCTTGACATCTCTCACTCTGTGCTCAGGCTGCACCCACGTGGTTCAGCTCCTCTATTTCTTCCGCTTAGAGGCCATCTTTGGCTTTTCACGTGACCTCATCTGTCTCGGCAGCCATTTTCACAGCATGGCCTAACAGGCCCGAACGAACTATCATAAGAACAAACACAACCAAAATTAAAACAAAGAAAATAAGCCTTTCTGTTTACCACCCGCCATTCTAAAGACCCGTGTTAGGTGTTACCTAGCAGAAGCGACATTTAAAGCCATTTTACTTACCGTCTGCATTCTTTGCCACAATACAAATCTACTACATAGCATAAATCATGCGATTTTACTCTAATTAGTATGCAAATCACAATATTAGCGTTAATCAACTTCACAATTGTAAATAAATTAGATTTTGCACAAATTGCGGGTTACCCTTATGTAGTGTTTACTAAAAGTGCATTTGTTGATTACTTCATGCTCCATCAAACAATTAGTATCATTATTTTATTAAAGCTCATTAATTTTCCAAGGGGGGGTACAAATTATTTTATTTACCCTGCTCCATCAACGGCAATGCTGATGGTCTGTCCAGATTTTTCCGCCTTAGTGATGAGAACTCCCCAGAGGTAGGATAGTTCTCCCCACATTTCAGCTGGAGGGGACACATGTTAGACATGGCATCCTTGGCGTGGGACTCCCTTCCATTTTTTCACTATGCCTCCACTGTTGTTGACCTGTTTTTTCTGGTTTAGATGCTTTGGGCACTTTGCCACTGCTATTCAGTGCCAATGTGCAAGTGCTCCCTATGGTAAATTAATGTGTGGATTAGTGACTCCATGTTTGGCCTATTTGATTCACTGTCAGACCCTAGTACAGTGCACTGTTTGTGCCCAGGGCCTGTGAATCAAATGCTGCTGGTGGGCTTGCAGCACTGGTTGTGCCACCCACAGGAGCAGCTTGTAAAGTGTGTCTCAGGACTGCCATTGCAGAGCCTGTGTGCAGTCTGGTACTGCCATGTCGACTTGGTAAGTGCACCCACTTACCAGTCCCCGAACCTTCCCTTTCCTGCATATTAGTCACCCCTAAGGTAGGCCCTAGGGCAGGGTGTATTGTATGTGTAAGGTAGGACATGCCCTGGTGTGTGTGGCATGTCCTGATAGTGAATTACAGCCAATTTCGTTTTTCACTATTGCAAGGCTACCTGTCCCCATAGGCCAGAATGGGCAGTTTGATTATAACATCTTATAATCCTAACTGACCCAGGGAACATGGTAGAAAAACGAATTTAGTATGCCTGAACTCAGAATGATAAAATACATATTTTAGTGAAGTTGGCTTTAGCATTCTGTGTTTGAAAATACCACTTTTAAAAAGTAGGTATTTTCTTGCCTAACCATCCAGCCTGCCTCTGCTAGCTTGTGTATTGTATGTCTGGGTTTGTGAGTGACAGGGGCTGGGGGGCTCCAGGAGACAGGGTGAGTCAGCACAGGGCTGAATAGACCTATCTGCATGAATAGTGGTGGGAGGAGTAGCACCTGTGCCTGAATAGGGCTGTGCCTGCCTTCCACAATGCTGGCTCCACCTCCTGTGGTGCGTTTGATGTCCCTGGTCCACATTGACAAAGGAAGAAGGTGTGCACTGGCAGAATGCACCCAGAACTGGTTTGGACTAGGTACAGGACCCTCTGCCTTCAGAGGACAAAGGATTTATGGGTATAAATACTGGGGCCCAGACCCCAAGACTTTAGATCACATCAGGGAAACAAGAAGAACCTTTGCTGAGGAGAGGAACCAGAGAAACTGAAGGAGGAGACTATCCCTATGCTGTGTGCTGTTTGAGGGATTGGCCTGCAGTGGTTGCCTGATTGCCAAAGAAAGGAGAAAGGAACTTTGTGATTACTTTCATCATCTTGCAGAACATCTCCAAGGGCTTGAAGATTGAGCTTGCCTCCTGCTGAAGTCTCAGGGATACAAGACTTCACCAACCAGCCCCCCTGAATTCCCTTGCTGGGAATTTTAAGTGCCTACTGTTGTGTTGGGCCTTCTGAGAGACTGCGTGTCGCTGGGAGCTGGAAGCGCGACTCACGAGGAAGAAGCGTGTCGCCGCCGCAGCCGCTGTCGTTGCATCGCCGAGAAAGCGTGCCGCCGCTGTCGCCATCGCATCACCGAAGCGCCTCGCATCACCGGAGAAGAGTGTCGCCGTCGCATCAGACGCCGTCACATCATCGGAGAAGCGTGTCGCAGGGCCTGTCGCGGCTCAGAAGATTCACCAAGTCGCTGCACGGCCATCGGGTGTGCACGCATCGCCCCCTGCGTTGTCGCATCAAGAAGAAGACGCTATTTTGTTTCATTGAACCGGGTCGTCATCGCATCACGGTGCTGCGGGTCGCATCGCCATAGAAGCGCAGTAAGAAACCGTCGCATCACCTCCCCACATGGTGAAGAACCGACGCATCACCTCCTCTCCGGTAAGGAACCGACGCATCACCGTCCCCTACGCAGCAGTAGGGAACCAACGCATCACCTCCCCTGGAGCAAGGAACCGACGCTTCACCGTTCTTGCGTGTAAGGAACCGACGCATCACCTTCCCTGCAACTCTTTTGTTTGTATCGCGTTACGCATCCAAAGGTACATTGAACGTTGAGTGTCGCATTTACCATCTTTATTGAACTGAACTATTTTCTACCATTGACAGTCATATTTTTCATAGTGTATTGTGGATTTTTGTCGTTTTGGGTCTTGTGTTATGTCTATATAAAAATACTTATTTTTATAATACAACCTGTGTGGTGTCCATCTGTAGTGTTGTCACTGGGTTACTGTATGTGTTCACAAATGCTTTACACACTGCCACTGAGATAAGCCTGCCTGCTCGTGCCAAGCTACCAAGGGGTGAGCAGGGGTTATTTTAGTAGTGTATCCCCCTTACCCTGACTAGAAGCAAGGGTCCCTATTTGGACAGAGGTACCTACCTCTGCCAACTAGAGACCCCCAGTTCTAACATAAGCCATCAGGACTAACACAGCAATCACACTGCCTGGCAGCTGTCGGAGTGTGTGGACTGGTGTTTGGCTGGCAATGTGAGTAAAGTGACCAGCAGCAAATCACTGCAAACACACTGCCAGACAAATGCCAGCTCACACACTCCACCAGCCAAGTGCCAGCTCACACACACCACCAGCCTAGCGCCAGGTCACACACACCGCCAGCCAAGCACCAGTCCACCCACACCGCCAGCCAAGTGCCAGCCCACACACACTGCCATCACATTTTTTAACAAAATAGAAAACACAAACCAATTTGAAGGAGATGACAAACCAACTATGTCTACAAACACAACAGGTCTAACTAAATACATCAAATTACTGCCAACCGTTAAACTGAACAACAAATCTAAAAGAATACAGTCCAGTTCACTTTTATGCTCACAGTTGCTTTTAATGCTTCAGTTGCGTGTTGTACGATTTAAAACATGAGGGTACAGATAACCCAGGATTAGAAGGACATGCGACTCTCGTTTTGCATGCCTCTTCAGACACAGACTCTACATCTCCTACAGGGAACGTTTTTTTGGGGGTGTAGGAGTAATGTAATCAGGAAAGTGACAATCTTTAAATCTAGCCACATCCTCATCACTCCAACTCTAGGAGCACTTGCCTGTTCCACTACAACAAGGCTGTATTATGGACTGCTGAAACTGAATAAAAGTCATCTTTGAATCTGGAGACCAATCCTTAAGTACAATAAAAGCATTGAAGATTGACAAACAAAACAAATGGACAGTCAACTTCTTATAACAAATATATGACTAACGGACAGCACTGTAAGGCTTCAACCTCTGATCTAATCTATCAACACCACCCAAGTGCTTATTGTAGTCTCAAATGCACACAGGTTTGCACACTTCAGCAGCCTGACCCCAGTCACAAGTGAAGTACTTCCATCATGAATGGTTGTCAGCATTTGAACATCTCTCCTGTCTGAAAATTTCACAGCTGGATATTAATCACTAAGCAAGGCACTAACTACACTGTCCCCTCTGATGTTTTTAGGGTAACCTTTACAGTTAGGGCAGATTGAGCCACATGCAACAGTGTCTACTTTGAACAATTCCTTGAACAATTGCAGACTAGTGTAGACGTTATCTACATATAAATGTTGGCCTTTGTTAAAAAGTCCTCTACTAAGTTCCACACAATTTTCTCACTGACTCCAAAAGTGGATGGACAACCGGGGGGGGTGTCAATAAAGGAATCCCTACCTGTGTACACCCTAAAATTACAGACATTTCCAGTACTACTCTCAGACAGCATATACATCTTAATTCCATAACATGCTCTCTTGCTAGGAATGTACTGCCTAAAAACCAAATGACCCTTGAATAGGACCAGAGATATCCACAGCTGTCTTTCCCTGGAACATAGATCTCTGAAAAGCGATCTACAAAATGATCAAGGACAGGCCTAACCTTGAAGAGAAGGTCACAATCAGGGTGATCCCGTGGCAATGCTGAAGCATTATCAACAAAATGCAACATACGAAGCAGAAGCACATATGGATCATGACTCATGGTTGAAGGGAATAAAGCAGTTGTTATCAAGGGACTAGTAGACAAATATGAAGACAGTGACGGCTTATTATCAATTCTATCAAAAAAGTTAAATCCAAGAACTCATTCAGATTTGTGGGAGTCCACTGGGTAGCCCTGGAGTGGGGCTTAAGTATGGAACTGTTGTCCCTCATAAACTGTTCAGCATACAAATTAGTCTGGTCAATAATCTCATACAATAATACAACGTACATAAACAACTGAAAGAAATTTATAGGTAAAAAAATCAGTATTGACTATACACCCTATGACACCACTAAAGGCAGTCAACACAGGCTGCACCATGTTTGGGGCAACCCAGAGTTCAGCACTTACAATGGGAAGCCTTTCAGCCCCAGACTGCAATCCAGATTTCTCTTGTGGCATATCAGTGTCCTACTCTAAATGAGGCACTGCCTTTGCACTGAGTTGCTTAATCATCAAATGATTCTTCGCAGACAGAAAATCCCATGCCAGATTGGACTTCCTCCTCTGCCTCAGATGCATAGTCTGTCTCAGAACCATGGTCAGAGGAAGATTCGAAAAGCAAATCAACAACCTGCTGAGCCGTAATCCTGAGGTTAGCCATAATCCTTACTAATAAAAGTTACACAACAAATAACCCAACTGTAACCAACACTGTGTAAAATAAGTAATAAACAAAGAGTGGCTTTATCAAACAGAAAGTAAAACAACTGGCATATAGTAATCTGGAAGGAAAAGTCAAGCAATACAAAGCACACAAAGACCTATGTACTCAAAATGATACCACTCACTTGCCAGAGGCAGCAAGACTGAGGATCAACTGCATCTACTCTGCACAGACACAGCAAGCACCAAAGAAGTCCCACTGTAAAGGGAAAAAATCCCACATTACACATATCACAAGGCAGTATAGAATTAACACAAATCAATACACTACTTTCAAAGACAATCACACAAAAAGCTAAAGATTCAAACATAAGTACAGCAGTCAAAACAATTATACAAACAGGCCAAGGAAACACATTAGATGAAAAGATTACAAAATGAGTTACTTACCAACCACAACTCCAAAAACTACACATCTGCCAAAGCTGCAGTCACA
The DNA here is from genome assembly GCA_963921515.1 of Calotriton arnoldi. Classification (NCBI taxonomy): domain Eukaryota; kingdom Metazoa; phylum Chordata; class Amphibia; order Caudata; family Salamandridae; genus Calotriton; species Calotriton arnoldi. The sequence continues at coordinate 211,977 of CAWUFW010015217.1, read as the reverse complement.
AACAGAATTCACCCCCAAAACAAAGGAAACAGTTGGCTCTATAGTAACAAAAGGGAATTAAAACACAAAAATGATAAAATATCAATCAAAAGACAATGATATACTCCCAAAAGGAGCCATGACAATGGCAAAAAAGACACCACCAGATGGAAGCAAACATTACCCCAGAAGCAGATCCCCCTCCACCTTCTACCCAAGTGACTCAAGTGTTACCATCCACCCTGAGGCCCAATCCACCCAAAAAAGACCAAAAAACAAAACAATCTGCATTCGGGGGAGGGGGCGGAATGCAAAAATTATATGGACCCCAAGGAGAGCGATCCTTGCAACAAAAATCCCTGGTGTCTAGTAGGCTTCAGCCCCCTCCCCAGGAGGCAGATCAGCCTATGAAGGGCCAATCTGCCCTCAAGGGTGGTGGAATAAAAGATATAGGGGCACATGCATCAACCAAAATACCGGTCGCAAACGGGCCGATTCAAAGAATCGGCCCCTTTGCGCCTGATATTTTGGCATTTGGGATGCATCAACCCAAATGCAAATTCGCAAAATAGGTAATCGCAAAATTTGCGATTACCTAAATTGCGAATGCATTTAGGGAATCGCAAATTGCGATTCCCTATTTGGAATACAACAAGCCTTTCCTAAATGCGACTTCGCATTTAGGAAACGCTAATTACCATCAACTGTAAGTTGATGGTAATTTGCAAAAACGTTGAAAAATGCACAAAAGTGCATTTTTCAAAGTGCCATGTGGCACACACACATGCCCTTAAGGCATGTGTGTGTGCCACATGTGCACACATGCCAATTTCGGGGGTGCATCAGGGTGGCCTTTTGGCCCCCTTGCACCCTTGAAATTGCATGCGCAATTTGCGAGTAACTACTTGGTACTCGCAATTTGCGCATGCAATTCCCATTCATTCCTATGGACCTCTAGGCCCATAGGAATGAATAGGAAGCTATTCCTTAATTGCAAATAGCAATTTGCTTTTCGCAATCAAGGAATATGTAGGAATTGCTAATATTTTAGCGAAACCTACATGCTTAGGCAATTGCGATTCCATAATTGCGATTCCTTAATAATCGCAATTATGGAATCGCAATTGCCTACCTTGATGCATGTGCCCCATAGTCCCCAAGGGAAGCAACCCTTGTCTAAGGGGCCGCTCCCCTTGCAAAAGATTATTGCCTGGGGTCTAGTGGGCTTCCGCTCCTCCCCAGAGGGCAGATTGGCCTAATAATGGTTGATCTGTACTCAGGGGGGAGGAATTGAAAAAAATGCCTCTCCATGGGAAGTGACTCTTGCCTAAGGGATTGCTCTCCTTCAAAACATTATTACCTGGTGTCTAGTGGGCTTCCACCCACCCCCTTTCAGAGGGCAGATCAGTCTAAAAATAGCTAAAATGCCCCCCGGGGGTGTAATACAAAAAAAGATTATCTCCCAAGGAGAGCGACCCTTGCCCAAGGGGTCACTCCCCTCAGTTTTACTATACACATTTATACCTGGTGTCTAGTGGGTTTGGACCCCCCTCCCAGAAGACAGATCGGCCAAGGAAACAGCTGAACTAGCCCATAGTGGGGCCAAAACATGGCTACATTTTATGCACCCAAGGGGCAGCAACCCGTTTCCAGGGGGTCGCCCCCCCAACAACAAAAATCATTATGAGCTACTAAAGCTAGGCAACTTGTGCATTGCGACCAGAAATCCCAATGCCCAGTTTCATTGACTTTAAGCCTAATTTTCATAGGCAAGATACTATGGTTTGAACAAAATACTTTGACTAGGGGCACCATGACAGGGCTGCCATGTGTGTCAGTGAGAGCGTGGTCTTTGGGGATGTATGAACATGTGTGTCTATGAATGGGATATAAGTGTATGGGTGACTGAGATCCTGTGTTGTATGCACCTGTGGCACATGACATACCTTTCATCATATGTGGCATCATTACTGTATAACACAAACATACAACCATTTTATAAATGGGAGAAATTTACAGTGCAGAAAAATGTTCTGTACAAATTTTATACTATGGAACATTTTCTGCACTTTACATTTCTCCCACTCAAAACAATGACTGTATTTTTCATTTATAAATATGGCACCATGTCTACCAGCCACTGGGAGCAAAAGATGCCTGCTGTGCGTAAAGGCAGCACTTTGATTCTTCACCTCTGTACCCCAGCCTGGGTCATAACTCAGACTGAACACTGCTCATTATAAGGCCCTGCTATCTGCAGCCTGATAATAATAATGTAAAATAAGCACAGCCTTCCCTTAACTTTAAAAGGAAAATGTGACCCTGTGCTTCTTTAACAAGCATTGGCATAGCCAATAGGTCTCGCTTTTGGGATCTTATAAGTATTTAGTTATGCAGCACAATATCCTTGGTGCAACAACATCAACTGTTGCGTGGCTAAACACTTATAAGGTCCCAAAGGCGAGACCTATTGGCTATGCCAATGCTTGTTTACTTTTACTTTGGCTTATCCAAGATGTTTTTATTTGGTACATAAACTAATGACTCCATATTCCTCGAAGAAATGGGATATTATAAATATGTGATGCGCCCATTAAGATATATAACTGTTTTTATATGGCCGTAAACTAACGATTCATTATCTGTGGAAGAAATGGGTTATTATAAATATATATGATATGGCCATTAGTACGCTTGCTTCCTGCAATCCACATTTTAAACATCTCAAAGTGATTCCAGTATGGGATTTATGTATTCTGTTTTTTCTCTAATAAACTCCGACATCACAGAAACGGTACAAAGTTGACTGAGCAGCTGAAATCAAGAATAACTATTTGACACCATAAAATACACTAAAATGAGTTCTTTGATTGTATGGATGGAAGCAAAAGGTCACTTTTTAAGTCCATTCAAAAATGATTCTGAGATTGAAAATAAATAATCGGATGTGAAGGGAGGGAGGAGGCTAAAGGCAAAGGACAGAACCTAGGCTGGGTGAGCCCGTAAGTGCAAAAGCCATAAACGGAGACCGATACATTGAAACTTTGAGTATACAGCAAAATACAGTGGCATAGTAAGTGACAGAGAAGGGCATAATTAGCTAGGTTTAAAAAATGTTGCTCACAAAGAGAAGAGGAAACTTGAAAGGTGATGCAACATGATCATGGGTACCACTGTACAAGAAAAAAACATAGAAATAACAACAAAAAAAGCAAAAAATTGGCAGGTTTCAACTATGTTTCTGTAAACTTCAAGTCAAGGTGTTGTAGAATGGTAGAAAGTCATATTCTTGCCCGTATTCAAGAATATTAGGCAAGATTTGTTTGAATGACTGAAAGGTAGAATGTGACTAGCCCTTAATGAATAATGGATATGAAGGATAGTAAAATACATATATTTTTTAGTAGGGTGGTGTGACCACGTCTTAAGACTTAGAGGTAGAAAGTGGGTTAAGCAAATGGGGCTCATGTGAAAACCGTATACATAGTTTGACCCTACACTAGGGTGGAAAGTCTGTTAGTGGGCAGAACCTTGACCGTCCATTTCACCCTGCACTGCTGTATTCATAGCAGAGAATGCGTACACCACAGTCTGAGGTAGGCGCCGATGTAGGCAGATTATGTCCTTCTTCCAAACTACCTGGCTGGTGCTTCCATCTGGACATCTCCCCTCATTCATCTGTGGTTCTGTGCTGTGCAGCACCTTCAGTTTTCAACCCAGCAGTTGAAGTTGCCATTAAAAGTGCGGTCTATGATAATGCAGTTCAGAAAAAGCAGGGAAGAACTGGTTCAGTGATGCCCGATAGACCGACTGAAAAGGGCAACATGGAGTCTGAAGAAATGGTAGTTTGGTTCAGTCTCTTGTTTAAGCTAGCGCTAGAGAGCTGCCGCCTATCACTGGAAATGTTTTCTAGCTGCCATTGAGGTTTCCTTTGTCAGTAAAAGTCCCCAACACACCCTTTATACTTATTTGGCACATTTCAAAATATTGGAACATTTCACGAGTGCACCACTTGAGTGCCTGAAAATGTTGCCTTTTAGCGAATACGTTTGTGAAATGATCCTGTTAAATCCCCCATCGAGCCCCATTCCTAAATAACCACCGCGGCGAAGCCTGGGCTTACTCCTTGCTTCCTCACTCTTTGCTGTTTGACGCTCCAGTTAAAAAATATCCGAGGCTGTTTTTGCTTCCCAGTCCAGCATCAAATACATGTGTTCTTAAACTCCTTACATGAACAGTGGCACATTTTGGAAAGTGTGAGAGCATGATTTAAGCATTTCAGTTTGCGCCGGGAGTTGACAAGTAGGTCGGGAGCACAATCTGTAATAATAGGATATCTTCGGGATGTCGGATTTTGCACTTATTTAGCCTAAACGCACCATTGCCACATACCTACTTATCTCTGGCTTTGGATGCTCTCTGATTTAAATGGGAGATATGGAAATATTTAACTACCCCCAACCCTCCGTCAAATATGGTTTTCGTCGTCAGCACAGCCAAAACCACTCTACACAGCTTTACAATTGTCCATGACTTAAACTACAATACATTACTGTTCGTTCATGCCAACTGGAGAGTGGAAGAACAGAGGGCAACATGTTGAGCATAAACTGGCTTCTGTTGTAACATGATAAGTGTAGGTAGCACTCCAACCGTACCTGTCACATTTTGGCACTTGTGATCGTGCACTAATAAAAGTTTAAAAAAAACACCAGGTCCCGGAATATATAAAAAACAAAGTTGGTGAGCAACTCACACCTCACCTAGCATTACTTGATTCCTCTATTTCCCGAGCATAGGAGCCCATTTGCGTGCATTAAAAGACATGACAATAACAGGCTCAATTTCTTTGGACATAAACACACCGACCGCACTGTGATGACAATAAATCCAAGGACGCGGTCATTGCCGTAAACTGGATGGGGTTTGGGGCTGGGGGACGAATCCTAGGTGTTAACAAGGGGAGATATCGAAGTAGGCTCGAACACATATGCTTTATGTCTGGCTATGGAGTCTGCTGCACTAACGGGAAAAGGCAGCCCATGAATTCCTTTCACTTAACTAATGCAGAAAAGCAAAATGCATAGCTGAGTGTGGCCTCGTTCTGCTCTATGCACCAGCGTGCCTCTGCAGCACAACGGCACACCCGCGGGTCTGCCATGTTGTGCCATAATCATGAAAAGAAGACAAGAAGGCAAAAACCGTAGACAAGAAAAATAGACTTTTTGGACTGCCTCTGCACATTTTCTAGTGCTCACAGGTCTCAAGTCAGCGAATGCGGGATGAAAGACAGATAAAAAGCTGTCCCATAAAAGGATAAAAAGCTGCCCCATTCCTACTATCTTCACCACCCAGGCACGCGGTTTAAAGGAACGGCTCTGAGGTGCTTGGAAAAGTGTGGCAGGTGACAGCCACGTCCACTTACATGCAGACTGAGGTCGGCGGAAGTACGGGAACAAAAGACGGATAAAAATGTGTTTAATCACTCAGCCGAAGAGCGTGAGCTTAAACTAAAAGCAGCCATGCGGAAGTATGTGAAAGGCACCAAGCTCGTTAAGCGAACACTCGGCTCAGAGTCGCCTGAATTCTACATGCACACGAGAATAAACATAAACAAGCATTTGAAGGCACGAGCGGGGAGGAGGGGGGGCGACGCGAGTGGTGCGCGCGCGCACGCCACAGCGAGACATCTGTTTTGCATTATCGGGCACGATAATTGCAAACAGATGTCTGCCGCTCGCGTAACCGCAGGGAAAAGGCCATGACGCACGAGCGTCTGGTCAGCTTTTCAAACCCCCTAACATAAAGTCTTGCCAGAGCAGCGCTTGCGCGCTACTCGAGGCTCAACCTAAAAATGAACTCAAGGATGCCAACTACTCTGAAGGTGTCTGGGAGCTACTGGTAGTTCACGATCGACTGGTTGGAGACACATGGTTTATAAGAATGCATCTAACACTAGCATATTGATGCACATAGGTTATGTTAGACATTCCTAAGGTTTCGTCAGAAATTCCCATCTCAGATAAGGTACAGTATATAGGGACTTCCAATCGATCACTTGTTTGGAGAGGTTCTTCACCCCGGATTATTGTGCAAAATACTGCCGGAGAAGATATTGACTGCCAGTTTGCTGTGATCCTGCCACATCTTGGTCTATGCTGTAACAGGTATGCAGTGCGTTGATTCCCCCTAAGAAACTCTATGTGCAAGTTACGCTACTCCATAATCTCTTAGTATAGTGCATAGAAGGAGGTTTGAGAGTGTTAGATTGCTAAATGACATTTTACCTATGGTAGAAATGTTCACTTTATTCTCATTGTTGGCAACATGCATTTGTACTGTTTTAATAATATTCTGTGTGGTTATTTTAGATGTGCTGAGCAACAGGATGAGACTACTTTTTAGTTAAAGTAGTCTTTTCATAGTGCAGTTTGTGTGTGTAATATTGTAATGAAAAAAATTGGGGTTTTCAAATGACCACTCTGTCCCTGAATCCCTGTTTAGGCACTATTAGTAAAACAAGAGCATGAACACAGGAAGCTGTTCTTGCTGCAGAGGGCGCCGGCTTTGGGCACTGAGGAGACTATGCCTATCTGTGGCCACCCCAATATCCTGCTCGTATTTTTGCCCCATAAGCAAAGTTTTCTGACTCCACCTTTATAGCCACTTGACCAACCTACACATCCTGCTCTGCTCCCCTCTCCCACACTAAGCATAGTGGACACCATCCTGCAACGCCCCCTTGTTCTACACTGCCCAGGCTGTACCTTTGATTGTGGGAGGGTGCAGCCTGAAAATCCATCATTTCCTACTCAAGGTTGTCCCATCTAGAGACATCCAGCAAATGGTAATATGGCAATATGTTTTTTACTACGTCTTGCGTAGTTGGGTGGAATCAGAAATATCCAGCCTACTTCACAAAAACTGATAGTTTGCAATATAGCCCGAATATGTTGGCATAATTAAAATGTTCTCCCTCTTTGTTTTCATTCATAAAAGCACAAAAACATACCTCTACTGAAGTAATGGATGTGGGTGTGTTTTCTTCCTCTTAAGAGGAGAATCCATTTTGTTTTTTTAGTTGTATTTAGCGCAAACTTGACCTGAAGGTATTAGAGTGCTTTACATGAGCACCAGTTACATTACACAAGGACACATTTATTTTTAGTTTTTTTTGTTTTGTTTTTTTAGGCATCAGGAGATTACATGGTTTGCCTAGAAACATTCGAAACAATTGGAGCAATTTTGGCTGGATAACAAAGTTGTGAAAAGTAATACAGTTTGGGTAAAAATAAACATTTGTGTTAAAGAAAATATAATCAGGATTCAATTTTCCTTTTGTAAATTGAAAGTGTCAGCAACCTGTTGCATTATTTTCAGCAACTTGAATAGAACAATGCATTGCTATGTGGTATTTTGCCAATGTGTGGTGCCAACAACATCCTAGTGCAGCATATTAGCAAGGCTGTGAGTGGGATGGAAAAAATGGGGGTCTTTAAAACAGGTTTGGCCTAAGAACCATAACTAGAGATGCTTTCCAAGAGGTAAAGCCAGTATGAAGCCTAACTAGAAATGCTTTCCAAGAGGTAAGGCCGGTATAATTAAAGGTGTGGCTTACAACATGTAAACTAAAATCCCATGTTTTCCATAGCATGCCACCTGATTACGAGAGATGGAGACCAATCAGAGCGTGGATCATAGCAGAGTGCAGAGGGGTTTGGCCACGAGCCCGGTGCTACGAGGAAGTGCAAGCGATTCTGGCTCCCTGCCTACAGCCTACACCTACAAGCCCCTCCCCCCACTCTCTCCTGCGAGCTACCAGTGGCGGTAGGATGAGTGGAGCAGGAGTGGTCTTGGTCAAGAGACGCCTGGAACGCCGCAGTCAGAGCACGCACTGCCATGAAAGTTCAAGCTGAGCCATGGCAGGAGTGCAGCCAAGCCCAGCCCTCAAGCGCCCTCACGCACCACCAACGCCCTGCATTAATGACCCGGTGAGTCCTTGTGGGTCGGCAGCAAGTGGGCTCTGAGGAGCTTGCTGAAGAGGTTAGCGAGGCAGACTGAGGCAGCTAAACCTGGGGCTGCTATGGCAGTGAGCTCTTTCGTGAATCCTGGTGCCCTCACCATTGTGTCCACCACCTACCTGCCACACCTGCTGCAATGCCAGGAGTTAATGGGAGACATATCTGTGGGAGCCGAAAAAGCATCAGTGACAGCACAAGCTAGCAGCATGGGGCACCCTTGCTAGGGGAACTGCGTGGGGCATTGGCAGAGGCGGCCAAGCTAGACTTGGTGCAGCCTGCAGCCCTGCAAACCCTGGGCCACCTGCAAACTACCTATCTGGCCGCAGAGTGGCACTCAGCAAGGGAACGTGCTTATGCCGCCCTCCCCTCAAATACTGAGAAAAAACTGGAATGGAGGAGTAAGGCGGCGCCCAGTTGACAGGAAGAGAGTCAAATGCTCTTTTTCCCCATAGACCTGTACCACTTGGACCACTTTCAGAAATAGCGTGCTCGTTCCCCCCTCCCACATACAGTAGAAAAGTGACTAGCAGGGGGGTGAGGCCGTGCTGAATGAGGAGAGTTGGTGGGAGCAGCTCAAGGGGGTTTTGGGAAAAAGTGTACACTCTTTTCACTGACTTACTCGCTTGTTCTTTAAAAAGAAAAAAAGTAAGGTGCTGATTTTTAAAGCTATTACTCTGCAAGTAAGAATGAGATCTGGAAAAACTACATGAGGCACCTAACCCCCAGGAAAATCAATCAATCAATCAATTAGGGGAATTGTAAGCACGCTACTCACCCGTGAGGGTCTCAAGGCGCTGGGGGGGGTAAGCAGCTCCGTTCAGTGTACGAGCCAGGTCTTGAGTGTCTACCGGAAGATGTTCAGGGAGGGGGCGCGTCTGATGTCGAACAAAAGCTCGTTCCAGGTCTTGGCCGCGATGTAGGAGAAGGTTCTTCCACCTGTTCTGGCTCTGCGGATGTGCAGGGTTTTGGCGAGGGCAAGGTCGGCGGATCGGAGGTTTCTCTTGGGTACATGGAAGGAGATTCTCTTGTTGAGGTATTGGGGTCCGGTGTTGTTGAGGCATTTGTAGGTGTGGGTGAGTATCTTGAAAGTGACTCTCTTCTCAACGGGGAGCCAGTGGAGGTTCCGTAGGTTTTGGGTGGTGTGTTCATGTCGAGGAATGCCAAGGACGAGTCTGGCTGCGGTGTTCTGTATGGTCTGGAGCTTGAGGAGCAGAGACCTGTTGATCCCGGCGTAGAGGGCGTTTCCGTAGTCCAGTCTGCTGGTTATGAGTGCATTGGTGACGGCCTTCCTTGATTCGGGGGGATCCACTTGAAGGTCTTTCGGAGGATTCGGAGGGTGTTGAAGCAGCTGGAGGCGACAGCGTTGACCTGTCGGGTCATGGAGAGGGAGGAGTCGAGTACAATGCTGAGGTTTCGGGCATGGTTCGTGGGGGTGGGGAGCTGCCGAGGGCGGTGGGCCACCAGGTGTTGTCTCATGCCGAGGGGGAGGGTCCGAGGACGAGGACTTCTGTCTTCTCCGAGTTGAGCTTCAGGCAGTTTCTGCTCATCCAGGATGCGACGTCCTTCATTCCTTTCTGGAAGCTGAGTCTGGTGGTGATTGGGTCCTTGGTGAGGGAGAGGATGAGCTGGGTGTCGTCGGCATAGGATACTATGCGGAGTCCGTGTTGTCTGACGATGGCGGCGAGGGGCGCCATGTAGATGTTGAAGAGCGTGGGGCTGAGCGATGATACTTGGGGCACTCCGCAGTTGATTTCCGTGGGTTCGGAGAGGAAAGGTGGCAGTCTGATTCTTTGGGTTCTGCCGGTGAGGAACGAGCGGAACCAGTCGAGGGCGGTTCCTTGTATGCCGGCATCGTTGAGTCTGGCGGTGAGTGTGCGGTGGGAGACGGTGTCGAACGCTGCAGAGAGGTTGAGTAGGATCAGGGCCGCGGTGTGTCCTTGGTCGAGGAGGGTGCGGATGTCGTCTGTGGCGGCGAGCAGATCGGTCTCGGTGCTGTAGTTTCTGCAGAATCCGGATTGGGAGGGATCAAGGATGGAGTTTTCTTCGATGAATTTGGTTAGTTGTGCATTGATGGTCTTCTCTGAGACTCTGACCACGAAGGGGAGGAGGGAGATGGGTCGGTAGTTCTTGAGGTCGGTGGGGTCTGCTGAGAGCTTCTTGAGCAGGGGTCTGGCTTCTGCGCATTCCCAGTCATAGGGAAAGATGCCGGTCTTGAAGGTGGCATTGATGGTGAGTCGTAGTTCGGGAGCGATGGCGGTGGCGGCTCTGTGGAAAATGTGCGGGGGTAGTGGTACGTGGGGGCTCCTGAGTGGATGCCTTTCATGGTCGAAGTGGTGTCTTCAGTGGTGACTGGGGTCAAGGAGGAGATGGTGGGCTGGATGGCGTTGCTGGAGAAGGAAGTGGTTTCGGAGTTGGGTGTCTGGTCGTTGAAGTTGTCATAGAGTCCATTGATTTTTAGATGAAAGTAGGATCCAATTTTGTTGCAGAGGTCCTGGGAAGGGGTGATGTCCGTGGTTTCGTTGGGGGGCTTGGTGAATTGCTGGATGACTCTGAAGAGTTGCTTGGAGTTGCAGGCGTTCGCGAGGATCTTGTTTTGAATGAAGGTCCTTTTGGTGGATCTGATGCGCTGGTGGTATTCCGTCATGGAGTTTTTGTAGGTGTTGCGATCTTCTGATGTTTTGCTGTTTCTCCAGTTCTTCGCGAGACGTCTGCACGTGCGTCTGGATTCTTGGAGGTCGGCGGTGAACCAGATGGCTTTCCTGGGGCGCTGTCTGTCAGGGTTGCGTAGGGGTGCAAGCTTGTCTGCGCAGTTGGAGATCCATCTGTGGAGTCCTTTGGCTGCGTGGTTGGCATCGGTCGAGGTGGTGGGGGCGTTGCGGTTGAGGGTGGAGTTGAGTTGTTCCTCAGTGACTTTGCTCCAGTTTCTTGGTGGAGGGCGCGGTGCAGGTCTGGGTGGCGTGGGTTTGTCGGCGTGGAAGTGTAAGTAGTGGTGGTCTGTTCATGGGGGTTGCGTGGTGTGGCTGAACTGGATGTTGTTACCTCCTGCGAAGATGGGGTCGAGGATGTGTCCTGCTTTGTGGGTGGGCGTGGTTACAAGCTGTTTCAGTCCGATGTTGGCGAGGTTGTCCAGGATATTGTTGGATTGGGGTCGCTGGGGTTGTTGAGGTGGAAGTTCAGGTCTCCGATGAGTATGTAGTCCATGGAGGTGATGGCGTGGGGTGCGATGAGGTCGGCAACGGTAGTGGGGAACGAAGCGCGGGCCCGGGGGGTCTTTAGGTGAGGGTGTCGCGGAGTGTGGTTCTACGGCTGGTCTGGATCTGGAAGTGAAGGTGTTCGGTGGTGGGGAAGGAGTCCTTCGTGGTGGAGGTGGAGAGTTGGAGGGAGCTCTTGTGTACGATGGCGAGTCATCCTCCTGGGTGGTTGGGGCGGTCCTTCCTCTGGATCTTGTATCCGTCAGGGATGGCGGTGGCGATGTCGGGGGCGGAGGAGGCGTTGGTCCAGGTTTCTGTAAAGAAGGCGACGTCTGGCGTGAGGGTGTCGAGGAGGTCCCAGATCTTTACGGCATGTCTGTGCAGAGAGCACACGTTGAGGAGGATGCACCTCAGGGCTTCGGAGGTGTTGGTGTTCGGTGCGGGGGCCGTGGGGGTGCGGTCGGAGGTGAAGGATTGGCGGCAGTGACGGCAGGAGAACTGGCTGTGGGTGGTGTTCGGCGTCGACCCTGACAGTTGTTGTTCCTTCCAGGGTTGAGTGTGAGGAGGGCAGCGGAGTTGTAGCAGTGGGAGGTCACAGATCCAGGGTTCCTGGCGCTGGCCGAGGTCGCGTCACGGACGGGCGCAGATGGGCTTGACTTTGGCATGCCAGCAGCATGCCAGCGGCGCGCCCGCTGCGCGAAGCCGCACAGCGGCCTCCATTAAGTAGGGAAGGGGGAGGGAAGCACAGCTGGGAGGTGGGAGCGGGAACCGGCAGGGGGGGAGGGGCCGCGGGGCTGCAGCAGCGGGAAAAGGACACGGAGAGCAACAGGCACTGAAAGGCAGAAAAACAGCAAAGTTAAACACAGGCACAATAACAAGACAGGCACAATAACAAGACAGTGAAGAGGCTAGAAGGAAGATAGAAAAACAAGCACAGAAAGACAGAAAACGGCACAGAGACAGACAACAGCGGCCAACAGAAGAGCAAGGCTCTCCCACTGGACCATCAGGGATGAGGCGCAGGCAGGAGCCTGCGGGTGGAGGAGGGCCTCGAAAACCTACCTGCACAGGGGCAGCAGCAGCACAACTGCGGAGCTGCTGGGGTAGAGAGCAGGTCTCTGACCAGGAGGCCAGAGGTCTAGCTCAGTCATCCCAGCAGCGGCCGCAATTAAGTAGGGGAGGGGGAGGGAAGCGCAGGTGGGAGGCGGGAACCGGCAGGGGGGGAGGGGCCGCAGGGCAGCAGCGGCGGGAAAAGGACACGGAGAGCAACGGGCACAGAAAGGCAGAAAAATGGCAAAGTTAAACACAGGCACAGGCACAATAACAAGACAGTGAAGAGGCTAGAAGGAAGACAGAAAAACGGGCACAGAAAGACAGAAAATGGCACAAACACAGAGACAGACAACAGCGGCCAGCAGAAGAGCAAGGCTCTCCCACTGGACCACCAGGGATGAGGTGCAGGCAGGAGCCTGCCAGTGGAGGAGGGCCTCGAACACCTATCTGCACAGGGGCAGCGGCAGCAGCACAACAGCAGAGCTGCTGGGGTAGAGAGCAGGTCTCTGACCAGGAGGTCAGAGGTCTAGCTCAGTCATCCCAGCAGTGTCCGCCATTAAGTAGGGGAGGGGGAGGGAAGCGCAGCTGGGAGGCGGGAGCGGGAACCGGCAGGGGGGAGGGGCCGCGGGGGCAGCAGCGGCGGCGGGAAAAGGGCATGGAGAGCAATGGGCACAGAAAGGTAGAAAAACGGTAAAGTTAAACACAGGCACAATAACAAGACAGTGAAGAGGCTAGAAGGAAGACAGAAAAACGGGCACAGAAAGACAGAAAATGGCACAAACACAGAGACAGACAACAGCGGCCAGCAGAAGAGCAAGGCTCTCCCACTGGACCACCAGGGATGAGGCGCATGCAGGAGCCTTCGGGTGGAGGAGGGCCTCGAACACCTACCTGCACAGGGGCAGCGGCAGCAGCACAACCGCGGAGCTGCTGGGGGAGAGAGCAGGTCTCTGACCAGGAGAACAAAAAACAAGGAGCAAAGGAGAAGCCAGAGCCCCACCTCAGTATACCAGTCTCAGCGACTAGTCCTGAATTAGAGGTTGATGTCAGGGGGGACTGTCAAAACATAGCAAAAGTACCCCAATCTAAGCTAGAAAAACAAAAATAAAAGACTTTATAACTGTTATAAACATACCGCCCAGCTCTATTGCACAGGCCCACATGGTGCCAGGATGTAACAAAGGATTACCTCCAGCGAAGGAGCAACCTCCACTTACAGGCAAGGGCAAACAGCATATACAGTCCATGCCACACATAGCAGGGGCTGCAGGAATCCTGAAAAGGAGTGCACAACCAACTGAGTTATTACAGCATTCTACCCCTATAATGGCAGATTTTTACATTTCATCTAGGACCCAGCATTTGGTGGAGGCCTTAGTGCATGGGACAATCAATGATCTCATAATCCTAGCATCCAGATGGACTGCTCTGCTCCGCAGTTTTTATGGGATGAAGAACTTCAACAAGATGGGGGTTTAACTCGTAAAGACCCCCAGCACCTGAACCAGCATCTATCTGGGTCGTCTTGTTTAACCCAGAACAACAATGGGTTAAACAACACTGTCATGGAGGGGACCAACAAAGCCTCCTTGATTTGCTCTTAATTCCTTTAGATCAATCACGTCTCTCCCGCAGACCAGTTTTGTTCTTCGCCCTCTCTCTTGCCCAGAAACATAATTATAACTCTTTGTTATCCCCCTATTAACCTATTATTAGGAGATAAAACCTTAGAGGGAAAGGCGCAAATGGTAAGAAATTGCTGGGGACAAACCTACAGTCCAAATAGACCAACTCAGTTTTGCCCCTGTGGATAAGAGAGCCCAAATGGAACCAGCCTCCAATTCACCAAAATTGACATTTGCAGATACTAAACACCATCTCTCAAATATAGTCATTTGGCCTCAGTTATTAAGCACTATTGAGGGGATTTCTTCAGCACTAACATAGCACCCTGATAAGTTGGACACTCACGTGGATTTACTCAATGCACTTGCAGTGCCAGTGCACATCCAAGGGATTGATTTTAAACTACAGGTGTTAAACATTATAATTTAACATGTTCAACACGATCCAACTACTGCATACCATACTTGTGAATGTTCCACTACTATGGAGTCCCTTGCCACAATACCTAGGGATTGTCTCAGAATTGCTGGAGGAAGTAAAGGTGTCTCAAACAAAACGTCCATCTGGCAAACGATGTGTCAGCTTGGACTCTGGCCTCCATGTTTGCCCAAAGACAACAGGAGCGGTGCTTGTATAGTCACAGCAGGTGGAGCAAGATGCAAATCCAGCCCAGGAACTAGAGGGGGAGCACATAAATGACTCTTTTATTATTTTGTCGACACACTCAGCAACACAAACTTTGCCATAGACAAGGCTGCAGCAGCAACTAAAAGCCATGCCTGGGTGATTTTGCCGTCGTAGGAAGCTTTAGGTTTCCCAGTCATATTTATCTGCGCATTTTTCATGGCATAAGAAACATGATCTCCTACTAATACGACTTTGCATGTTTGCATCAAAGGACCACACACCCTCATGGAAACAGCAATGGACAATTCCAGAATGTCAGCTTTGTGGCCAAACAAACAAATCCTTGCCCCACTTGCTGTGTTTGCCCAGCCTTGCTAGTACAGAGACAAAGGGGCACATGCATCAAATCATTTTGCGATAGCAAGCAGTGCGATTCACAAAAATCGCCCGTTTGCGATCGCAAAATGGCCTTTTCAGATGCATGTACCTTTTTTGCAATTCGCAATTAAGGAAATCGCAATTTTTTGCGATTCCCTTAATTGCGAATGCAGTTAGAGATTCGCAAATTGCGATTCCCTAAATGCGATGCATCATGCATTCGCAAACGGTGTTTTCGCAATTTTGAATCGCAAATTACCATCAACTTCAATTTGATGGTAATTTGCAATTCCTTTGAAAAATGCAAAAAAATGCATTTTTCAAAGTGCATTGTGGGCATGTGTGTGCACCACATGTGCATACTTACCTGTTTTTGGGGGTGCATGAGGGTGGCCTTTTAGCCCCCTTGCACCCTTAAAATTGCATGCACAATTTGCGAGTACCTATTTGGTACTTGCAAATTGCGAATGCAATCCCATTTATTCCTAAAGGGAAGGAATGGTAAGCCATTCCTTAACAGCGAATCGCAATTTGCGATTCGCTATTAAGGAATATGTAGGAATCGCAATTTTGATTGCAAAACCTACATGCATAGGTAATTGAGACTCCTTAATAGCGATTCCTTAATAATCGCTATTAAGGACTCCCAATTCCTAGCTTTGATGCATGTGCCCCAAAGACTCCTTTGGCCTACATTAAGATTTTGCAAGTTAGGTCATGTCGGCCTGCTGTTATTACATTATTGAGGGGAGCTCTTGCGCACTTGGCATGTAAAACAGTAAAATTTCCCGAACATAGCAGCCAAGGAGTTGGTAAAATCCAGTATATGACTTTGGATCTGTGTCGCTATCGGAGATTGGTACATTGATGATTTGGTCCGTATTGTATACATTTTTACATTGAAATTGCATGCCCCTCAACAATTGAAGGCCATCTTAGATTAAGAGACGGGTATTTATTTGATTACGTGCCCAGTTAAACACATGTTTTATACATTTTAGAATGTAGTACACATTGAAATTGCATGCCCCTCAACAATTGAAGGCCTTTTTAGATTAATGGAATGGTATTTATTTTAATATGTGTATCGTAAAACACAGGCACTTTATGACAGAAGTCTTGCACATTACGTATGCACCTTAGTATCATTAGGAAAAAGGGTCTCATATGAAGTAGAATTTAGTATTTTTCTCCTTACTGGATATCGCACCTTAGCTGATTATGGTACTGTGTACAGATTGAACAATTTTTTTAAAATATTAATGCTTGATAGGACATCTTGTATTATCTGGGTAGTATGAGAGATGTTGCTTTTATGTGCATGCAATGGCTTTAAGTACAAACTAGATGCACTTGATGGCAATATTTGACACTGCACCTACACTTTTAAACTCTAGAATAAATTTCCCGAATGTTTATAAGCATAATGCTTGAGTGACTGTCGTGTTTTATTTTGGTAATATGTCACGCTGGCAAGCGCTTGCATCACGCACCACCTACTTCCTTGCCTGCTGTCTCCTGCTGCCTCCAAGGGAATCTCGCTGCAACTCCACCCCAGGTCTTACCTTCAACCTTCTTGTGCAGCGCACTATCGTGGCCAGGGTGCACAGCGCCACTCGCAGCTGTTGACTCTTGACGAGGGGGAGGAGCTTGGTCCATCCTGCGCATAAAGCGCTGTTGATTCTACCGCTGCGCGGGACGCGCTGGCAAGCACTTGCATCACGCACCACCTACTTCCTTGCCTGCTGTCTCCTGCTGCCTCCAAGGGAATCTCGCTGCAACTCCACCCCAGGTCTTACCTTCAACCTTCTTGTGCAGCGCACTATCGTGGCCAGGGTGCACAGCGCCACTCGCAGCTGTTGACTCTTGACAAGGGGGAGGCGCTTGGTCCATCCTGCGCATAAAGCGCTGTTGATTCTACTGCGGCGCGGGACACGCTGGCAAGCGCTTGCATCACGCACCACCTACTTCCTTGCCTGCTGTCTCCTGCTGCCTCCAAGGGAATCTCGCTGCAACTCCACCCCAGGTCTTACCTTCAACCTTCTTGTGCAGTGCACTATCGTGGCCAGGGTGCACAGCGCCAATCGCAGCTGTTGACTCTTGACGAGGGGAGGCGCTTGGTCCATCCTGCGCATAAAGCGCTGCTGATTCTCCCGCGGCACGGGACGCGCGCGGGCGAAGCCTGGGCCAAGGGCGGGCCCGTCCTGCACCCGTCATCGTCAGGAAGAGGCAGGGCTGGGCCACCCCTCTTTTATCCATCTGATGGACGCGACCCACACTGTTTCCGACAAAGGTACTGTGCCTTGCGTGGAGCGAGCCTCAGGCTTGTCTGAGGGCCATTTCAACTTTTTGAACATTTAATTCTGTGCAGTGTGTTTACTGTAAAGACGCTATCTTATTTTACAGTTAGTGGTGTAATATTTCTCATACCCATTTGGGGCACATAATGGGTAAAAGGAAACTAATGGAGGGAGGGGGGTTGAGTATTGGTGCGCGCGCGGGGGTAGGGAAGTTGAAGAAAGTCAAGAGGACACATAAAAGTGCCCCTAACAACTGTGTAATGGATAGAATAGATGTCCTTATTCACGAGTGCGAAGACATCATAAGTTCCGATCCACCTGCACCTAACCCAACCGCTCACATATCAGCCCAAAAAAATGCACCCTCTATTCCTACAATGTTCAAAAAACGGATGAGGAAAGATACATCTAATTCCCCTAGCGATAGCCTGCGGAAATCGATTGGGTCACAACCGCTAGACAGCCCTACTCATGCCACAACTTCACAACTTTTAATCACGCCTTGTCATAGCAATAGATCAGGCCCCTCCATCACTTGTTCAAATAGGTTTGCGCCCCTGGAAGGTCTCATGGACACCCCAGGGGATCAGACTGTATCTTCCCTTCCTTCAACCCAAACAGGGGGTAGTGTTGAGGAGGCCCCTTCACTGACAGACCTTTTCCTGCTTATTTCTTCTCTTAGAGAGGACATTGGTGTCATGAGAACCAAGATCGAACCAATGGCAGGGTCATTCGACAAAGAATTCAATCCTGGGCTGAGGAGAAGGACATTCTCTCCCACCTCCAGGCGGGGTTCCGAGCCAATACTGGCACGATGGACCAGGTCTTTAGACTGTTTCTGTTATATTGGAAGGTGGTAGTCTTAGGCAAAGGCAGTCTTTATCTCGCTTTTATTGACTTAAGGACTGCCTTTGACCTGGTTCCCAGGAATAGGCTGTGGGAAACACTGCAAGGCATGGACATGCCCCCAATGATTCTTAACCTATTAGTGAGGCTTCACGAGGGTAATTACGCCCAGGTACGATGAGGGTCCCAGGGGCAGCTTACTGAAAAGATCGCAGTAAACAGGGGAGTTCGCCAGGGCTGTGTGATGGCACCCACCCTGTTCTCCTTGTATATGAATGGGGTGGTCAACTTCTTACAAGAAGTACCATCTGATGCCCCGGCCCTGGCTGGCAGCAAGGTGCCCACTCTCCTGTTTGCTGACGACACACTGTTGATTTCCAAGACCCCAATAGGACTCCAAAAACTCCTGAACAGGTTTCAAACCTTTTGTGACAAGCGGGGGCTCGTTATTAATACATTGAAAACAAAATTCATGACCTGCAAGCCCCACAAATCGTTCAAAAACAATATCCTATTAGATGGGTCACCCCTAGAGAGAGTCACCATGTTTGATTACCTGGGCGTACGGCTCTCAGACAATATGCGTTGGAGACCCCATCTCAATAAAATGCTCCTGAACCACAAACGCGCTGCAGGGACACTAAGTAGAGAACATCGCTCCTCATTTACGAGACCCGTTGCCCCGGCGCTCATTGTGTACGGAGCAAAGGTAGTGAGCTCGGCTATGTACGGTGCCGAGCTTTGGGGTTTCGACAATTTGGACGAAACTGTAGATCTGAACACAAATTCCTTAGGGAACTGACTATGTTACCCCAGGGTACCCCTCTAACCCCACTGTTACACGACTTGGGCAGGCGTCACTTTAAGGACCAAGCAAAGCTCTGCCCGTTACTCTACTGGGCCCGCCTTAGGAACACCCCGGAGCTTTCTAACTACGCGGAAGCCTTTGCGGAAGTACTCCGCCTGGATGTCAATAAGGGCATCAATTGGATCTCTAACCTTAGGGCCCTAATGACATCACTTGGCCTTAAGGACTTATGGGACGCCCAAACCCCACCGAGTAAATCCGATCTAAAAAGGATCTATTGGGACTGGGTAGATGCCAGAGATTTTAGTAACCCTAACATGGGCAGACTTACTGAAGAATTTTTCCAGTTCAAACACACTAGCGGCCTCGAACCCTACTTGGACGTAGTCCAGGTCCCTAGAGACAGGGCACTATTCATGCAATTCAGGTTTGGCACACTTCCAGTCCGGGCATTCATTGCAAAGTGGTGTCCCCCATACCAAACGACCGAAGAGTGCCCTTCTTGTGGGTCCACAAAGGAGAGTGTCGCACACTTGATGTTCGTTTGCCCAGGGTATGCCACAGCAAGGTCCAGGTGGCTTGTGCCTATTTGCAAACAACTTGGCACCCTGGACAACCAAGTGGCTTTACGCATACTAAAATCGGATTCAAGAACACTCTTTGTCTGTGGCATCGCAAAATTCCTGGGCTGCGCCTGGAAGATCAGATATAAGGCCTTACAAAGCTTAGCCCGTTTAAGATCCTGATTTCCTTTTGGCATGTAAAGTAGTTTGAAGGGCTATTCTACTGGTGTTTTAAATTCTCAGTCCTATGGATCAGTATGCATTGTCTGTTTTTATGTTTTAATCTTTTTAATGCACTATTTTAGCTTGTAATGAGATGCTTTTAGGAGTATATAGCTATGTTTCGATTGTTATTGTGTTCTTACCACTTTTAGCCAATATTTTTATGGTATTGATGCACTGTTTTACGATGTTATGATATTTATATCGAAATAAAGCTATACTGACTGACTGACTAATATGTCACACCTTGCTTTTATGTGCATGGAATGATTTTAATTATCAACTAGATGCACATTATGCAAAGCTTTCCACTGCACATACGCACTTTATAAATACTAGAAAAAATGGTTCCATGAGAGGTTGACCTTGGTCTTGTGTTTGCTTATGGGGTGTAGTATTTTTTCTTTTTTGATAGTATTACAATGCTATTCAGTGAAATTCCTTCCGATGCAAAGGAAAATAGATTTTGTATCAATTTCTTATCTTTTATCCTTTGAACTGTGAATATCTGCTGCAATATCATGCTGTAATATAGTGATAATATTTGGTATACCTCTTTGTAACTGTAATGGTTTTAATTAACTATGCCTTAATAAAACGTACTTGCCACCTATTTAGTATTTTAGTGCCACTCTGAGCTTTCTGGTATTGCATCCAGATATATCACACAGTAACAGACATGAACCTAGAACAAGTCAAACATAAGGGCTTTGCCAATGCTTGTCAGCAGTATCAGATAAAAGAGTGACAAAAATGATTGAGCTGTGAATAATTAGAATGAAAAAAAAATCCTTTCTGAAAGTATGAGACTTTGAATTAAATATTACTAAGCTCTTTAGAAGGGGTATAAGTTTTTGGAGTGTCTCATCCACATCTGTTGTGATCTTCACATCTCTTTCCTCTGCAGTCTCTCTGTTAGGTACTCTTGCCCTTTTCTCCCCAAATCTTTCTGAAATTCTCCATCTCTATATCTCACATACCTCATCTCTTTCCTCTTCAGCATCCTCTTTACACACCCTCCTGTGTGTATTTCTTTGCATCTCCTTCACTTCACTATCTTCCTATGCAAACAAATCTCTCACTTTCCTGTAAGCACTGAATTTTCTTTTACTTTTTTTAATCTTGTCAATGTTTCAACATCTGTGCTTTTCCTCCACACACTTTCACATAGAATCTCAGCTACAATTGGCACACATGACTATTGCTCTGTGCGATTTGCAGAAAGGCCAAGAATTAGATGTGCATGTATTCTCAACACCTTAATGACCAACTGACAGGCACTGTGAAAAAATCGGGCTGCCTTCAGCCTCAACTTCAGAACTCAGTTGTGACCTGTTATAAATACATATTCACAACCTCAACTCATTTTCCTACAGGCAACCAAGTTCACAATATGTACTATATTAAAAGAAACATACTGCACGAACAAATCTACAGAAACATCGCATCCTGGAAAATGCAAACACAGTGAATAAAAGATTAAATGAACCATAAAATGTAAATAAGAACTGTACCCTGACCTGAATTGCCTCAACGGATTTTTCAAAAATCAATTAGTATTTTTGCTTGTAAAGTTAAGGAGCCGAGCGGGACCCTTTTCAATGTCAGTTTTTAATTACATCTGGGTCTGACACCCTGAGGATCCCTTCCCAATAAATGCCCTGCAAATTAGCCCAAATACGCCAAGAAAATATTACATATTATTTTAATATGTGAAAAAAATATTTTAAATTAACAAAAAATCAGAAGAAAACAAACTTGCAAGAAACGTACATCTCTGGTATTTGGTTGTTCAAATACTCACGTAGATTGGCTTCCTAGGAAGGAAGTTGTGAGGAGCAAGATGTGCACGGTTAAGAGACCTTGTTTCATTTTATGCTGCCAGAGGAGTGCCACAATGATTCCCATAGGAAAGATCAAGTTATATCCTCAAGTGAGTCCAGTGCTGGTTATAGGGTAGTGAGACCAGTGCTACCCCAACGGGTGCCAAACTCGGGGGGTGATGTACTTAAAAATATCGTACTGGCTTAAAGGCACCTGATGCTAAGTTTTTGTACAGTGAGCAATCTTCAGGTGGTAATAAAAAATATCAAGATAATGCTGGTGATTAATGTACTTGTTGGCGAGATCTGAGTATTGTCTGGTTGCAGTTTTGATTCATCATACCATAGAATAAATTGCCTCTTGGAAAACACAACGTGTAACAATTCTTTTAAGTGCAGACAACTACAACCACTCTTACATTTAAATCTTAACTTTATTTTTCTCCAGAGCAAGCAGTATTCACATATAAGGCCTACCAGTAAGGATGGTATGTGACTCCAGCCCCTTGAATCCCTGAGTGTCTTATTTCTATGCATTGCTTTATACACTTGTATGATTCACTGTCTCTGTAGATGTGTCTGATGTTTAAGATGTTAGAGATGTCTAAACTATGAAGAACAATTTTTTCAGTATATATTGCATTTTTATATCGTGGATCTGAACAAGCCAACAGGAGTTTCCCTAGATGAATTTGTATGTTATAAAGTATTTAAAAAAATTTAGACCTTTTTCACCCTTGTTTTAGAAATGTATAATCAATTAATAATAATATTTCCTGCATATATTGTGTTTTCATATTGCGGATCTGTGATGAGGTATATTGCAATACAATTTGAGAAATTTGAGGTGTGTCTGATGAAGCACTCTGACACTATACATTGGGGTAAGAAGCGCTATTTAAAAAAATAACGTGAGGGGGGCTATGAAAAATGGAGAGCACTGTTGGAGGGTGGCAGTGAGGGAATCCGAGGAAAAGGTCATTGGGGGCACGCCAACAAAGATAGTCGCACCAGGGACCACCAGCACTAAAGCCGGCCGTGAATGAATCTTAAATATGACTGATCTTTTAATATACTGACAACAGGTCAAGCGAACCCTGTCTTTGTTGGGTTTTGAAATACAAAAATAAAAATGTGTTCTCTATTCACCAAATGCCTAAAAAAAACAGCTGCACCAAATGCGTGTCTCTACCGTCCCGTCAATTTGACAATACTACATTCTGGACTTTGGCCTGCCTCCTCCACATCACTTTCTCCAGCTTCTGCCTTCCTTCTGCAAAGCTTGCCCTGTGTTCTGAACCAATATTTGCAGACAGCATTGGCTCTGTACTGCAAGACTTCCAGCGTGATCTGCCAGCGGATGTTTATAACGAAAAAGAAAGGGAGAGGGGAGGGAGCAAGGGGGCTGAGATTGTCAGGTTCACTCCACAAAGACGATTGAGAAAAATCTGTCTGTCTGTAAGATTCTTGTCTCTGTAAAAAGGTCACCTCCCTCATTTCCACATTCAGATTTAAAGTCAATGTGCATTAACTAAAGAAATAGAAAACTGGGCATGGCATGTCAATGATAACACAGGTAGGGTGCATATACAAACTAGTCATAAATACATAAATATAAATGCGCACACATAAGGGTGTTTGTGTATGGATCATGATATGAATCTATAAAGTTTACTCATGCACATTTAAATAGTAAAGCATGGCTTCATCATGAAATCATCTTTCCCTTCTTGTATGTATAAAACCTTTTTTTTTAGCTGAAGGCCCATGTAAAAACATTTCCCACAAAGCTTCTGCATACAGAATAGTGCAAAACTGGCTAATCCAACCAACGCGTTGGGCCCTATTCACAAAAGCATTTCGGATTACATAAAGTAATACTCCTGCAGCACTTTTTTTTATGTATTCCTATATTCCTTTGTGAATTGGCCTCAAGACATCTAGATTGAAACTACAATGGGAATATTCGGGGAATATTTGGATGCAATTAGTACCCTCTTTACACTTTGACGAATAGGGAGTTGGGCTTTTTGGGGCGAATCACAAAGACATTGTAATCTACTTACTACCCATACTCATAAATGGTTTTGTGAGTCATTCTCATAATTTCTTGCAGCATTTTGCGGAGCTGCTTATTTTATGGGGACAGAAGAGTAGTTCTTCCATCAAAAACACGTTTTAATAAATTAAAAAGAAAGAAAGACAAAGTGTGGCAAACAAATTAACTGTGTGCTTGGACAAATGTAAATATTCTTGTTTATGTGGGTTCATACCTCTCAAAACCAGTTGATCGGGAACTGTCTACAGTACAGGAATCATGTATAAAACTTCCGAAATCAGATACCTACCCAAAAATATTAGCCATGATATCAGTGACTTTCATAGGTTTCAGTATGTCTAAACTATGAATTACAGGTCTGCAGCTCCGAAAGTATTCTCAAACTGGCTGATCTCCAGTGTTTCTCCCTCTGACGACTCCCTGATTTTTTCCAGCCACGTGTCAAGATTGTGACTTCGAGTCCCATTGACTGTTCTGCCTCCAGTTTTGTTCTATGCCTTGAAAAACATAAATTACAGAGACTGTAGTCGTTTAACCAAAATGTAGGTTTGGACGTATTAAGGCTTCCAATAAAGTTCAATGACTTCAAAAATGTTAGGCATGTAATTTTGTGGCTTTCACTTTAAAAAAGTTAACTGAATCTTCTACTTCAATTATTGTTTCTATACTCCCTTCAGGTAACAAAACCCACACTCAGACAATTGTGTTTGTAATGTGTATGATACAAACAATTTAAACCACAATTTCAGAGTAAAGTGCAATCACTTTTCAGCAGAATTTTCTAGAGCTTTAAACAGACCTGGCATTATGTGATTGGCATACCATCCCAAGCATTTCACCTTTCACCACCACAGTTAAGTCAAAGCATCTTATGTAAACACTATTTTGACTTCAAATTTCAGGTAGTAAATATGTTTTACAAATGCCAGATCTAATCTTGAGTACATCAGCAGAGTGGGCTCTAAAACTGATATAGACACCTGTGCTCTCAAAGATTAAACAAAGTGGGAGCATTCGCAGGAAATCACAAAATTTCTGACCTTAAACTACTTGATTGACAACATTTAACATAGAAAAAGTACCAAACCTTTCATGAAGAGATATATACATTTTATGCGTTTGTCCAAATCCACACATTGCTCTTTTGTGCATCTTTATTATTGCTAAAAAAACAGTGTGTGTGTGCGTGTGTGTGTGTGTGTGTGTCAGGCGCTATCACTAGCAAATAAGAGACACCAAGAAAAAGCACTAGTGGACCACATCAAAGGAAGCTCCAACAGCTGCAAGGACATCTTCTCGATTTCACCTCACACTCAGCCACTGTCACCAACATCAGTGCCTCCAAGCAACTCTGCGATAACCTATCCAACTTCTTCCACAGCAAAATCGCAAACATATACAGCAACTTTGCACATCAACCCAACCCCAGAGAACTCATTCCTAACCTACCTACCACAAACCAAAATGGTCGACTGACCAAATGGACAACCCTCACCAGAAACAACACAGTGGCAATCATGCAGAGCATCCACTCAGGGGCCACAATGGAACCATGCCCCCACCACATCTGCAACCTGGGAACATCACCAATCAGTGCCACCCTCACCTCATCATCAACACCTCCATCATGTCAGCCACTTTCCTGGATGAATGCAAATGTACAGAAATCAACGCCCTTCTCAAGAAGCTCACAGCCGGCCTGAATCAGCAGAGCAGCTTCCGACCCATCTTCCTGCTTTCCTATTCAACCAAAGTGAATGAGAAGGTCATCAACAAGCAACTCACAACCCACCTCAAACTTCACCATCTTCTTTGACAACACTCAATCAGGATTCAAAAAGAACCACAGCACCTAAACAGCACTCATCGGGGCCACGGATGACATTCGAATCATCCTGGATCAAGGAGAAACAGCATCCCTCATCCTACTTGACCTCTCTGTGGCCTTTGAAACTGTCTCCCATAATTCCCTCATCAGAAGACTCCACGAGATTGGCATGCAAGGATCCGCTCTCAAATGGATCTGTTCCTTCCTCACGGGAAGAACCCAAAGGGTCAGGCTGTCACCCTTTACATCAGAGACCAAGAAATTGTTAGGTGAAGTCCCACAGGGATCGTCCCTCAGCCCCACCCTTTTTAACATATACATGACACTGCTCGCCAACATCATCCGATCACAAGACATCACCATCATCCTCTACCCCGATGACACCCAACTTATCCTTTCCCTGACGGACAAAACAACCACCACCAGAACCAGCTTCAACAACTGCATGACTATGGTAGCAGAATGGATGCAAACCACCTGCCTGCAGCTCAACTCCAACAAGACGGAAGTACTGTACTTTGGCAACAAGACCTCCCCATGGGATTCCATCTGGTGGCTGTCGGAGCTAGGACCAACACCCACAGACCATGTAAGAAATCTAGGGACCATCCTGAATGGCAACCTCAACATGACAGCTCAAGTAAATGCAGTGTGCACCTCCTGCTTCCAAATCCTACACATGATGTGAAAAATCTTCAAATGGTTACCACGGAACAGCAGACAGACTGTCACGCAAGCACTTATCATCGGCAGGCTGGACTACGGCAACACTCTCTATGCCGGAATCTCCAAACAACTCCTACACAGACTTCAGACCACCCAGAACACTACTGCAGGACTAATACTCGATCTCCCATGCTGCACTCACATCACCCCACACCTCAGAGAGCTTTACTGGCTCCCCATTCACAAGAGCATCCAATTCAAACTTCTCATGCACACATACAAAGTCCTACACAACACAGGACCAGAATACCTGAACAGACACATACACTTTCACTAACCCACCAAACACGTATGCTCTGCCTCACTCTCATTCGCACACATTCCCCGCATCTGCAAAAGCAAAACTGGAAGTCGCTCATTCTCCTACATCGCACCGAAGACATGGAAAAACCTCCCTCAACACATGAGAGCCTCCTCCTCTCTTCTTGAGTTCCAAAAGAAGCTGAAGAAATGGCCCTTCGTATTAGCACTTTGGGGACAACAAACCTAGACACCTGCCCAAGCACTGGATACCCTCTAGGGTGATTAGTGTACTATACAAATTAATATACCATAACATAACACATATATACAGGGATGTTAGAGTTAGGCTGACATTTCGCTCATACAAAACCAGAGAAATTCAGCAGTTATAGTTACCTGAGCTTTTTATACCTTACGCCCCCACAATGCACTGCTTATGACCTTACATATTATATCACTCACAACATGGTCAGTGACATCACTGATTATATCACTGATGACATCTCAAATGACCTCACTGATGACATGTCAAATGATATCACTGATGACATCATCCAGTGATTGTGAGTGTTTTCTAAAAGTTACTGAGTGTTAAACATATATACTAAGGTAAGTGTCTGTGGGAATGCTTGTATGGGTGAGTGAGTGGGTTTATATGGGGTGTATAGAAGAGTGAGTGGGTATGTGAAAGATTGTATACATGAGTGAGGGGTGTGTGAGTTTTTATATGGGTGAGCGAGTGGGTATGTCAGTGGATGTTTGAGTGAGTGAATGGCTGTGTGAGTATCTGTATGGGTGAGAGAGTGGGTACATAAGTGGCTGTAATGGTGAATGAGCGGGTGAATGAGTGGCTGTATGGGTGAGTGTGCAGGTGTGTCAGTGCTTGTAAATGGTGAATGCGAGGCTGCATGAGTGGCTGAATGGGTGACTGAGGAGGTACATAAGTGTCTGAATGGGTGAGTAACAGGGTACATGAATCGGTGTGTAAGTGGGTGTATGGGTGAGTGAGTGGATGTGTGAGTGGCTGTATGGGTGAGTGAATGGATGTGTGAGTGCTGTATGGGTGCCTCAGTGACTGTATAGGTGAGTGAGTACATGTGTTAGTATATGTATGAGTAAGTGAGTGGGTATGTGAGTAACTGTATAGGTGAGTGAGTGGCTATGTGAGTGACCATATGGGTGAGTGGGTAGGTGTGTGAGTAGCTGTATGAGTGACTGATTTACTGTGTGAGAGTCTCCATGGGTGTATGCATGGATATGTATGTATCTGTATGTCTGTATGAGTGGATGTGTGAGAGGGCAGATTAGTCAGTGAGTAGGTGCATGAGTGCCTGTATATGTGAGTTAGTGGTTGTGTTAGTGGCTGTATGGGTGAGTTGATGTGTGAGTGGCTCCATGGATTAGTGAGTAGATGTGTAAGGGTTTGTATGGGTATGTGAACTGATATGTCAGTCATTGTGTGGGAGTGGGTGTATGAAATATTGTATGGTGATGAAAGTGGGTGTAAACACAAGGAGATGATGGATGGAGCGCTGAACTTTTTCAGACACTCACTCCCAGTCACAGATCTGGGTTGAATCCATCATCGTTCTTTAGCTCACTTCGCCACCCCAGTTCAGACCCAGCCATATGCAAATCAGTCTTGACCCTGTTCCTCATGGGAACAGTCCAGCCCGAACTGCCAAGCCAGGTCTTCCCTGGACCGGAAATAAGCACCCTGAGACTGGTTTCTGGGAAACACCCCACATCAGCCAGGGTAGCTTACATCCAGTGGCAAAGTGAGCAAGGGTCCCACGTCTGGGCATACCTTGCAAACTTAGGGTGAACAAAGCAAACACAAGGAGATGATGGATGGAGCGCTGACATTTTTCAGACACTCACCCCCAGTCACAGATCAGTGTTGAATCCATCATTGTTCTTTAGCTCACTTTGCCACCCCAGTTCAGACCCAGCCGTATGCAAATCAGTCTTGACCATGTCCCTCATGGGAGCAGTCCAGGCCGAACTGCCAAGCGAGGTCGTCCCTGAACTGGAAACAAGCATCCTGAGACCGATTTTGGGATAACACCCCTCATCAGCCATGCTAGATTGAATCCAGTGGCAAAGTGAGCAAGGGACCCATGTGTGGGTGTGTCAGTGGTTCTGTGGATGTTATCATCAGTGATATCATTTGAGATGTCCTCAGTGATGTAACTGACCATGTCATGAGCGATGTAATATGTGAGGTCAAAAGCAGCGCATTGTGGGGGCTTAAGTCATAGTTAGTTCAGGTAACTATAACTGCTGAATTTCTCTGGTTTTGTATGAGTGATATGTCAGCATAACTATAATGTCTCTGTTAGAAATGGGTTTACTGGTTGGCTAGGGTATGCACCTAAACTAGGCAGAATTTACCACTTTAGTCAGGATAAGGGATTACACGTCTAAAATAATCCCTGCTCACCCCCTTGGTAGCTTGGTGCGAGCAGTCAGGCTTTTCTCAGAGGCAATGTGTAAAGCATCTGCACATAACAAACAGTAATACAGTGAAAACACTACAAAAGGACACCACACCAGTTTTAGAAAAATACCCCATATTTATCTGTGAAAAATAAGACCAAAACGATAAAAATCCAACATACAGTGATCAAAATATAAATAAATCAAAATAGGCTTTATATACAGTTCCTTGAAGTCAATAGCTCTGTCCGGGCTATCACGGCATCGTGAACAAACAAATCCAACCGTTTGGGCCATCCGCAGTGTTACGGGCCAGCTACGGTGTCAGGGAGACCCATTAAACAGTACCTTTGGAGATGCAGGGTGTCTGAACTTGTGGTGAGCTCCTGAGGAGCGGCATCGGCAGGCATCGGTTCCAGTAGTTGTAGAATTTGTCGGGCCTTTCAACTCACAATCGCTGCAGGTCAAACTCTGTGAGTTTGAAGTCAGGAGCATCGGCAGGTGTTGGCGCTTCGTGTGAAGTGGAGCGGTGCGACGTGCGGTGCCTCAGGTCGCAGTGCAGGCAGCTGCTTGGTGACAGTCATTCAGCGGCATCGGTGAGAGCAGGACTGCGATGTGAAGTGGGGCGTGCTTGTTGCGGAGCTGACAGGTCACAGCGCAGGCAGCAGCGTCGTTGTTGCTGAAGCGCTGTCATCGGTAGACCCAAGGCTTCAGTGCTAGATGGGGCAATGTTGTGTGTGGGGCCCACAGGTCGCGGTGCAGGCAGAGGCATCGGTTGATGAACTGGAGTTGATGGCGCTGGCGTCGGTGGGCCAAGGCTTCGGTGTGGGACGGCGTGGTGCGTTATGTAACTTACAAGCAGTGCCCCCAAACCACGGTGCAGGCAGTAGCTTAGATGTTAGCTTGGGGCGGCATCATCGATGAGACCAGGGCTGCGGTGTGAAGCGGGACAGTGCTCCATGATTTCCATGAGCGGTGTCCACAGGTCACGGTGCAGGCAGCGGCGTCGGTGATGGTGTTGTAGCGTCATTGGGGATACCAGGGCGGCAGTGTGAAGCAAGGCAGTGCGGTGCCCACAGGTCATGCTGCAAGCAGCGGCTCAGTGGCAACATTGGGCGGCAGCGGCAGTGAGACCAGGGTGGCAGTGTGAAGTGCGGCTGTGCAGATCCGGCAACGGCGTCATTGATGGCGTCAGGTTACTTTTTTTCCCCTATTGCAGCTGAAACATCCAGTTCCAGAAGCCGGTACCCAGAAGATATTGAAGTCTTTGATTTCCCTGAGACTTCTAACAGGAGGCAAGCTCTACATCAAGCTCTTGGAGATACTTAGGATGCAGAAAGAGCAGTCTAGTCCTTTCCCTGCACAAGACAGAAGAAGCAACTGCAGGCCAGCCCAACAAAGCCCAACAGCAAAGGGGCAGTCCTCCTCCTGGCAGCTATTCCAGCTCTTCTTCCTGGCAGGTTCCTTAGTCCAGCAGTAATCTAAAGTT
Source organism: Calotriton arnoldi (assembly GCA_963921515.1). Classification (NCBI taxonomy): domain Eukaryota; kingdom Metazoa; phylum Chordata; class Amphibia; order Caudata; family Salamandridae; genus Calotriton; species Calotriton arnoldi. Next base: position 181,756 of record CAWUFW010015217.1, on the reverse strand, counting down.
CTGGGGTCAGGGTCCCAATAATTTTACCACATTTTCCTTTGAAGTTGGTACAAACAAGTTCCTCTGGCTCACATAAACCAGTTCAACCTGGCTCAGGCCAGGTTCACCACAGGAGGTGGAGACAGCTTTGTGAGAGGCAGCCACAGTCCATTCAGGTGAAAGCAACAACTCCTCCAACTACTCTAAATGCAGCCAGGTCTCTTCAGCCTGGCTATGAGTCACCCAGGAAAGGCAGGCATCACCCCCCCTTGTGTCTGTCTAGTTTGAATGTACATCCCATGCTCCTGTCACTCTAAACCCAGGCAGGGAATACACAAAAGGCAGAGGCACACAGGATGGTTAAGCAAGAAAATGGCCACTTTCTAAAAGTGGCATTTTCAAACATATAATATAAAAATCATCTTTAGTAAAAGACGTATCATTAAATTCTGAGTTCAGGGAGCCTAAACTCCATCTCCCTATCTTGTCCCAATGGAAAGTTATGCTTGCAAGATGTTACCAAGCAACCCCCATGTTAGCCTATGGGACAGATAGCCTTGCAAAAGTGAAAAACAAGATGCACAGTGTTTCACTATCAGGACATGTAATAAACACCAGTACATGTCCTACTTTTCCCCCACACTGCACCTTGCCCTCAGGGTACCTTGGGCCTAACTTAGGGGTGTCTTATATATGAGAAAAGGGATGGTTAGGGCCTGGCAAGTGGGTGCACTTCAACACATGATTGGAGCGGCATCTCGCCCCAGTATCGGACGCACAGCGTAATCCCCTTTGGGCTCTCAAACATATCGCAAGTTTTTCAAGTTCAAAAGAGCATATTTATTGTGGGTTAATCAGTAATTCCGTAACAGTTCAGTCCTAATTCAACCTGTCACACAGGAGATGTGGATGTATTCAAAAGGTTTCAAATACTGTAGATGTGCCAATCCAGGCCTCTTTCTATAGTACGTCGTCTACATCAAACAGCCTCAGCGATGTTACTCAATGCATTTCGGGCTTTTCGTCGCCCTTCATCAGGAGTTCGCTACAGATTATAAAAACAACACCATTACAATGTGTAATCAGACCCCATTGCAAGCAAACTAACATCAATAAATCAACGATTTTAACTGGTCTTTTTTTAAAAAAAAACAGATACCATAATCCGCGTTTTCCCTCTACATTGCATCACTTCCCGCTAACAAGAGTACACTCGAGAAACCTCTCTCAAACAATGCTCATCCTCTATGTTCTTCGTTTTCAATTTGCATGAAACCCCATTAGATCGTTCCCCGTTCTTCACTGATGTTCATTGTACTCTTTATTCATACACACACATACCTGCGTCTACTCGTCTTCCCGCCAAACCAAACATTCCCCCGAATGGAAACATGTGATTGTTTTACACAGGCATGAGCATTGTTTGAGAGAGGTTTCTCGAGTGTAGTCTTGTTAGCGGGAAGTGATGCAATGTAGAGGGAAAACGCGGATTATGGTATCTGTCTTTTTTTAAAAAAAGACCAGTTAAAATCGTTTTTCAAAAAAAGACCAGTTAAAATCGTTGTTTTATTGTTGTTAGTTTGCTTGCAATGGGGTCTGATTACACATTGTAATGGTGTTGTTTTTATAATCTGTAGCGAACTCCTGATGAAGGGCGACGAAAAGCCCGAAATGCATTGAGTAACATCGCTGAGGCTGTTTGATGTAGACGACGTACTATAGAAAGAGGCCTGGATTGGCACATCTACAGTATTTGAAACCTTTTGAATACATCCACATCTCCTGTGTGACAGGTTGAATTAGGACTGAACTGTTATGGAATTACTGATTAACCCACAATAAATATGATCTTTTGAACTTGAAAAACTTGTGATATTTTTGAGAGCCCAAAGGGGATTACGCTGTGCGTCCGATACTGGGGCGAGATGCCGCTCCAATCATGTGTTGATGTTCTTAAGTGAGTGGTGTGAGGCAAACCACAATATATCTGGACTGCACGCAAAAAAGGAAAAACAGCAATATTCAAGGAACTTTTACACAACGTCGGAAGAAACTGGTGTGCATTTCGTCACTCTTGGTTTAATTCTAAGTGGGTGTACTTGCCAGGTTGACATGGCAGTTAAAAACTGTGTGAAGACACTGCAGTGGCAGGTCTGAGAACCCTGTGAAAGGCTACTTGTGTGGGTGGCACAATTGGTGCTGCAGGCCCACTAGTAGCATTTGATTTACAGTCCCTGGGCACACACAGTGCACTGTACGAGGGACTTAGTAGTAAATCAAATAAGCCAATCATGGAAACACCAATCCAGACAAAATTTACATGGAGAGCATATGCACATCAGCACTGATTAGCAATGGTAAAGTGCCCAGAGTCCTAAAACCAACAAAAACAAGGTCAAAAACAGGAGGCCAAAAAGCAAAAAGTCTAGCGGTAAACCCGCTGGAAAAAAAGTCCTTGTAACCTTTGTTTTTTCCAGTGAATTTCTAAGTTTGTAAAAAATTCTATTTCATAACTATAACATCCCTGTAACCTTTGTTTTTGTGAGTGAATTTCAAAAGTTTTTAAACTTTTATTTACTTACTATAACGTCCCTGTAACCTTTGTCTTTTTCAGTACATTTCGATGTTTTTTTTAAAATTATTTTTCAACTGTAACCTGTTGAGGTTCAATTTCTGTGAAATGAGCATCGTGCCAGAATAAATTCTGCCCTGCGTGTTAATCCATGAACAGTCACCGTTTTGTTCAACACCTCTACCCAACTGAAGTGTCTTCTACTGAATAATTACTAAGTGCTACCCTGCTGGGTAAATGTACAGTGCATCTCATACACTATAGCTGTGTAAAAACGCAGAGGAAATATCTCCAGTGTCCATGTGTGTCTGTAACTTTGCCAATGTGATTGTTGCTCAAGAGTCTTCAACAGATAACTTTACAAGGTGGAACTGCAGAGAAAACACACTTGGATGATTTGTACGTTACAGAAGTAAGTGCTTCTTTGTATGGTGGAGATGTGATTGTAATCCTAGGCATCTAGACCCCATCTCCAAAATCGGTGCGAAACGCACTCAGGGGGCCTTTTTTGTAAGCTGTCAATCATCCTGGGAAAAGGGCAGGAAGATGTTGCATACCTCTAATATATATGGGGCGGGACCAATCGCGCGGGTCTTCTAGGCAAGTTTACATACTTCTAGCTTTTAAAAGTTTAGAACACAATCTCTGGTCTCAGCAGCAGGTGACAAGAAAGAACCCCCTCATCACAGAGACTACATGAGATATTGCACTCAAGAAAAGCAAGGATGCAAACCCCACCATCACGGATTACAAATAACTTTACAGTGGAAATGCAGAGAAAACACATTTGCTTTGCCTTGGCCATGCGTACGAACTTAAGATAATTAGTACTTTACAGAAGAGGAGCTTCAACGTGGGCGCCTGCTTTGTTTATATCTGTAAGTGCTTCCCATTGAGGTTTAATTTCTGTTAAATGAGCATTCTGCCAGAATGAATCCTTCCCTGTGTATTTATCCAAGACGCCACCGTTTTGTGCAACACCTGTACCCAAGTGAAGTGCTTTCTACTGGCTAATTAGTAAGTGCTACCTCATTGGGTGAATATAAAGTGCATCTCCTACACCACAGCTGCTTAAAGGATACCAAGGAAATGTCTTCAGAGACCTTGTGCGGCTGTAACTTTGCCAATGTCATTGTTGCTTGAGCGTCTTCAACAGATAACTTTACATGGTGGAACTGCAGAGAAAACACACTTGGATGATTTGTACTTTATTTTGCTATAGGGAGGGGGCCGCAGGCTGATTTTGGCCCCGGGGACCCCATCCCCTGGGGATCCGTCCATGTCACAACACCCAGTGTGCAATGGGACTGCGGGGGGGAGCCTCAAAGCCCCTGTGGTACTTGCCGACTCCTCACCTCCTGCGGGAGCTGGGATCGCTCTGACAGACAGAGGGCTGCTGAAAGGCAGCTACCTGTCTGTCAGAGCAATTTTGCATCTGTTTCCCTGCACGCATAGTTGTGTACAGGGAAACAGATGAAAACTCTGCTTTCTGCAAGCCGGAGGTTTAATAAGCCATAAGAGGGGGCCCCGTGCGCCACCCTCCTTTAAAAATTTGCTCATGCCTCAGGGACCTGGCTCACCCATAGGCTCAGCATTAGATGAGGTTCTTTTTATTTGTATTTTTCAGCGGGAGCCACAAATCCTGCGCGTCTCCCACCAAATAGATTTGTTTAATGCTTTTTTGGCCCTGCGAGGTCCCTGCAGGACCCCCAAGAGGCCTAGGGGTCAGGGTAGTTAAGTTTTTTTTGTGGGACTCAGTTGAAGCAGAGATCCAAGATGGCAGCCTACACTTCCTGGTTGAAGTGTTGGCAGCCAATCAGATTTGAGCACAGGGACTTTCGGATCCTCTGAGGATCTGCATCCCTATATACACACATTTGGATTTCCCTTAATATTTCCAAAACTACTGAATGGATTTACACCAATTTACAAATAGGTCACTTTCTGAACCAACAGCCACCTCTCTGCCAAATTTGGTGTAATTCCATTCAGTGGTTCGGGGTGTAGTCGAGTCTATAATTCCAACAGGAATTAACATGGGAAACATATGTTTTCGACCCCCCCCTTATTCTCGGCCCTCACTTGACGGATCGCCCCGAAACTTTCCATGCACAACTAGCATCACCGGGGCACTTTGTTGGGAAAATGTTGTGAAGATTCATCTACCGGCGCCAAAGATATAGACAAGTCAAAAAACGCTTTTCCTATGGAAACATGGTTATAACTATAACTACCTACTGCCAGTAGGTTTTATATATATATATATATATCATTTCCTGCATGGTCCCATTGTTTGACCATTTGGGCGCATCTACGGTGGTGCGTTTTGAGTACAGCTGGACCAAGCTGTTACCATTTGCCAAACACTTTCCCCAAGGAAATCCTCTCCGCACTCACAGTTCCATAGCTCTCATAAAATAATAATCATGCCAATGCCTCCAAAGCGGTTCCACGGTGCTTTTATTTAGTCATAAAAAGGTCAGCACACCCCTACGCGTTTCGATCTCAGCCGAGATCTTGTTCACGGGGATTCAAAAACACGGAACCAATCATCATTTCTACCATATATACCCATGTGACATCATTGTCCGTAAACAGCCCAAGTGCATTCTGGTATTAATAGTTCTAAACCTTTAAACATCCCGTATTTTTTACAAAACCACTCCTTATAAACAATTAAAAAAGAGAATTTTCGCAATGCCTATGTTTATCATACCCACTCATAACATTGAATTAAATCTCATTTGTCATCAAAACCAATTCCAATGGTCTTTTACCACCATTTACTCGAGATAGACATCCATTTAAACTTATAACTTGCCATTCACATGATACAACAAATTGAAACACCACCCTCAAAGAATATATATATATATAACAAAATTATATGCATACTGAAGAGAAAGTTAAATATTATAACACACAAAAAAATATATAATAATAATAATGTACAACTTTAAATTTCACCCGGCCAACCCCAGGATCGAACCCTTGTATCCAACAACACTCTGGGTTGCCTCGCTAACCATGAGCTATTATAGATCTACCAATTAGATGCCTCATTTAGTTGTATCTGCAATTAATTCCTTTTAAATCCTTTTAGGTTGTACCATTATACATCCCCACAGTGAGCCCACTGAGCTACTGTAACCGATTTCTTCACTTATCTCATTTTATGACAAGTGTGTTACATTCCTGCTTTCCCATTTTCACGTTTTATATGTCCCTCCAGTGGGGCTACTCCTCTATGTATATACCAAATACATTAATGCGTGAATGATGTTGTTTATGCTTTTCGAGCCTGAAAAACCTATCATTTATTATATAGGCATTGCTGCCTGTCTCTACTCAATGCCTGTCTAAGCAAAATTACTAAACCAACAACAAACAAGGAATTAGTTAAATGTCATCCTTATAAGAAGTACCATTGCGATCATATAACAATTAAAAAAATTTTAAAATTAAAAACATAAAGAAGGGAGGCCTCCTGTTCAGAAATTCTCATGAGAACATTACAAGACACAAAGTACAAAATACAAGAAAAGTCCAAGTGTGTTTTTCTAGAAAGGGAATCCATTGTTCATAGATGTGAATGTAACTCTTCGTCCTGGTTTAACCCCCACGGGGTCAGAGTTCGGAAATTCAAAATGTGTCGGGACTCTTTTTGGCGTAGAATTCGTTCCCGATCACCGCCTCTTATCTGCAATACCACTTGTTCCAATGCAAAGAAAGTCATTAGTTTCCAATTTCCATTATGTTCCTTCTCCATATGTCTGGCTATGGCATTGCTTCTATCCAGGTTTACTGTGGCCCTCACATGTTCAAGTATTCTTTTCTTTAAATCACAAATCGTGCTCCCCACGTATCTCAAATGGCACGGACACTCCACCATATAGATCACATATTGGCTTTTACAGTTTATAAATTGCTTGATTTCCCAGGTTTTTTTGTTTGCCATCTCAACTTGTTTTGTATTTTTAGCTATTGCACATACTTTGCATTGTGTACATTTGAAAAATCCAGTCACCTTTAACCATGTAGTCTGTTTAGATTTGTTTCTGAAGTGACTATGTACAAGATGGTCTTTTAAATTGGTGGCTCTACGGAACGTTACCTCCGGGCCATCACCTACAATTTTAGCCACTGCTGGATCGGATTTCAGTATGTTCCAATTCTTGCGAAGAATATGTTGAATTTGTTTATTTTCTGTTGAATAAGTAGTAACCAGCCGAATTTTTTGAGAGTCATTCTCCACATTCGTGGGTAGTTGTTTTTCTGCAATTAATTCTGTGCGTGTTAGATTTGATGTTTTTTGCTTACATGATAGGACCAATTTTTTGTTGTAATTTCTTCTTTTGAATCTTTCTGCAATTTGCTCACTGTTCCTCTGCCATTCCGAATCTTCAGAGCAAATCCTTCGTGCCCTGAGAAATTCGCCATATGGGATGTTATTGATCCAACTTGGATTATGAAAACTCTCTGCCTGTAACACAGAGTTGGTGGCAGTTGCCTTCCGGTGTAGTGTTGTATGGACTTCATTATTACTGATATAAATCTCAGTATCAAGAAACACCACCCTGTTGTTACTGATGGTGTAAGTAAATTTTAAATCAGTGGGAGTATTGTTCAGGATGTTAAAATAATCAGCAAATTCCTGTTTCGAGCCATCCCAAATTATAATCAGATCATCAATATAACGTAGCCATTTGACAATCTTATTAACATGTAGGTCATTATTAGTGTTCCATGCCATATTGCGCTCCCACCACCCCATTGTGAGGCAGGCATAGCTAGGGCTAAACGAAAAACCCATAGCCGTCCCTTTTACCTGACGGTAGATCTCTTCACCAAACATAAAAATATTTTCGTTTAGGCAGATCCGTATCATCTCCAACAGCATCTTATTATGATTAGAAAACTGAATGTTTCGCTCTTGAAGAAAGGATTCGATAGCTACTAAACCGATCTCATTGCGAATATTAGAATACAATGATATAACATCCATTGTAACTAAATGATATGATGTGACCCATGGGGTTTCTTGTAGATGTCGCAAAAGGTCCCCAGTATCTTGAAGATAAGATGTTAGTTTGGTCACATATGGCAAGAGAAAGGTATCCAAAAATTTGCTACCGGTTCCAATAATGCACCCTTTGACGAGATAATAGGTCTGCCTGGTGGTCTAGTGGGGTGTTTGTGTATTTTTGGCAGGAAATAGATGGTTGCCGTTCTGGGATGGTCCGTTGTCAAGTATTTGATTTCATCATCATCCAGAAGATTGTCATTTTTCCACAATAGCAGTTTCTTATCCAATTCCAGTTTCAATTTCTTTGTTGGATTTTCCTTCAATCTCTCATAGTATTCTTTATTCCTTAATTGAGAGTGGGCTTCCACTATATAGAAATCTTTGTCCATAACAATGATGTTTCCCCCTTATCTGCCAATTTTATTTCAATTTCTTCACATTGTTTCAAATTGCTCAATGCTTCCTGTTCCTGTTTTGTTAGATTATAGGGTTTTTTAACCATTTGAGTTGATACAAATCTTTTATCACCAATTCGTGAAATAGATCTATTTTATTTCCTTGAGGAAGTTGTGGGTAATATTTCGAATTTGCCTTCTTTCTACTCAACCCGGCTCCTAGTTGTGTACAGTGTGCCCCTATTTCTGAAGTTGGAACATCAGGGTCTTGACTCAATTCCATTAATGTCACAAAGTTTGTAGAATCCCTCGCTGTTAATTGCATGGTCGGAACAGGTATACTTTTTTTGTATTGTGCCATTTTCTCATTTGCAGTAAAAACATTTGCCAACTTAATCTTACGAACATATTTATATATATCAATCCTGACCTGAGCCAAATCCGTTGTGTTAGTTGGACAAAAATTCAAGCCTCGTGTCAGTAGTTTTATTTCAGACTCCGTTAAGTTTTTTTTGGAAAGATTAATTACTTCGAGTTCCTGTATTTCCATTGGGGGATTTAGGTCCATCTTTGTCGCATACTTCTCGTTGTAGCCCCCGCTCTTCTTTTTTCTGTGGAGCCGCTTGCCTCTTCTTGTTGGTTTTGTTTTGCGCGGCCCCGCGCTCTGCCTCTTCCACGATTTCCGGACGCTTGAACCCCCATGGATTTTTCCCATTGTTTTTGCTGAAGGGCCAACCTCATATCCCCTAAAAAAGAGTTTGTGGGGCGTGCTGCTGTTGTCAATTCCTGTTCCCCCTCACTGGCATCTGTAGACGTTAACGAAGACAGGCTTTCAGTGGATGTAATAACTGGCTGCAATTTTTCATGTGATTGAAATCTATCATATTTTTTTGCATATGTAAAAATTCGTCCCTCAGAATAGTCCTCTTTGTCTCGTTGGAATTTCGTCTTTTTCCTCTGTTGAACAATTTCCTCATGTTTTTCGATATATCCCTCCAATTCCTCTTTAAACTTCACTTGATCCGGTGTTAATTCAATTGCTGCAAGTTCTTTTTCAAGCTCTCTCAGCTGTGCAGTCGTTTTTTCCAAGGCCAACTCAATATGTTTAATTAAAATTTCCATTAATCCTAAGGAGGATTTCAAAATGTATTCTCCCCATTCATTTAGCAAATCATTGCTCGTTTCCTGGTGGTTTGGCATTAGATGTATCCTCAGGCCTCGGGGGACTCTTTGTACCTCTAGATATTTCTTAAGGGATGTAATCTCCCACCATTTATTAATTTCCTTTTTCGACAATTTTTCCCACTGGCGCAGCTTATTTTTGGTGTCCATTAGCCTTGTATTAGGAGTTGTATCACCTCCCATTGCTTTTGTTGTGTCTTGTTCAAAAAATGTACTTAATATTGCTGATCTCTTGGCCTCCCTTTTATCCATTGTGCTGACGAAAATATTTTTCTCCTTTTGCAATCCGTGATTGAGACACTGGTTATTTCACTCTTCCCTATTATCGGCGTTCTCTATGATACTTGTAGTTTATGTGACGGAACCGTCTCGGGAAAGCTCTCACTTTGGGTTTTCAGTAAACGACACAGTTCCCAGGGTCAGTCTACCCCTATTTACAATGTTACCCATCCGAGAGCTTATACCCCGAGTCCAACTGGTGATTCACTTCTTCATATAGTTCTTTGCACACATGTATAAAAGCGTCGCTCACTCACCTACTTCAAGGGTACTTGATGAAAGGTTCAGCCCTCCGGTTGTTCCTTGCACTTTTCACCTTGTTTCTGTGTTTTCCGTGAGTCCGAGATAATTATCCAGTCGTTTTCACCAGCGTTCGCCCGGTCAAAAGTCACATCATTTCCTGCATGGTCCCATTGTTTGACCATTTGGGCGCATCTACGGTGGTGCGTTTTGAGTACAGCTGGACCAAGCTGTTACCATTTGCCAAACACTTTCCCCAAGGAAATCCTCTCCGCACTCACAGTTCCATAGCTCTCATAAAATAATAATCATGCCAATGCCTCCAAAGCGGTTCCACGGTGCTTTTATTTAGTCATAAAAAGGTCAGCACACCCCTACGCGTTTCGATCTCAGCCGAGATCTTGTTCACGGGGATTCAAAAACACGGAACCAATCATCATTTCTACCATATATACCCATGTGACATCATTGTCCGTAAACAGCCCAAGTGCATTCTGGTATTAATAGTTCTAAACCTTTAAACATCCCGTATTTTTACAAAACCACTCCTTATAAACAATTAAAAAGAGAATTTTCGCAATGCCTATGTTTATCATACCCACTCATAACATTGAATTAAATCTCATTTGTCATCAAAACCAATTCCAATGGTCTTTTACCACCATTTACTCGAGATAGACATCCATTTAAACTTATAACTTGCCATTCACATGATACAACAAATTGAAACACCACCCTCAAAGAATATATATATATATAACAAAATTATATGCATACTGAAGAGAAAGTTAAATATTATAACACACAAAAAAATATATAATAATAATAATGTACAACTTTAAATTTCACCCGGCCAACCCCAGGATCGAACCCTTGTATCCAACAACACTCTGGGTTGCCTCGCTAACCATGAGCTATTATAGATCTACCAATTAGATGCCTCATTTAGTTGTATCTGCAATTAATTCCTTTTAAATCCTTTTAGGTTGTACCATTATACATCCCCACAGTGAGCCCACTGAGCTACTGTAACCGATTTCTTCACTTATCTCATTTTATGACAAGTGTGTTACATTCCTGCTTTCCCATTTTCACGTTTTATATGTCCCTCCAGTGGGGCTACTCCTCTATGTATATACCAAATACATTAATGCGTGAATGATGTTGTTTATGCTTTTCGAGCCTGAAAAACCTATCATTTATTATATAGGCATTGCTGCCTGTCTCTACTCAATGCCTGTCTAAGCAAAATTACTAAACCAACAACAAACAAGGAATTAGTTAAATGTCATCCTTATAAGAAGTACCATTGCGATCATATAACAATTAAAAAAATTTTAAAATTAAAAACATAAAGAAGGGAGGCCTCCTGTTCAGAAATTCTCATGAGAACATTACAAGACACAAAGTACAAAATACAAGAAAAGTCCAAGTGTGTTTTTCTAGAAAGGGAATCCATTGTTCATAGATGTGAATGTAACTCTTCGTCCTGGTTTAACCCCCACGGGGTCAGAGTTCGGAAATTCAAAATGTGTCGGGACTCTTTTGGCGTAGAATTCGTTCCCGATCACCGCCTCTTATCTGCAATACCACTTGTTCCAATGCAAAGAAAGTCATTAGTTTCCAATTTCCATTATGTTCCTTCTCCATATGTCTGGCTATGGCATTGCTTCTATCCAGGTTTACTGTGGCCCTCACATGTTCAAGTATTCTTTTCTTTAAATCACAAATCGTGCTCCCCACGTATCTCAAATGGCACGGACACTCCACCATATAGATCACATATTGGCTTTTACAGTTTATAAATTGCTTGATTTCCCAGGTTTTTTGTTTGCCATCTCAACTTGTTTTGTATTTTTAGCTATTGCACATACTTTGCATTGTGTACATTTGAAAAATCCAGTCACCTTTAACCATGTAGTCTGTTTAGATTTGTTTCTGAAGTGACTATGTACAAGATGGTCTTTTAAATTGGTGGCTCTACGGAACGTTACCTCCGGGCCATCACCTACAATTTTAGCCACTGCTGGATCGGATTTCAGTATGTTCCAATTCTTGCGAAGAATATGTTGAATTTGTTTATTTTCTGTTGAATAAGTAGTAACCAGCCGAATTTTTTGAGAGTCATTCTCCACATTCGTGGGTAGTTGTTTTTCTGCAATTAATTCTGTGCGTGTTAGATTTGATGTTTTTTGCTTACATGATAGGACCAATTTTTTGTTGTAATTTCTTCTTTTGAATCTTTCTGCAATTTGCTCACTGTTCCTCTGCCATTCCGAATCTTCAGAGCAAATCCTTCGTGCCCTGAGAAATTCGCCATATGGGATGTTATTGATCCAACTTGGATTATGAAAACTCTCTGCCTGTAACACAGAGTTGGTGGCAGTTGCCTTCCGGTGTAGTGTTGTATGGACTTCATTATTACTGATATAAATCTCAGTATCAAGAAACACCACCCTGTTGTTACTGATGGTGTAAGTAAATTTTAAATCAGTGGGAGTATTGTTCAGGATGTTAAAATAATCAGCAAATTCCTGTTTCGAGCCATCCCAAATTATAATCAGATCATCAATATAACGTAGCCATTTGACAATCTTATTAACATGTAGGTCATTATTAGTGTTCCATGCCATATTGCGCTCCCACCACCCCATTGTGAGGCAGGCATAGCTAGGGCTAAACGAAAAACCCATAGCCGTCCCTTTTACCTGACGGTAGATCTCTTCACCAAACATAAAAATATTTTCGTTTAGGCAGATCCGTATCATCTCCAACAGCATCTTATTATGATTAGAAAACTGAATGTTTCGCTCTTGAAGAAAGGATTCGATAGCTACTAAACCGATCTCATTGCGAATATTAGAATACAATGATATAACATCCATTGTAACTAAATGATATGATGTGACCCATGGGGTTTCTTGTAGATGTCGCAAAAGGTCCCCAGTATCTTGAAGATAAGATGTTAGTTTGGTCACATATGGCAAGAGAAAGGTATCCAAAAATTTGCTACCGGTTCCAATAATGCACCCTTTGACGAGATAATAGGTCTGCCTGGTGGTCTAGTGGGGTGTTTGTGTATTTTTGGCAGGAAATAGATGGTTGCCGTTCTGGGATGGTCCGTTGTCAAGTATTTGATTTCATCATCATCCAGAAGATTGTCATTTTTCCACAATAGCAGTTTCTTATCCAATTCCAGTTTCAATTTCTTTGTTGGATTTTCCTTCAATCTCTCATAGTATTCTTTATTCCTTAATTGAGAGTGGGCTTCCACTATATAGAAATCTTTGTCCATAACAATGATGTTTCCCCCTTATCTGCCAATTTTATTTCAATTTCTTCACATTGTTTCAAATTGCTCAATGCTTCCTGTTCCTGTTTTGTTAGATTATAGGGTTTTTTAACCATTTGAGTTGATACAAATCTTTTATCACCAATTCGTGAAATAGATCTATTTTATTTCCTTGAGGAAGTTGTGGGTAATATTTCGAATTTGCCTTCTTTCTACTCAACCCGGCTCCTAGTTGTGTACAGTGTGCCCCTATTTCTGAAGTTGGAACATCAGGGTCTTGACTCAATTCCATTAATGTCACAAAGTTTGTAGAATCCCTCGCTGTTAATTGCATGGTCGGAACAGGTATACTTTTTTGTATTGTGCCATTTTCTCATTTGCAGTAAAAACATTTGCCAACTTAATCTTACGAACATATTTATATATATCAATCCTGACCTGAGCCAAATCCGTTGTGTTAGTTGGACAAAAATTCAAGCCTCGTGTCAGTAGTTTTATTTCAGACTCCGTTAAGTTTTTTTGGAAAGATTAATTACTTCGAGTTCCTGTATTTCCATTGGGGGATTTAGGTCCATCTTTGTCGCATACTTCTCGTTGTAGCCCCCGCTCTTCTTTTTTCTGTGGAGCCGCTTGCCTCTTCTTGTTGGTTTTGTTTTGCGCGGCCCCGCGCTCTGCCTCTTCCACGATTTCCGGACGCTTGAACCCCCATGGATTTTTCCCATTGTTTTTGCTGAAGGGCCAACCTCATATCCCCTAAAAAGAGTTTGTGGGGCGTGCTGCTGTTGTCAATTCCTGTTCCCCCTCACTGGCATCTGTAGACGTTAACGAAGACAGGCTTTCAGTGGATGTAATAACTGGCTGCAATTTTTCATGTGATTGAAATCTATCATATTTTTTTGCATATGTAAAAATTCGTCCCTCAGAATAGTCCTCTTTGTCTCGTTGGAATTTCGTCTTTTTCCTCTGTTGAACAATTTCCTCATGTTTTTCGATATATCCCTCCAATTCCTCTTTAAACTTCACTTGATCCGGTGTTAATTCAATTGCTGCAAGTTCTTTTTCAAGCTCTCTCAGCTGTGCAGTCGTTTTTCCAAGGCCAACTCAATATGTTTAATTAAAATTTCCATTAATCCTAAGGAGGATTTCAAAATGTATTCTCCCCATTCATTTAGCAAATCATTGCTCGTTTCCTGGTGGTTTGGCATTAGATGTATCCTCAGGCCTCGGGGGACTCTTTGTACCTCTAGATATTTCTTAAGGGATGTAATCTCCCACCATTTATTAATTTCCTTTTTCGACAATTTTTCCCACTGGCGCAGCTTATTTTTGGTGTCCATTAGCCTTGTATTAGGAGTTGTATCACCTCCCATTGCTTTTGTTGTGTCTTGTTCAAAAAATGTACTTAATATTGCTGATCTCTTGGCCTCCCTTTTATCCATTGTGCTGACGAAAATATTTTTCTCCTTTTGCAATCCGTGATTGAGACACTGGTTATTTCACTCTTCCCTATTATCGGCGTTCTCTATGATACTTGTAGTTTATGTGACGGAACCGTCTCGGGAAAGCTCTCACTTTGGGTTTTCAGTAAACGACACAGTTCCCAGGGTCAGTCTACCCCTATTTACAATGTTACCCATCCGAGAGCTTATACCCGAGTCCAACTGGTGATTCACTTCTTCATATAGTTCTTTGCACACATGTATAAAGCGTCGCTCACTCACCTACTTCAAGGGTACTTGATGAAAGGTTCAGCCCTCCGGTTGTTCCTTGCACTTTTCACCTTGTTTCTGTGTTTTCCGTGAGTCCGAGATAATTATCCAGTCGTTTTCCTTGTTTGTTGTTGGTTTAGTAATTTTGCTTAGACAGGCATTGAGTAGAGACAGGCAGCAATGCCTATATAATAAATGATAGGTTTTTCAGGCTCGAAAAGCATAAACAACATCATTCACGCATTAATGTATTTGGTATATACATAGAGGAGTAGCCCCACTGGAGGGACATATAAAACGTGAAAATGGGAAAGCAGGAATGTAACACACTTGTCATAAAATGAGATAAGTGAAGAAATCGGTTACAGTAGCTCAGTGGGCTCACTGTGGGGATGTATAATGGTACAACCTAAAAGGATTTAAAAGGAATTAATTGCAGATACAACTAAATGAGGCATCTAATTGGTAGATCTATAATAGCTCATGGTTAGCGAGGCAACCCAGAGTGTTGTTGGATACAAGGGTTCGATCCTGGGGTTGGCCGGGTGAAATTTAAAGTTGTACATTATTATTATTATATATTTTTTTGTGTGTTATAATATTTAACTTTCTCTTCAGTATGCATATAATTTTGTTATATATATATATATTCTTTGAGGGTGGTGTTTCAATTTGTTGTATCATGTGAATGGCAAGTTATAAGTTTAAATGGATGTCTATCTCGAGTAAATGGTGGTAAAAGACCATTGGAATTGGTTTTGATGACAAATGAGATTTAATTCAATGTTATGAGTGGGTATGATAAACATAGGCATTGCGAAAATTCTCTTTTTTAATTGTTTATAAGGAGTGGTTTTGTAAAAAATACGGGATGTTTAAAGGTTTAGAACTATTAATACCAGAATGCACTTGGGCTGTTTACGGACAATGATGTCACATGGGTATATATGGTAGAAATGATGATTGGTTCCGTGTTTTTGAATCCCCGTGAACAAGATCTCGGCTGAGATCGAAACGCGTAGGGGTGTGCTGACCTTTTTATGACTAAATAAAAGCACCGTGGAACCGCTTTGGAGGCATTGGCATGATTATTATTTTATGAGAGCTATGGAACTGTGAGTGCGGAGAGGATTTCCTTGGGGAAAGTGTTTGGCAAATGGTAACAGCTTGGTCCAGCTGTACTCAAACGCACCACCGTAGATGCGCCCAAATGGTCAAACAATGGGACCATGCAGGAAATGATGTGACTTTTTGACCGGGCGAACGCTGGTGAAAACGACTGGATAATTATCTCGGACTCACGGAAAACACAGAAACAAGGTGAAAAGTGCAAGGAACAACCGGAGGGCTGAACCTTTCATCAAGTACCCTTGAAGTAGGTGAGTGAGCGACGCTTTTATACATGTGTGCAAAGAACTATATGAAGAAGTGAATCACCAGTTGGACTCGGGGTATAAGCTCTCGGATGGGTAACATTGTAAATAGGGGTAGACTGACCCTGGGAACTGTGTCGTTTACTGAAAACCCAAAGTGAGAGCTTTCCCGAGACGGTTCCGTCACATAAACTACAAGTATCATAGAGAACGCCGATAATAGGGAAGAGTGAAATAACCAGTGTCTCAATCACGGATTGCAAAAGGAGAAAAATATTTTCGTCAGCACAATGGATAAAAGGGAGGCCAAGAGATCAGCAATATTAAGTACATTTTTTGAACAAGACACAACAAAAGCAATGGGAGGTGATACAACTCCTAATACAAGGCTAATGGACACCAAAAATAAGCTGCGCCAGTGGGAAAAATTGTCGAAAAGGAAATTAATAAATGGTGGGAGATTACATCCCTTAAGAAATATCTAGAGGTACAAAGAGTCCCCCGAGGCCTGAGGATACATCTAATGCCAAACCACCAGGAAACGAGCAATGATTTGCTAAATGAATGGGGAGAATACATTTTGAAATCCTCCTTAGGATTAATGGAAATTTTAATTAAACATATTGAGTTGGCCTTGGAAAAACGACTGCACAGCTGAGAGAGCTTGAAAAAGAACTTGCAGCAATTGAATTAACACCGGATCAAGTGAAGTTTAAAGAGGAATTGGAGGGATATATCGAAAAACATGAGGAAATTGTTCAACAGAGGAAAAAGACGAAATTCCAACGAGACAAAGAGGACTATTCTGAGGGACGAATTTTTACATATGCAAAAAATATGATAGATTTCAATCACATGAAAAATTGCAGCCAGTTATTACATCCACTGAAAGCCTGTCTTCGTTAACGTCTACAGATGCCAGTGAGGGGGAACAGGAATTGACAACAGCAGCACGCCCCACAAACTCTTTTTAGGGGATATGAGGTTGGCCCTTCAGCAAAAACAATGGGAAAAATCCATGGGGGTTCAAGCGTCCGGAAATCGTGGAAGAGGCAGAGCGCGGGGCCGCGCAAAACAAAACCAACAAGAAGAGGCAAGCGGCTCCACAGAAAAAAGAAGAGCGGGGGCTACAACGAGAAGTATGCGACAAAGATGGACCTAAATCCCCCAATGGAAATACAGGAACTCGAAGTAATTAATCTTTCCAAAAAAACTTAACGGAGTCTGAAATAAAACTACTGACACGAGGCTTGAATTTTTGTCCAACTAACACAACGGATTTGGCTCAGGTCAGGATTGATATATATAAATATGTTCGTAAGATTAAGTTGGCAAATGTTTTTACTGCAAATGAGAAAATGGCACAATACAAAAAAAGTATACCTGTTCCGACCATGCAATTAACAGCGAGGGATTCTACAAACTTTGTGACATTAATGGAATTGAGTCAAGACCCTGATGTTCCAACTTCAGAAATAGGGGCACACTGTACACAACTAGGAGCCGGGTTGAGTAGAAAGAAGGCAAATTCGAAATATTACCCACAACTTCCTCAAGGAAATAAAATAGATCTATTTCACGAATTGGTGATAAAAGATTTGTATCAACTCAAATGGTTAAAAAACCCTATAATCTAACAAAACAGGAACAGGAAGCATTGAGCAATTTGAAACAATGTGAAGAAATTGAAATAAAATTGGCAGATAAGGGGGAAACATCATTGTTATGGACAAAGATTTCTATATAGTGGAAGCCCACTCTCAATTAAGGAATAAAGAATACTATGAGAGATTGAAGGAAAATCCAACAAAGAAATTGAAACTGGAATTGGATAAGAAACTGCTATTGTGGAAAAATGACAATCTTCTGGATGATGATGAAATCAAATACTTGACAACGGACCATCCCAGAACGGCAACCATCTATTTCCTGCCAAAAATACACAAACACCCCACTAGACCACCAGGCAGACCTATTATCTCGTCAAAGGGTGCATTATTGGAACCGGTAGCAAATTTTTTGGATACCTTTCTCTTGCCATATGTGACCAAACTAACATCTTATCTTCAAGATACTGGGGACCTTTTGCGACATCTACAAGAAACCCCATGGGTCACATCATATCATTTAGTTACAATGGATGTTATATCATTGTATTCTAATATTCGCAATGAGATCGGTTTAGTAGCTATCGAATCCTTTCTTCAAGAGCGAAACATTCAGTTTTCTAATCATAATAAGATGCTGTTGGAGATGATACGGATCTGCCTAAACGAAAATATTTTTATGTTTGGTGAAGAGATCTACCGTCAGGTAAAAGGGACGGCTATGGGTTTTTCGTTTAGCCCTAGCTATGCCTGCCTCACAATGGGGTGGTGGGAGCGCAATATGGCATGGAACACTAATAATGACCTACATGTTAATAAGATTGTCAAATGGCTACGTTATATTGATGATCTGATTATAATTTGGGATGGCTCGAAACAGGAATTTGCTGATTATTTTAACATCCTGAACAATACTCCCACTGATTTAAAATTTACTTACACCATCAGTAACAACAGGGTGGTGTTTCTTGATACTGAGATTTATATCAGTAATAATGAAGTCCATACAACACTACACCGGAAGGCAACTGCCACCAACTCTGTGTTACAGGCAGAGAGTTTTCATAATCCAAGTTGGATCAATAACATCCCATATGGCGAATTTCTCAGGGCACGAAGGATTTGCTCTGAAGATTCGGAATGGCAGAGGAACAGTGAGCAAATTGCAGAAAGATTCAAAAGAAGAAATTACAACAAAAAATTGGTCCTATCATGTAAGCAAAAAACATCAAATCTAACACGCACAGAATTAATTGCAGAAAAACAACTACCCACGAATGTGGAGAATGACTCTCAAAAAATTCGGCTGGTTACTACTTATTCAACAGAAAATAAACAAATTCAACATATTCTTCGCAAGAATTGGAACATACTGAAATCCGATCCAGCAGTGGCTAAAATTGTAGGTGATGGCCCGGAGGTAACGTTCCGTAGAGCCACCAATTTAAAAGACCATCTTGTACATAGTCACTTCAGAAACAAATCTAAACAGACTACATGGTTAAAGGTGACTGGATTTTTCAAATGTACACAATGCAAAGTATGTGCAATAGCTAAAAATACAAAACAAGTTGAGATGGCAAACAAAAAAACCTGGGAAATCAAGCAATTTATAAACTGTAAAAGCCAATATGTGATCTATATGGTGGAGTGTCCGTGCCATTTGAGATACGTGGGGAGCACGATTTGTGATTTAAAGAAAAGAATACTTGAACATGTGAGGGCCACAGTAAACCTGGATAGAAGCAATGCCATAGCCAGACATATGGAGAAGGAACATAATGGAAATTGGAAACTAATGACTTTCTTTGCATTGGAACAAGTGGTATTGCAGATAAGAGGCGGTGATCGGGAACGAATTCTACGCCAAAAGAGTCCCGACACATTTTGAATTTCCGAACTCTGACCCCGTGGGAGTTAAACCAGGACGAAGAGTTACATTCACATCTATGAACAATGGATTCCCTTTCTAGAAAAACACACTTGGACTTTTCTTGTATTTTGTACTTTGTGTCTTGTAATGTTCTCATGAGAATTTCTGAACAGGAGGCCTCCCTTCTTTATGTTTTTAATTTTAAATTTTTTTAATTGTTATATGATCGCAATGGTACTTCTTATAAGGATGACATTTAACTAATTCCTTGTTTGTTGTTGGTTTAGTAATTTTGCTTAGACAGGCATTGAGTAGAGACAGGCAGCAATGCCTATATAATAAATGATAGGTTTTTCAGGCTCGAAAAGCATAAACAACATCATTCACGCATTAATGTATTTGGTATATACATAGAGGAGTAGCCCCACTGGAGGGACATATAAAACGTGAAAATGGGAAAGCAGGAATGTAACACACTTGTCATAAAATGAGATAAGTGAAGAAATCGGTTACAGTAGCTCAGTGGGCTCACTGTGGGGATGTATAATGGTACAACCTAAAAGGATTTAAAAGGAATTAATTGCAGATACAACTAAATGAGGCATCTAATTGGTAGATCTATAATAGCTCATGGTTAGCGAGGCAACCCAGAGTGTTGTTGGATACAAGGGTTCGATCCTGGGGTTGGCCGGGTGAAATTTAAAGTTGTACATTATTATTATTATATATTTTTTTGTGTGTTATAATATTTAACTTTCTCTTCAGTATGCATATAATTTTGTTATATATATATATATTCTTTGAGGGTGGTGTTTCAATTTGTTGTATCATGTGAATGGCAAGTTATAAGTTTAAATGGATGTCTATCTCGAGTAAATGGTGGTAAAAGACCATTGGAATTGGTTTTGATGACAAATGAGATTTAATTCAATGTTATGAGTGGGTATGATAAACATAGGCATTGCGAAAATTCTCTTTTTAATTGTTTATAAGGAGTGGTTTTGTAAAAATACGGGATGTTTAAAGGTTTAGAACTATTAATACCAGAATGCACTTGGGCTGTTTACGGACAATGATGTCACATGGGTATATATGGTAGAAATGATGATTGGTTCCGTGTTTTTGAATCCCCGTGAACAAGATCTCGGCTGAGATCGAAACGCGTAGGGGTGTGCTGACCTTTTTATGACTAAATAAAAGCACCGTGGAACCGCTTTGGAGGCATTGGCATGATTATTATTTTATGAGAGCTATGGAACTGTGAGTGCGGAGAGGATTTCCTTGGGGAAAGTGTTTGGCATATATATATATATATATATATGCGCCAATCTCCTCCACTCCTCACTGGCTTGTTTTCCTCGCCGAGATAGAAGCACGGACACCAAATTATGTGCAAATAGTGCTTTATTGTTTCCCTTCAGCAGTTGCCGGCCACAACGCGTTTCAGCCCCGGAGGGCCTTGATCACATGACACGCCCACAGTAATGCTACCATCTTTTTATGTCTTTTTACCATTGCTTTCTTAAAGTGACAAGTGCATATATTACTATCAGTCATAGATAACAAGAACAGACTCATTTACACACATAGGATTCATTAGTTAGTTCTTACTATTAAATATCTTCATGTCGCATTATTAAAAACGGCATATGGAATCATTGAATTTTGTTTTCCACATTACACTCTATAATGATTGAGTCATAATAAAATAAAAGTATAAATACTTTTACTAAAATTTAAATAACACAATATAACATTATAAAAGCCCTAAAATATCTAAAACAACAATATGGTTGGGATTCATGGAGTATTTATTTCTCCTTTTAAACCTCCCTTTTCCCTGAATCTAATTGTGTTCATACCATATATAATGTGCAAATTCGCTATTTGGTTCTGTAAACATTTACTATGTAAACCTATTGACTGATCTAAAGTGCATAGTGCTTAAATATTAAAATTGTGTATCCCTTTACCTAAAATTGTGAAATGAAAGTTATTGTATTTAAAAATTAGTGACTAATGATACCCTAAAACTATGCTTTAAAAAAAATTTGGTTCGAAAGGGGTTTACGGCATATTTTTCTATCTGATGAAAGTTTACCCTTATGAGTCCCGGTTTTAATACCTACTGGCAACTAATGGTTCACTACTCAATTAAAATGCTTATAGACAGGTGTATAAATCCTCCGTTGCGTTTAGACCCCCCGGTTGCTTGGAATCGAGGTCTAAAATATATCTTGTTTCAAGCCTACGCAGCTGTTTTTCCCTGTCCCCACCTCTTTTGGTTGGTGGTATGGAGTCTATTAAAAAGTATTTTAATTTAGATGGGTCAGATTCGTGGTGTTCTTCAAAGTGTCGCGCGACTGGGTATGTGACATCTCTATTTTTTTATTTTTTTTTTGATGGCTCTAATGTGCTGGAGTATCCGTTTGTGGCCCTGGAGTCTAGTACTCCCTACATATCTTAGGCCACATGGACACTCCAGCACATAGATCACATAATCAGTCTTGCACATGAGTGATTTTGTGATTGTTTTCTCTTTGTTATTGAAAGGACTACTGAATGTTGTCTTGTTTATCCCATGTTGGCATGCCTTACATGTTTTACAACGGAAGAATCCCTTTCGTTGTGCGAGCCACGTGGTGCCTGTCTGTGTTTCCACATTATTCTTAACCAGACTGTCACGCATGGCCCGTGCCCTACTGTATGTAATAGATAGGTTTTTGGGTAATAGATGTCCAATTGTTGGATCATCTAATACTAATGGCCAATTTCTTTAAAGTATTTTCCTTATGGCTTTCTCTTGGCCACTGTACTGTATGATCATTCTAAAATCACTTGGCTCATCTACTCCCTTTGTTGTGCCAACTACTGTGGTTTGCCCCACTTTTGTCGATTTGGTCAGTAAATTACTCCTGTTTCTTGTGTTACTTTTCTCAATCGCTCTATTGATACCTTTCTCAGAGTAGCCTCTTCGGAGAAAACGCTCTTTGCTTTCCTGTTGCGCTATTTTGAGTTCTCCCTCATTACTGCATATTCGTTTTAGTCGCAGCATCTCACCGTATGGTATACTTTGTATGAGATGGTGAGGATGAGAACTGGATGCATGAAGCATCGAATTTCCAGCTGTTTCCTTTCTATAGGCCTTTGTCTCCAACATACAGTCTTTCACATAGACCTGCACATCCAAAAAGCTCACCCCTTTGGTACTAATGTTCGCTGTGAAATTTAAATTGATCTCATTAATATTGATCTTATTTACAAACTCCTCTGCACTAGATCGAGACCCTTGCCATACAATAAAGAGATCATCAATAAAGCGAAGCCATAGTTTTACATTTTCATTATATTCCTTAATACATTGTTTTTTGAGTACCAGCTCCTCCCACCAGCCCATGTGTATATATATATATACACACATTCATATATACATATATTGCAAGCAAGAAAGTTTCAGGAGTACCAGGGCTGAACTGCCACAGTCTGAGTTGGGCTCCGGTAACCGTGAACATGGAAGACAGCACTCCTCCTCGTAACAAGGAATACTCAGACACTCCTGTTATGTTATATGGTTTGTAGAGCACACAGCTGTCCCAGTAACGAGCTTCTCAGTGCTGGACCCAGAAAACAAACGAGCTGCAACTGAGAAGGGATTATACCCAGGACTTGCCGCTTTCAAATAATATCGAATCATTTTCTTTTCTGATCTGTTTTGACACGATATTTCTGATGAATTAAATGCTGCATATTAAGAATTGTTGCTAAACTCGTGAAAGCCTTGAGAAAGCCCTGGTCCAAATGACTGTTTAAGGGCGAAACACTTGTCGGCTGTCGAATGTCCAAACCTAATTTCTGTACCATTCTGAAAAACGATGAAAGGTTATGAATCAAGAATAAGTATGAATAAATAAAGCAGAAAACAACCATCATTTGGAATTTTGAAGCCTTTTTTCCGCAAGCAATTCAATATCTAATAAGGAGGAGGATGTACTCACATGTTTCTAAATGAGTTGCAACCGTCGGCATCTGGGATGGAAGGGGGGAGGTTAGGTGGGGAAAAGCCATGTCTCAAGAGATTTCCTGAAAGGTAGGTGGTTCTGGGTGTTTCTGATGGAGAGACAAAGTGAGTTCCAGAGAGAAGGGATGAGGGCATGGAAAGAATGACCACCAGTGTTATCCATCCAGACTCCTAAGTTTTTGATAGAGGCTTTGGGGGAAGCCCAAGGGAGGTAAGACACCAGTGGTTGCCACAGACATGGACATGTTTGCCTAATAAAAGTTATTTTGGTTTTATTCGCATTCAAGCATAGACAGTGTTGTTCATCCACTCTGCTACAGCAAACATTCCCTTTTGGAAGTTGGCCACATCTTGCGTAGGATTACTGAAGAGTGAAAGAACGAGCTGGGTGTCATCAGCGTATGACACCAGCGCAAGCCCCGAGGATTTAACGACCTGTGTCAGAGGTTGAATATATATATATTGAACAGGATAGGTCTCAATGAAGAGCCCTGGGGGATGCTATGATGTAAAGAATGCAGTTGGGAGCTATGAGGAGGAGAGATGACCTGGAAAGAGTGTTCAGATAGGAAGGAGGCAAACCAGGGCAGTGCAGACCCACCTATGCCAATGCCCTGTAGGTGCTCGAGTAGAGTTTTGTGAGACACCATATCGAATGCGGCACTCAAGTTATGTACAGTCAAGACTGATGATCTGCATTCATCTAGAGCCATACAAAGTTTCTCGGAGACCGCAAGGAGTGTGGATTCCATGCGGTGCACAGGCCTGAAACCGTTTCGGGATGAGTCCAAGATATGATTGTCTTCCAGGAACGTCGTCGGGATGCTATTGACATGTCCCTCCATGACCTTGGCAAGAAAAGATAGGAGGGAAATGGGCTGGAAATTTTCAGGTTTAGAGGCATCCAGAAATGGTTTCTTCAGAAGGGGGTTGACTAGCCTGCTTCCATGGGCCAGGTACAGCAGCTGACAGAGAGAGATTAATCAATTCCAAACAGAGAGGCAGGAGAGAGGCCTGTAGCTTGATAAAAAGATCAGGTTTAAGTGGATCATCTGGCGAGTTTGATTTAACTTGGCTACAAAGATTTTGGAGAGAATGCAGACACAAGGGGGGCAGCCAGTTGAGCAAGGGCGTAGGATTACTGTCAGCTGACAGAACCGTGCCATCTAACCTTGCATTTGAAAGAACAGAGGAAAAGTGCAAGTAGATGTCCTCTATCATCCCCGTGAAATAATCTGCAAGTTTTTCGCAGTGTGCACTGGAGGCTTCAATGTGGTCTGCTGACAGCACTGGTTTTGTAAGGCTGATCCCTAAAATAAAATTTCTTTGGCAGGGTTATTGCTATAACTGATTTTCTTAGTACAAATGTTCTGCCTTAGAGTTCATGATCACTTTGTGGTAATTTCGGATTGCTGAGCAGTATTGTATTTTTAGTGAAGGGTCGTATGCTTTCCTCCAGGAGCGTTCTAGGGCCTTACAGTGCTTTTGCCAGGATAAGTGTCTCATTGAACCAAGGGGCAGCATGCTTCCTTGTAGTGGATACCTGTCTGACAGGGATAAAGATGTATATGGCTGAAATGAGCCAGAATTGCAAGGTGTTATTTGCTGTCTCTGCATTGGGGGGCAGCTGGCCTGAATAAACTGCCCACATTTTTGGAGGTCAAGCTTGTGCCAAGTGCATTTGAGGATCAGGTTGTGAGCCGACGTGTGCGTTTGGCCAGATCAATGAATGAAAAAAGGAATCATGTAATGGTCAGTCGAGATCATGGGTAGAGGGGCCATGTCTCGTAAGGTGCTGAGATTTTAAAGATTGGCTCTAGGAGGTGGCCAGTAGAGTGTGTGGTGCCCATGACTAATTTGGTTAAGTGTATAGCAGCGAGGTCGTCAATGAAGTTACTAATATCACTGTCGTGAGTGGTGTACAGGAGAAGATTGAGATCCCCAAAGATGTTGAAGTTGGCCAGTTTGATGACCAATGATGCAATAAAATTGGTCAGTAACTGCACTCCTATGCTGCGAAATCTGTTTAATGATACAGCTTTCCCCGACGTGTTTCGGCCATAGCCTTAGTCACAGGTCATGAGTGAAGCACAGCCATATAGTGAAAAAGGACTGTTCTCCACAGATATCCACATATGCCTGTTACAGCAAGTGCCATTTTGGAGTATGCATAATATTAAACAAAACATTGCAACTGCAAGCTCAGTGTGACTATTCTCAACTTTTGTTCATCACAATTGAAGCCAAATATGAAAATAATACTAAAATATTCCTTTCCAATTACTTGTGCATAGTGTGGTTGCATACCAATAACATGTCAATTACCCATATTGCACCCATGGGTACAATCCAAATCATATGATATACACTCAGAATAATGCACACTGATTCATATTTCATATTCATGGAAATGTGAAATAAATGTAATAATACAAAAAATCTGCCCGGGTACAATGTACTAATGATTAAACAGTGGTATGCCCAAGAGCAATGTTTCGCTTTTAAGCAAGGCATAGCATGGCAACTCACAATGCCTACTGCGGCATTAGCAGAACAGAGTGCAAGACGTGAATACGTATGTAGGCACGGCCTCTGTGCGTCACAAGGCCAAGCCCACCACTGTCAATATGGGAGCGCTTCGCAGACACTACATTGCTCTACCCAAGGCACACGTATCACGCTCTAAGAGCCTCCATAATTGATTCCATAACTAAGAAAAATCTAAGTGATGATAATAAGACATAATAATGGAAAAAAACAATGTTCCTCCCAACTTGGAGCAACACAGTTCAACAAATGTAAATGTTAATTAAACACATACATACGCACCTCGGGACACAGTCTTCTCACCTTACTCACCACACTACCTTAACTATAACTCGCCCATTCTCCATGCACTACCTATAGTCTTGCATATTACAGTAGTTAGAGCATGTGAAATGATTGCATTAATAACAACACTTATGACATCTGAAATTATATAATGTGCCAGAACCTAGTTCATGGTACCTGAAGGCTTGAAAACTCTGGGGGTACATTTGTGAGGGGCATTTTGCTCCTCACAACAGTAGGACCTTTGTTTCTTTCTTTGGGCTCCATATTATTGGCTAGTCCATGAAATAACATATCGATATTACTTATCTCCCCTAAACCGTTTACATTGAGTCCAGCGAATCACTCATGCTTATAGGACTATGTCCTATGAACAAACCTACTTTGAAAAAACCTACTTTGAATCTGCAAACTTGAATTAAGACTCTCCAACCCCTATTATTTATGAAAGTATGCACATGATCGCATTATTCTTCATTTAAAGGCTCCGAAAACAAGAATATAGTTGCACATTTTTAGTTGTTTACTAATCATATGGTGCAAAAAAAAATTGGAAAGAATTGCCAGAAGGTGCATCAAAGCGATATCAACAAACAATAAAATTACATAAACAGACCGCACATTTTCTCTGGCAATTAATCAAAACAATCAATCAACATTTTAGATACATTTAAAAATCCATAAAATATTAGGATCATCTTAAAACAGAAAAACCAACATACTTAAAAAATGATGCCGATATTAGGACCCCTGACTAAAAGATTGCTGCAACTCACTAGTAAATTGCAATTAGACGGGTTTTCAATTTTCGCCAGAAAAAGACAAAGGGCCTCATTTATGAAAAGTGTTGCATCGCTGTGGGAAAACAGCGATACAACACTTTTCATAACGCCATCCTTGTGACACCATGGATGAGCCGTATTTATTGTACGGCGCTCCACGTCGCAAGGATTTACAGATACGTCAGTAATACTGACGTATCTGTAGGCGCAAAAAAGGCGCATTGCTGGAGTGTGTCTGAAAACAGCAGAACTCCAGCAATGTGTCATTTCACATGGGGAAAGCCACATGTGAGAGGCACTGTGTCACCCCTTACGCCTGCTTCAAGCAGGCGTAAGGATTTGACGCACTGACGCCGTAGAAATGTCGCAGTGAAATCTCACAGATTTTACTGCGTCACTTCTACGTGGCTTTCCTGCATCAGAACGCCCACCCTGCATACATTATACCTGTTGCAGGTATAATGTAGCACAGGGGTTTACAAAGTAACGCATCTGACTAGATGCGTCACTTTCTAAATTAGGCGCAGTGTGTCGCATTTTTTATGTCGCTTTTGTCACAAAAAGTAACACAACGTCGGCGTAAGGGTCTCATAAATAAGGCTCAAACACTTACCCGCCATAATGTTTTTGCAAAGAAAACCGTTGCTTCATATAAGGTGAGATGGAGATCATGTAATAAAATGATACACATTATGACAGTGGGAAACTAACATGATGACATGCCGAACATATGCATGCAGTTACAATAATTAATTAGCTAGGCTTACTACAAAGCTAATAATTACATTATACGAACGTGTATTAAAAAGAAAATAACTAGCATAGAGGATTTGCAAAATGACTGTACAGATGCAGGATGGATGTAAAAAGTTATTAAAAATTCTTACTCAAGTAGTCCATCCTCTCATTGGCTTCCTACTCACAATGCACTCTCGTGAGCCGCCTCATGGGGACTCGTGAGGCCTTTCCCCAATGGAAAGTTAAGGTCATTAATGCAGGGTACAGGGGTGAGGCTGTGGAAGAACTTCTGAAATGATGCACTAAGGCTGGGCGTTTCTGGGTAACTCCACCGGCTGGTCCACTACAATGTCCTATGTAAATTGTGGTAAGAAATCTCTGGTCTGAACTATTGTACCAGTACTTGGTGAGGGTATCAGTTCAATTCATACAAGGATCCCAATGGTCACAATCAACCAAGAAATTCCATTTAAATTCAGAAAACATATAATGGAGAGTTTAGTGTGCCTGTGTTTTCCAGTATGGACCTTGGCGAACTCACAAAAGACCTCAAGAACTGTAAGTACCGGAATCCTAATTTGGCTATTGGTTGGCAATAGCAATTACGCTGCCTTCCTATTCAGCAGCTGTGCAGACATGGTGCTCTGCTGGAAAGGTGCCCCACTTTTCCCTAAAAAGGGTGACCCTATTGTGGCATTAGCATCACTTTTTGCTAGGCATGCCTCTTTGTGCAGCTCTACAACTGAGATTACCTCGAGTCTTTAAGATTCTGTGGAAAGTGTTTAGGCTTTTATGTGATGTTGTAGTTTCTCTGCAACCTCCAGTAGGTGTGAGGAAATATTTCCAAATCCACATCTTGCACGGAAAGTGTGGAAATTGTACACTTCAAAAACTTCTGTAGTCAGCAATGAGGACCTACATCCATCCTAGATCAAGGAATTGGGGACAGAAAGAGATATGGAGATTTGACACTGCTGGGTGCAAATGATTTTTTTCAACTAGATCCCACTGCATTTATTTGAACACAGAAGAGTTTAGGCACTGAGATAGAGGGGTTCCCTAAGGTGTTTTAGCAGGGATACACTTAAAGTAAAACCCTCAAAATTCTTAGGTAAATCCAGGTAAGAGGAGCAAAAGTATGAAGATTCTATACCATTCACAATTTATATTTCTCTTCCTCTTAATAAAATTTCAACTCTCGAGGAAACTCAGAAAGACCCGCTACATTGAAACTAAGGCTTTAATTACCATAGCTACTTCATAAGTACTCTGGATACGTTGTTGAAGAAGAGCTAGGGTGCTTGCCCCCTCTTTCCAAAGAGAAGTGGGTCTCACTTGTGGGTTGAAAATGTATAGAGAAAATGATCATTTGAGAAAGTATTGCAGGAGCACCAGGCATCAGGACATTTTGGATCAGTTTTCCCTAATAATAGTCCTGCTTATGTAGTTTGCACCCTTATGAAATTGGAAAATCTTGTGGGGGCATGTTTTGGAGCCAATGGCTGAAACATTTGCAAGCATGCTAATCATCACCTTGTCCTGGCAGGTTGGGCTGGACTGTGCCTGTTGGAGCTGCACCTAGTCTGATTTGCGTAAGGTGGTTGATGTCTGGTGTTTCATAGTCAATGAAAAATGGTCAAATGGAATGAGACTCAAGTGATTGATTGTCAGTGACTGCAACTTTTGCAAGCATTTCACCTATCACCTTTGCGTTTTATTCCTGTATTGGCGAAAATGATTTGCTTCTGTTTTCAGTATTAGCAGCTATTCTGTGTGTGCTAGTTAGGATTTTTGTTTAAGCAGCCAGTTCAATATATTCAGATATGACACATCAAAACGTTGCTTGCATTTCACCCTAAGGCTATTGGGTAAAGAGAATCATTAGGGACATCCCTGTGAATCTCCTTTCCACACCTAAGATGCTCCTCCTATCCTTTTCTTTTTAATTGAGCTGTTTCTTCTAACCATGTTACCACTGCATCTAGCTACCCTCAACCAACACCTTGCTCACTGTACAACACATCTCCCTGTCAGACCTTGCTCCTCATTACACCCCCTAACTACACTTCCACACTTATGAAATGGATCTCAATCTGTATATTAAAACCACGACAAGGCTAATATTTTGACATTTAGGCAATTGACACCAACTGAAAAGAATCAAAAACAAGTGACATATCTTTTAGATGATAAAGTAGAATTTTTAAAAATACTTTGGTACCCACAGTCAATTAAAATTGAAAAAAATGACTAAAGATTACAAAAAAGAGGATGAGCCTTGTGAGGGTTTGAAAAGTCCTACAAGCATTTTCACCTAAACCAAAAATTAATTGAAAGTAAAGTAGGGGACACGCCTTGGGGGAATCTATGGGTAGTTAATATCTACAGCTGAATATGATCAAACTTTTCTCTCAAATAAACCAAGGTGTCTTACCAACATCTAGCACCACACTTCTAATAAAATACATTTAATCTCCACTAAACACCCAGAAGGTGTACAGCTTATCACTGTACATTCAGATAGGCTCTGTTTTAGATGTAAGAAACATTAATAAAACAAGACAGTTCATAAAAAATTAAGATTTTTAGTAGGACTGAATACAAGAATTGTCAGCATGCACTTTTCCCTTTTTTCTCATGGATGAATCACCTTAGTTAAGCTTTATTGCTTAAATATGTCCTTACCCTCTAATGATATTTGATCCACACAATTTACTTTAAAGAAGATACTTTTTGTCCGGCGTGGTAACCGGCAGCAGCGTAGCACGAACCTTCGCGCATTACTCTAAGCCGGTGGTCCCTAACCTGAGGAGCACCGTGCGCCCTGGGGCACCAGATACAGGATGCTCTTTGCTTTTCTATGAGAGATATTTACCGTCTTCTGCTGGTAGTCCCCTTCTCCACACCGGAATGCATCTGTGTGCCTTGGGGCCTTATAATTTTGGGAGTTCTATTTACTTATTCCAGAAACATATGGAGTTTGTGTTTCTTTGCTGATATTTATTTGTTCCGTATCTGAGGACTTCTGTTTACCTTGGAGCCTCAAGCTGTGGCAATCTTATCGATTTATCACAAAGATTTTGTTATATTGTATCTCCTTAATATGATCCCTTCGGACTAAAGAGAACGGCGGTATCGAATTCTGTACTACATCCTAATTATTATATCTATTTGAGCCGATTTTGCTTGAGCCCTGACGAAGTTCCTGTGGCACTAGGGAACGAAACGCATTGGCTGTGTGCCAGTTTTACAAAACAAACTACGCTAATAAAAAGAAGAATTTTTTGGGGATAACGTATGTCTCCTGACTGACTTCAATCTGAGTGCACCTTCCTTTTTTGTGGACCATAGCCTCATTCTGAAGCTGGAGCTGGCCCAATGAAGCAAGGATTGCAGAAACTAGTGAAGTCAGCTTTTCGCTTGAAGAAACTGTTACTTTCTCCCAAGTTCGTCTTGCGTTCTTCCAATGAGAAGACCTTGCCACCTGCTCATTAGCTCTTTCAGCCCAACACGTGTTCCCACTTCAGCTCACTTGCATTGAGAAAATATGTATAAATGTAGTGCTGAAATGTATGGATTTTAGCATTTTATGGTCCAATTGAAGAGGACCATAAACATTTCTGTCTCTGCTTATTTTAATACTTGCTGGCTGACATCTTAGCCGATTACAGGTCGTGCAGAATGCAGCAGCCAGGCTTCTCTTGGGCATCCCAAGGTTTGTCTCGGTCAAAAAGGGACTTGGGAAGCTTCACTGGCTCCCAGTGAAACAACGGGTGGATTTTAAGGCCCTCTGCATGGTCTTTAAAGCCCTTATAGGTTCTAGCCCGGCCTATATGAGACAACATCTTCAATGGTACGTTCCCGGCAGAGCACTGCGCTCCGCCGAGGCAAAACGTATAAAAATTCCACGGGCAAAAACAGCCAGTTGGGGGGGTAGGAGTTTTTTCAGCTGTGCCGCAAAAGCATGGAACAGCCTTCCCTTCCACCTCAGAAGTGCTACCGAGCTCCTTTCCTTTAGAAGGGGGCTGAAAACCTGGCTTTTCCCTTGAATCCATCTCTCATCCAGCAACCAAGTTGGCAACTCCTAGCGCCAGGACACCTTAGGGTAGCAGTGCGCTTTACAAGCTTTATTAACATTAACATTAACATTTTGCATTAAATATGTGTTAGTCATCAATGCACTATCCCAAATATATGTTTTTTTTTTTACAATGGTCATTTTTGGGGGGGACAAATGGTCCTAGCAGCAAAATTTTGTGAACATGCTGAAGATGCTGGATTACATAACTAGGATGGCCTAGGTACATTTTATTACTATATCCAGTTAGAAAGTTACAAAGATATTAATGGCCAAAATTTGGTAAGAAAATAGAAAGAGAGAAATGTTGTCATCAAACGTATGATCAAGCCAAGGTCTGTGGCCCAATTTCATAAAAGAGGCATAATTACAGCTCTCATAAATGCTGTCTATGTCTTTTCTTAAATTAAGCCTGTTGGGATTATTTATTAAATATTCCTTCCAAAACAGGTGTAACTGAAGCTGTTGTACTGAAATCTATGATAGTTATTAAAAAACACACTTAATTAGCTTCAAAGAGGCCTGCCCTGTCACAGGCAGATGCAACTAACACCTTGACCTCCTTTGTCCCTCTAATCAGCCATATACTAATCCAAGTGGAAGAAGAGCTGCCTCAAGGACCAGTTTTTATCGATGCGCCACTGTCGACGATGAAAGGTATCGAGAAGCCATTTATTTTTAATGTTATTTTTGGACAATGTTTGTATGACTTTGGTGCTTTGGCATGTCGATTTTTCTTTAACTGACATTTTTCCTCGCATGCGGCCAGTCCGTCATGTGCTCTTTTCTCTGAGGTAAACATTGACATGCCGCAACCGTCTTCCTCACTTTCACTGGATACTGAGGCAGACTAACTGTTTGAAAATGATTTAGATGACAATTGACTTCATTCAGTGTTAATTTGCCTCAATTGATGGCATCGCTTGGTCTGTGGGGTTGCGTCGAACGTTGCCTCTGGAATGCTCTGGCGGCCATTTTGTCTTTGTGCGTGACACACTTGCTTTGTCCTTCGCTTTATAAACTGTCACAAAATGGTTCTCTTTCCCACAGCCTTTACATATCTGTCCAATGGCGGGACATTTACTTTCATATGGAAATGAAAATTCACATCTAAAACACAACTTCTTTTTACTTGTAGACGGCACTTTGGGTCCTTCAGTCTTCTGCCCTGGCTTACTCTTTATGCACATTACTGATTCCCTTTGGGCACCTTCGGCCTCCATGTCAGTGGCTTGTCTTTCAGCACGCTCCTCAGCTCTGGCAACCATTAACTCTCACCCCAGACTAAGAGTTTCTCTCAGCATTCATCGCCTGGATGAATCTGATAAGCACCCATCAATAACTCTAAGTCGGATAGCTTCCTCATCATTAAAATCATTGAACTTACAGTATCTGATGAGTGTATCAAGTTTCTCCGCAAATTCATCAATGGTTTCACCAACTCTTTGCCATTCTTGACTGAAAATATATCTTTCGCAATCAGCATTTGGTACTGGGTGGAACTTTAGATTCAGCGTTTCTTTAATCTAACAATATGTAATTTCTTCATCCGTTCGCAGCATTTTCTTTAAGGCTTCTTTCACACCATCAACGAGAAGATTTTTGAGATAGTTGATAATCTTTTTGTTATCAGTCTCTTCAAGTTCATCAATGAAATCATCAAATGTCTCTATCCACGCAGACCATCTATCACCAATATTTCACTTTTAGGCCGTATCGAAAGGTGTTGGTGGTTTCAAGAAAGCAGCAGCATTGTAGACCAATGTAGAACTTATTGACATTACGGGTGGATCCCTGTGACTTGTTTTAGACAACTCATCTGTGAGGCCTTGCAATGGGCTGGCCTCGGACTCATCTTTATGATAGCTGGAAACGTGACTTTCCTCACAGCCATCTGAAAATTTTCACTATTCCAAAAGTTGCTCTTGGCTCCTTATTTTCTGAAGACCTGTGAAGTTGTTCTGAGCCCCACTAGGCAACTTTGTGAGTGAGCCGCTTCGGTTATGGATGGCTCCATAAGCACAACCCCTAACACTTCTCCTTGAGACACTTTCACCAACTGCAGTAGTATGAGGACTCTCTTCAAGGCATTCAGTAAGTACGTTTTTTCTTCTTGTCTAAATGTCACTTTGCTTTTTGTAACACCTGGTTGATCTCCACATTGCAGCGCTTCTGTTTGCAGCGTTATCAGTGGCTGTACTTCGCAAACCACATTGAATCTGCTTTCAGAGCTAACATTCCGTATAATGTACAACTTTATCTTGCATGGCAGTGCAGTACCTTTATGTATGACTTGACCATCAGGTTCTCAACCATCAACGTGTAAATTCTTTGCAATACTTTTGTTGTCTTCATGTGCTTTACATCGGCTGGAGTTGCGCTTTGACTCCACGTGCATGAGTGAGCAACTGCACGAGCAGTTTGCTTGGACCACAGCAAACTCTCTGGGGGAGCACGGTCATTCTTCGGGTTACTTAGCCCCTATCTCGTCGCCACTTGTAGGTTGTTCCCAGCTGAGGTACCCGCCAATAACTAAGCCATACATGATGCTTAGTATTACACGTCTTTATTCTGCTTCATGTAACAGCGAACCCAACATTCATGGCATTGCACTTACTCTTCCCCCTCAATTAATATCCCAATTTCTTGCAGCCTTCCTTAGAAAAGGTTCGTATTAACACACTTTTGAAATACTTGTATTCTGATATGAAGAGGGCATAGGGGAAAAACCTCTTTCAACAATGTAAATGTCCTTAAAGTAACACTTGTACATATCACTAATCACTTTGTTATTTTATTGTAGATAGTGCTGATAAAGGAGCAGTGTGAACTAATGGTATTTGTTAGTTCATGTATGGCAATCTATCAAGATTTTAGACATTTTTGTAATGTTTTCACAATTGAATAATAAGAAAAGAATTGCACAGATTATAAGGCATAGTGGTTGCTAAGTGGTAGTAATAGAATATAGATATTTAGGACTTCTTTTCTAAGGTTGTTGCAGGTGCCTTACAAAGGATGGACCTTCCACTGGGGCATACATCTGTAGAAGTATTAAAAGAGACTTACAATGCAAAAATAGTAAATTTACTGCTCTATGGCTGTGATGTCTTGATGGTGAAGATCATAGAAATGCAGTGGCGGCTCGCATAGGGCGTGCTGCGGGGCGGTGGGGTGGGGCGGAGCGGCCACTGTAGAAATGAATATTTGGAAAAGATGGCTTGGCTTGCCTAGAGGCTTAGTGAACAGCGCCCTGAGGTTGGAGCTGGTTCTCACCTATATAATATTCAAATATAAGCAGAATATTCTTAATTATTGGCTTGCCTTTCGAAGTCAGCTGATGGTTCCCTGAGGCAATTAATTAAATCTTATTTACAGGAAAAGGACACAGACCGATGGGCTGCTAACCTGCAAACTATCGAGGATTCCCTGGGTACATCATTAGGGTCAGATCTGCGGAGTATGTCAGTGTTGCAGCAGAAATTAATAGTAAAAATTGTGATAAAAGAGAGTTCTAGAAATTCTGACCTAGAAGATATGGGGGAAAGAAACAATTTGCTTCATTTAATGGACACAGATTATGGTGGGGCTAACCAAATGTATATGCATGATATAAAAAGCGCCAACATTATAAGGTGGTGATTGAAGGTCTGGCTTGAGCAGGTGCCGGCCTCTATAAACTGAAAGTTGGCTAATCAGGTTATGGCGGATAGCTGTATTTGCCCTTTCTGTGAATATGCTTCAGTGTCTCTACCTCATGTAATTGTATTTTGCACATGTTTTGATAATGGTTTGCTACTCCCTGTTTTTTAAATTTTACAGGTTTGCAGTTAATGGAAGCAATTTTAAAATGTAATAACATGAGATTGTGTCACGTTGTAGCGATTTTTTGTCCTTGGTATCTGAACGGCTGGCTACTTTGAATTGAACATAGTTATAGATTTTTATTCGTATAGCACTGAGTATTAATTAATGTATCTATGAATTGGGTTTTAAGTAATAATATGGATTGTGATGTATTATAAATTTTACGGCAGAATGTAAAATGTAAATTGTTTGTATTGCCTTATTGGCATGAGATCAAACTATTAAACTAAAATCCTAAATCCATAAGAATGTATAATGCAATTACAATACACAAATATAATCTAAACAAAGTCGACTAGACATTGCATTCGTGATGCTTAGTTTTCTGCAGTGAAAGGACTATCTAAAACACTAGAATAAAAAGCCCTATTAGAGACATAAACGGAAGACATCCCCTCAACCCAATCCGGAAGAAAAATCATTTTGTTAAATGTGAACATTTCATTTAACTTTTCTATATGAAGGCAACTAGGGGTGGTTTGGAATACGTTATTAATATCCATTACAATACGTTATTAATACCCATGTGTCTGATTTGTAGCTTTGGTGCCTGCTTAACTTGATTCTGTTCCAAACAGACTTCAGCCCAGTCTGCAAGGCCCGCCTATAGCACACAGTAAACGCATAAAATAAATCATAATAGATTGGTATCTAGGTACACGGACTAAGCCCTAGATGGGCAGAATTGTATAATGGCTGCATTATCTTTCAAAACATTCAAATTCGTCTTCACCCAGTAGACTTGTTTGCTGAAACACATACAAGCCCAGCTACAGCTGCCATAAGAGGGAATGGATAGGGAGCCGTTCAGCGACTCTGCATGGCAATTGTTTTGTATTTATGTGTCCAGCGTCAGAACCTAGTTATGGCCATGAGCATTATTGTTCACGGCTCTATTTCTTTCTGTCAAAAAGCACTGCAGCCGGGCTTCATAAAAAAGGCATCTGAAGGAATCAACATGAAACTGAAAACTGCACGTTTCTTTATTTTGTGAAATAGCAAGATGTCAGCGTGTGACATGCTGCATGTTTATTCAGCCCCAGTCACGGCAGGCACCCCAACATTTTCTAATTATATCTGTCTCCATGTAATATTACTTGAATGTTTAAAGCCATTTCACAGCTGAAACTTTAGGACTTTCGGTTCTAAGGTCTTGACTTTCAATTCAGTGTCCAAGGCAGTCACCCCTAAAATAACCAGATTGTCTCTGGATTTCTTGCCTGCTCTACCTGTCAATCTTTGACTGTCATATCAGTTTGCATCATCCATCGAGTAACTATCATCATCATCAACTTTATAGCAGAGAGTTTCCTTTGAAAAGTGAGACCAAAGAATGTATGCAGTATTGAAGAATGATAGGGTCAGAGAGAAGGAGTACAGGACGAAGAAAAAAGAACAAGGTAAATACATGTAATGTGATTTGAGTCATTCCGACCCGAAATGGTATGTATCAATTGTTTGTGATCATAGTTAGTGAAACTTTCCCCTTAGGGAATTTTTTTTCTTTTTTTCTTTTTAGTCCTCATATATGACATAGGCGGGAGGTGTGATCCGGGAGTACCTGGGAAAGTTAATAAAGCCAATAGAGTTTAACCTCCATTATATAGACTTCTTCAAATAGTTGTTTGGGGGGGTTGTGGGAACCACTGCTGTACTCCTACACTGCTGAAGTTTGTCTTTAATCCTTGGACTGTCATAGTTAAAAGTTGCGCCCATACTTTCTAAAAACTATTATCCCCTCCCTGCTATGAGTGCGGACTGCCTGGGTGTGAAAGAAGGGGATCACTGACATAATATCGACGGACCGAATATCGACCTACAACAATATCGAGTCCAGAATATCGATGGACAGAATATCGACATCCTATCTCTACAAAGGTAAGTACAAAAATATCGAAACCAAAATATTGTTGTTTAAAATATCGTTGTATAAAATATCGTTTTTTTAAATGTCTTAATAATAATATAAAATTAATTAAAAAATAAATATAATTAATAAAAACATAGTTACAATTATTTAAAATAATTAAAAATTATAAACAATATATGTAATATATAAAAAAATAAAACATACATATTTTTTTATATTATATATATATTAACTTAAAAATATTAATAAATAATGTTTTTATTTAATTATAAAATGTTAGAAACATAAAAAGTATAAATACATATATATATACATAAAGCTGTAATATAAATAAAAAAATAAATTATATATATAACAAATTTATTCAAAAAAAATATTTTACACTACATTAACTATAACAATAGGAAAATGTTGGACACCGTAGGGAATAAAATTACTATTCCCACTCCAATAACTGCAACAGTAGGGAAAGTTTTGGATAGCGGAGGGGAATAATTTACTATTTCCACTCCAGCAAGTGCAACAGTAGGGAAAGTGTTGGATAGCGGAAGGGAATAATTTACTATTCCCACTCCACAAAGTGTAACAGTAGGGAAAGTGTTGGATAGCGGAGGGGTTAAAATTACTATTCCCACTCCAGTTATTGCAACAGTAGGGAAAGTGTTGGATACGGTAGGGTAAAAATTACTATTCCCTCTAAAGCAAATGCAACAGTAGGGTAAGTGTTGGATAGCGGGTGGGTAAAAATTACTATTCCCACTCCACTGAGTGCAACAGTAGGGAAAGTGTTGGATAGCGGAGAGGTCAAAATTAATATTCCCACTCCAACGAGTGTAACTGTAGGGAAAGTGTTGGATAGCGGAGTGGTAAAATTTACTATTCATACTCCAGCGAGTGCGACAGTAGGGAAAGTGTTGGATAGCCGGGGAAGGTAAAAATTACAATTCCCACTCCAACGAGTGTAACAGTAGGGAAAGTGTTGGATAGCGGGTGGATAAAAATTACTATTCCCACTCCGAGTGTAACAGTAGGGAAAGTGTTGAATATCGGTTTACTAAAAATAACTATTCCTACTCCAGTGAGTGCAACAGTAGGGAAAGTGTTGGATAGCGGGTGGGTAAAAATTACGATTCCCACTCCAATGAGTGCAACACTATCGAAAGTGTTGGATAGCGGGTATGTAAAAATTACTATTCCCACTCCAGCGAGTGCAACAGTAGGGAAAGTGTTGGATAGCGGGGGGTAAAAATTACTATTCCCACTCCAGTGAGTGCAACAGTAGGGAAAGTGTTGGATAGCGGGTGGGAATAATTTTCTATTCCCACTCCACCAACTGTAACAGTAGGAAAAATGTTGGATAGCGTAGGGGAATACTTTACTATTCCCACTCCGGCAAATGCAACAGTAGGGAAAGTGTTGGATAGAGGGTTGGTAAAAATTACTATTACCACTCCAGTGAGTGCAACAGTAGGGAAAGGGTTGGATAGCGGGTGTGTGAAAATTACTATTCCCACTCCAGCGAATGCAACAGTAGGGAAAGTGTTGGATAGCGGGGGGTAAAAATTACTATTCCCACTCCAACGAGTGCAACACTAGTGAAAGTGTTGGATAGCGAGTGGAAATAATTTACTATTACCACTAACCAAGTGTAACAGTAGGGTAAATGTTGGATAGCGTAGGGGAATAATTTACTATTCCCACTCCAGCAAATGCAACTGTAGGGAAAGTGTTGGATAGCGGAGGGGAATAATTTAGTATTCCCACTCCTGCAAAATAATTAACATTAATTAACAAATAATTAATTTCTCAAAAATAATTAACCTCCCACCATATTCCCCTATAAACAACAACACCAACATTATAAAATATTACACAATTAACATAATTAAATATCACTAATTAATTAATTAATAACAATTAACAAGCAAATTAAAAACCATCAAAAATAAATTAGATCACACAATTAACACTTTAAAATAACTTTAAATAAATATTATATATAAAAATATTTAAAAATGTATTACAATTAAATTACTTCTCACCCTACTCCCTATCAACCCACAACCCACCCCTAAAAAAATTACACATTTAACATATTTACCAATTAATTATTAATATCTAATTAATAACGAATTAATAAAACATTTTAACACAATTAACAATATAAAATATTAATTACATAAATATTAATTAATACAATTGTTAATTAATTAATTATAATGAAATTACTTCCCACCCTACTCCCCTATAAAACCACAACCCACACCTAAAAAATTACACATTTACCATATTTACCAATTCATTATTATTAATTAATAATCAATTAAAATTTAATTAATAACCAATTAACACAATTAACATTATTAATTATTACATACATTAATATTAATTAATAGATGTATTAATTAATTAATTTCAATTAAATTACTTCCCACCCTATTCCCCTATAAACTCACAACCCGCTACGGAACTAAAACGCAATATTTATTTATTTTAAAAATTAATAACTTAAAAAAAATTATTAATTAATATATTATAATTAAATTACTTCCCACCCTATTCCCCTATAAACCCACAACCCGCTATGGGACGAAAATACGCAAAAAAATTAACATAAAATTAATTACTTATAAAAAATTCAAACATACATTAAAAAAATAACCTATACTTTTAACACATACTAACATAAAAAACACTAAAAAAAAAATCGATATTATTAACAACAATATTTTGACTTACGATATTACTAACTTCGATATTAAGTAAAACGATATTTCTTACCTGCATGTCGATATTCTTGTAGTCGATATTCTTGCAGGTCGATATTCTGTCATATCAAAATTTAAACATCGATATTATGGCATATTGATATTTACAACTCGATATTATGTCTGCGTACCGAAAGAAGGGGAGCCTTAGGGAATTTATTACAGTGACCTGGGAGAGCAGCAAATGGTCCAGAGGACCACTGGGTGATCCTCTCCCAACCCTCAAAGTTTTCCCAAATGGGAAACATTTCTATTTAAATAAGCACCTGCTCCTTTTAAGGAGCGCAGTTTGCTTTAAAAAAAAAAAGTTTCCTGTTTGGGAATGCAATAAAAGGGTTGTCGGTCTGCAGTCACTTGCAACTCACCATTTCTGCTTACAAGGCCAATGACACAGGGTTCCAAATAGCGACCAACCCAATCAATATTAATTTAGCTGGCCATTTTGCAACCCTTGCGAATGGGCATTTTGCAATACAACATCTTATTATGTAGGTCACATCGCAGAATGAAAAGCAGGCTGCAAAAATTTGGTACTCAATTTCCACCCGCTATTTGCGCCCTGGCTGTTCGTACATCTGGCCCTTCACTCTACGTTACCATGGCATCATCTCATAGCCTTGAATGCATGGGGCTATGATCTCTCTTAAGAATATACTTTCTACGTGGAGAAATGTAGAATGCTTCTGACATCAGTAGTTTGGAAATGAAACAAGCAAACAAGTAACCTGGGACTTGATGTTAAGTTTAAAGGCCCAATACTGCAAGCCTATATTTAAACATTCATTGTATGCCTGACTAACTGTACATGTGTTCAATTAGTTATCATTTTCCTAGACTACAGAATTTTTGGAAATGGATTTTGAAGACTTAAATATTGTGATTTGTGGTTTAATCCTGAGACAATAGTGGGGGAAGTTGCTGATAGTACACTAGGAGAGTTTAATGATTAGTTTTTCTTTCTGTAACAATCGCCGTGTTAATCAATGCCTGGCAATGGATGAATGAAACAACACTCTATGTGTACTTGTAAGGCAGACCTATGGGAAACACTGTTCATTTAAAAACACTTTTTATTTTCTGCCAGTGGCCAGGCACAACAGTGAATTAAAACCTGCCGAAATCTTGATGTTTTTCTATCAGACTTTAACGAAGAAAAAAAAGATGAAATACGTGTTTCTTGTAGGAACTGATTGTTGATCGAAAGCTGTAGACTGGATCACAAAATATTTCTGACTGGTGCTATTTCACATCCTTGCTGGTAAGTTAAGGAAGTGCTTGCAGCAAACACTTTAACCTCTGTATTATGAAAGAAGGCTTCAAGTTGTGGCAATGTATGCCAAAAATGTTTGTGCACAAGGGGATAAGGAAGGGGGAGCGAGCAAACAATGCGATAATAAGGAGTCATGATTTTTTTAAGATTTTAGTAAAAACTAGATCCTAAAAGGTTAAAGCGCCAACCACAGACATCTAGTTGCCCGAGATCAGGGCAATGTCAAAAAATATGGCTGACTGCGATGGCGCACGGGTCGGATACAAGAAGTGGATTGGGCTCAGTCGACGCTTACTTTTGGACTTAGAAGAACTTTCATTAAAAATGTTCTGAGAAGGTAGAGTTCAGCAGGGTAAGGCTGGAGGCAGTATCCGAGGATGGAGTGTCATCATCAAGGACTCGCTGGACAAAGTCACTGTGAAGATTTCTACGTGAAGACTTTGTCACTTTTTTGGAAGTTGAAAATCTCCAGCGGAACATGGCAGGAGGCTGTAGCCGAAGACTGTTTCAGGAGCTCGGATATCCCTTTGGCATAGGACTGCTGAACAGCATTTGCTGCTGCAAAGATTGCAGCTGGAGCAGCCATGAAGTAAGGCTGACTGGCGGATCGATTAGCAGGTTGGTCCCGAACTTCACTCAGTTCTCAGAGTAGTTGTTAGCCAAAACAAAAATTTGCCAAGTCCTAAGTTTTAGATTTGGGCTAACTGGGCACCTTTAGCACCACAACCAAGGGCCCAGCACTAGTGGGACACCATTTGGGGGTTCAGGACGTACTCAAGCTAGGTCCAGGTGTGGGTTCAAGATGGTGGGAGCCTTTTATGTCTCTGTGGCTCTGAACAGGAGGTCAGAAAACTAGCCCATGGAGTCACTCTGGTAGTCCTGGGTTCAGGTGAAGATGCATGGCTCAAACAGCAGGGCTGGTCTATGAGGGTTCAAGACAAGTTCCAGGCAGCAAAGCAGTCCTTTCAGGTGCAGCAAAGCAGTCTTGTGAAGTACACAGCAGGCCATAGTAGCAGGCTGTCCTCTGAGAGTCCTTCCACAGGTCCAGAAAGTGCACTGAAGTGTGGGTCTGAGGGCTCATTTTTTTTTACAAAAAATCTTTTTATTAAAGGTTTATCATAAAATAAAACAACAT
Source organism: Calotriton arnoldi (assembly GCA_963921515.1). Classification (NCBI taxonomy): domain Eukaryota; kingdom Metazoa; phylum Chordata; class Amphibia; order Caudata; family Salamandridae; genus Calotriton; species Calotriton arnoldi. Next base: position 138,871 of record CAWUFW010015217.1, on the reverse strand, counting down.
GGCTTCAGAGTCACTTCCACAACACTTATGGTTCTATTTTATACCTAGTGCCTCCTTTGAAGTTGGGAGAAGTTTCTAGAGGTTTCTCTTTGAAGTGCTTGCAATTTCCTGAGTCCCTTCCCTGGTTCCAAGCTGACTGCCGAGACAATGTGGAGGTGACAAACCCTTTGTGTGAAGGCAGAGCACAGCCTACTCAGTTGCAAGTGGGGCTGTGCCCATCTTCGCCCCCATCTTGCCAGCAGATAGCCCATTCAGGCACACCTAATCCCTCTATTGTGTGACTGTCTAGGAGGAATTCACAAAGTCTAACTCAGTTACACCAAGTCATGTGACTCAGGGGTTGCTGTAGGCACCAAATGGCTAAGGGCAAGAAAATAACTTTCTAAATGTGGCATTTTCAAAATTGTAATTTAAAATCCGGCTTTACTATTAAAGAAGATGCTTAATTACAATTTCATAGATACCAAATATGAAATGCCTATCTGTCCCCAATCAAAGGTTAGCACCTATTAAATGTAATAAGGTAACTCAATGTTATCCTATAGGCCAGGTAAGCCTCACTATAGTGAAAAACTCACAGTAGTGAAAAATGAATTTAAGAATTTTTCACTACCAGGATATATAAAACGTAAAAGTTCATGTCCAACTTTTTATTTACAATGCACCCTACCATACGGGCTACCTAGGGCCTACCTCGGAGATGACTTATATGCAATTTAAGGTTAGGCAGTGGGGTTATATCGCGAAGTCAAATTGGCAGTTTAAAACTGCATTCAGGCTGCAATGGTAGACATGGAACATGTTTTAAAGGGCTATTTAAGTAGGTGGCACCATATGTCCACTAGTAGCATTTATTTTACAGGCCCTGGGTATATGGCACATCACTCTACAAGGGACTTATAAGCAAATTAAATATGTCAATCAGGTATAAACTAATTTAACCATGTTTAGGGGAGTGAGCACAAGCACCTTAGCACTGGTCATCAGTGGTAAAGTTCACAGAGCCCTAATTTGTATTTTAATATTGACATTTCTTGAGCGCAAGCGAATCACCCTTGAGAGGGTTTCTCAGTGCTGGTGCATCCTACACAAGTCAGAATAAAATTAGCAGAAACAAAAATTTAAAAGAGCCAGGTTTTCAGGGATTTTTTCAATAAGACTAAGTCAGAGCACGCGCGTAAGTGCAGGGGTAACTGGTTCCAGTTTTCGGGGCCAGAAAGGAAAAGGAAAGGCCCCATGCCTGGCTGTCTGTATGCGACATGTCATAGTAAAAGTTGCTCACTGGATCTAAGATTGTGTGTGGGAACATAGGGTTGCAACTTATTTTGTAAATAGCGTGGGCCACTTTTGTTTACAACTCTATGTATCAGACAGAGAAACTTAAAAAGGGTGTGCTGTTTTATGGGGAGCCAGTGCAAGGATCTGAGCTTTGGTTCTGAAAGGGCTTGAGGAGGCAGGTTACAGACCAGACGGGAAGCCATGTTCTGTACAACCTGGAGTTTAGCAAAGAAGCTTTCTTTCATTGCTACAATTAGAGAGTTACCATAATCCAGGCGACTAACAATGAGTGCCTGGGTAAGAGATTTCCTTGTCTGTAAGGGTAGCCATTTAAAGGCTTTCCTAACGAGGCACATCAGACCAAAGCAAGATCCTGTGATTGTGTTAACATATTCTTTCAGAGAGAGGTTCTCATCGATCCAGACACCTAGATTCCTGACTACCTTTTTTGGGGTAGGGATCGGCCCCATTCTGTGGGCCACCAATCACTGGACCAAAAAGAGTGCACTTTCCCAAAAAGCAAAATCTCTGTCTTACCGGCATTTAGTTGGAGATAGTTAGCTAACATCCAGGAGGCAATCCTTCCCGTACATTCCCTGATTCTTAGTTTGGTAGATTCCGGGTTTGGCCCCATAGTGATTATAAGTTGTGTGTCATCCACATATGAAATTACATCAAAGCCACATGATCTTATCACCTTAGCCAGGGGGGACACATAGATGTTAAAAAGGGTTAGGCTCAGAGCCCTGTGGTACCCCCCTGTCAAGGGTCAAAGTTCTGGAGTTATAGCGATCTAGCAGCACCGAAAGGGTGCGTTCAGTCAGAAAATTTTCCAGTAATCTGAGGGCTTTACCCCCAACACCAATCTCCCCCAATCTATGGATTAGGGTTGTATGCGAGATGGTGTTGAATGCTGGAGACAAGTCTAGTAAAACCAGCATAGCTGGGTTCCCTTCATCCAGAGCAAGTCTGATTGAATCCAAAACCTCCACTAGCACTGCTTCTGTGCTATAGGAAGCCCTGAAACCTGACTGGGAGGGGTCTAACACAGAATACGTTTACAGAAAAGATATGAGCTGTTTATTGACTGGGTATCCATGACTTTTCAGAGAAAGAGCAGCAACGATATTGGTCTATGATTTGCCAGCTCTGGCGGATCTGCTGTCTGACTCGCACTGCTTTCCATTTTACTGAAACAGTTTCCGAGCTCAGAGAAAGATTAAAAGGTCTGCTATAGTGGGAAGAAGGGCTGGGTGCAAGGAGGCCAAAATATATGGCGGGGCAGGATCCTCAAGAGAACCTGACTGGATCCTGTTAATCAGAGCCAGCACATGATCCGGGGCAACATGATCAAATCTTCCAAAAGTATCGCATGGTGGTAATACAGGGGCTGGGTAAGCTCTGCCCATCAAGCTCCCCAACATTTAAAAAGGCATTATAAATTTTGGATATAATTTCTTCAAAATGGTTTGTGAGCTCATCACAGAGAGCCTGGGAAGCAGGGATTGGGTAGGGACAGGTTGCGGGTTAGTAAATTCCTTTACAATCTTGTATAATTCTTTAGTTGAGTTTCCTGAGTTGTTTATCCTATCTACTATGTGAGTCTTCCTTACTTCTTTAATATTTTTATGATAAATTCTTAATGCGGTTTTATAAGTTGTTTTATCCTCAGGAGATTTTGTAGTCTTCCATTTGTATTCCAGCTTTCCGAAGACTGTTTTCTCCTTTTTTAGAGTTTGAGAACCATGGAGAGGTTAGTGTCTTTGATTTAGGTTTGCTAAGTTTCAGGGCGCTATAGAATCTAATGCATGAGTGAAAGCTCCCTCAAAGTCATTCAGAGCCATGGCCCCTCAAAGGAAGCAGAGAGAAGGCTGATACATATGATGAGAGTGCCACCTTCCTCTAAGGTCTGACCAGCCTTGGAACTGTTACCATAGTCTTAAGACCAACAAAAGTGAATATCAGCTGAAAAATGGAGGTAAGTAGGCACAAATTTTGGGGAAGGATACTCTAAGGCTGACAGGTCTAACAGGTATTGTGGAGTAATGGGAATTATGATCAACATATGTTTATAATACACAGACTCACTCTGTGTCATTCTTTCTAAAAATCTAATATCCCACTTCAGGGTAGTCCAGATGTCCTCAGATAGTATTGGAGCTGAGAAGAAGAAGTCTGAAATCCTTAGACTGACTTGCTGTGAATGTCAGTGACAATCAAGAATGTTTGCCTCAGATGCAAGGCACACACGCAAATACCCTCAAATACATCTGTTGTCAAAGAACAACAGAACACTCCTTGATGGCCACCATTCCTATTTAATTATGTACTGATTGATTTAGGCAATATTATATAGGGTGACACCACTGTATATACCAATAGAAAGCTATGCAGTCAGAACAACAAGATATTTTAGCTACCTGGTGCTGAAGATCTGGAACTCTTTGCATGAAACAATTCAACAGGCTGCTTCTGAAGCCTCTTTTAGGAAACAGCTAATACCCATTTTTTTCCATTTTCAGGCTTTTAATTTTTTTTAATTCTTACGTGCACTATCCTCCCGGGAAGGGAGTTCTTAGCGCTGGGACAATTCATCTGAAGTAGCCATGCGTTCCACAGATTGTCTTATTATTAACAAGATATTTTAGTAAATACAAATTGTAAAGAGAGGAATCTAAATAAACATATTTGTGCAGAGTATCATTTAAGGGCAATTTATCCATTATCTGATGTAAATCAGAGGAAAATGTGCCTGCCTGTGGTAAAAATAGGGTTAGAGGTAAAAAGGCATTGTATCAGAGGAAGAATGGCATCACAAGGCACTCTCCAGTAAGAAAAGAAAAGAGTGGATCACCTAAGATAAATAGTGACCTAGACTATGCCAGGAGTATGTTATTGACAGAGAGTGGAGCATGGAAGAGACTTCATGGTACAAAGTAATTGGTAAGCATGTTTTTTTTAATCTTGTGTTTGAATACTAAAAAGGTTTTGGTCAGCCTAAGTTCGGTGGGTTAGTCTTTCCATATCTTAGGTATATTGCTAGAAAATTAGTATGTGACACTGGATTTTTCTTGAAAAGAGACATTTCTAATTAGAGAGTAGATTTGACTCTTGGGGTCGAAAAACATCGGCGGTCGGACAAGCGCCCGACCACCATCGTTTTGGGCTTGAGACTGTCCAACAAAGAGTCAGCAGTCCCGACAGCCCAAGTATGATATGACCGCCATGCAGGCGGTCGTAAACATGCCAGTTTCTATTGCAGTTTGTGCTGTGGCCCGTAAAAGGGCCGCAGAACAAGCCGCATTAGAAAATGGCATGTTTTAAACATCCATGCACCGTGTGCCAGGCACCATGTGGTGCCTGGCACACGGTGCATGGATATTTGGGGGGTCGCCACATGTGCCCCCGGGCTACATAGTGGAGGCCCGCGGGGGATGTGGGCTCTGCTGGGGGCCCCAAAGTCACTTTCTGACAGCCTTTTCGTGGCAGTCGGACCACCATGAAAAGGCTGTCAGAAACTGACATCCTAATCCCTACGGCGGTGCATCAGCAGGTACTGACTCCATTGTAGGGATTAGGCTCCGACTGCTGCCCCGACGGGCTCCTTGAGCCTGTCGGAGGTGACAGTCTTTCCCCCCACCCGATGTGCTCCGACCACCTGTATCCTAATCAGGTAGTTGAACCACTGCCTGAGATGTCGGATGGACCGCCACCGACGGCCTGTCGGTGGCAATCCACCCGACATCATAATTAGGCCCTTAGATTCTTTTTGCCTCCAGATATAGGAAATTTTCTTGAGAGGAATTTATCAGACATGAAGTAAGAATACATTTTTTTATGGTTGTCAGGCCAATGCAGTGTATTTATCCAGGCTAGCTGACAGTAGCCAATAGGCTCAAAACATCATCTTTTAACCAATCGGACTGAATTCTTTATTGGCCAACTGGACCTGTACATTTGTTTGCACTTGTATATGACTTGATGCAGTGTGGATTTGTTCACTTCACTATAAAAATATACAAAATTTACATATCTCACTTTGCACTGCGTCATCTTTACAACATGATTAATCTTTTCATACACCTGACGTTAAAATTTGCATTGATTAATTTATTGGAGAAATGTAACGTTTCTGCAATTTAACCATATTTGTGCCTAAGATTCACTTCTTATTGCCATGTTTGATTATGATTTGTTACTACTGTAGTGTGTAGAATGAATCCCTTTATTACTGGTGCAAAGATTTCAGAGCTCGCTAGCATTGCATAGGTTATGTAACTTTTGGAGTGAATCTATGAAAAGCAACAAATTTGACTGTTTTGTGTAGGAAGCAGGCACCTGTCTTCTCAATTTTAGTAGTTTCACATGGACAGAGGAATGAAGACCATACATCTTTCTTAAAGTCAAGTGCACTTGGAGGAAAAGTGTGAACACAAACCAGAGAGTTGATTTAACAAGGATGTGAAAACTAATTTCCTCAATGCAAGTCCGAAAATCCCTTTGTCAATCAGAGCAATTTCTGAAGCTATAAGGAATAAAACTACCTTAAAAACCCACTGGAGTACTGTCTTTCATCCAGCAGGAAAGCCAACAGTCCTCTATACATTGCAGAATCTGCAAACAGTAATCAATCAATCAGGGGTTTATAAAGCGCGCTACTCACCCGTGAGGGTCTCAAGGCGCTAGGGGGGGGGGGTGCAGCTCCGGTTCAGTCGAAGAGCCAGGTCTTGAGGTTCTTCCTGAATGTGTGCAGGGTAGGGGAGCATCTGATGTTCACCGGGAGTTCTTTCCAGGTCTTGGCTGCGATGTAGGAGAAGGCTCTTCCGCCTGCCCTGTTTCTGCGGATGCGTGGGGTCTCTGCCAGGGTGAGGTCGGCGGAGCGGAGGTTCCTCTTGGGTATGTGGAAGGAGACTCTCTCGTTGAGGTATTTGGGTCCGATGTTGTGGAGGGATTTGTAGGCGTGGGGAGGAGTTTGAAGGTGACTCTCTTCTCGACGGGGAGCCAGTGGAGGTCTCGTAGGTGTTGGGTCATGTGTTCATGTCGTGGAGTCCCGAGGACGAGTCTGGCTGCTGCGTTCTGGATTGTTTGGAGCTTGTGTAGAAGAGTTCTGTTTATTCCGGCGTTGATTGATTGAGTGATTGAGCTACACAATAGGTCAGTTTGATTGACAGGTCGACCTGAATTGGCAGGGATGATTCCTTTGAGCTCTGCAGAATATTCAGGTGGTGGCTGTGAGCATTCTGCTGGTATAACAGTGCAAATCCTGACTGACAGGTATGTCTGAAGCACATGTAATACTTTTGCACCTCTGAAAGGGATCTAACAGGACAAGAAGACAATTATTGTATATCTATTCTCTGAGCTCTGAGGGACCTTGCCTTGTTTTGATAGACTTCTGTCTCCTGGTTTGTTGTGGGTTTAGTGCCTACTTCAAGCTGAATTTTAGTGGTAAATTTGGGAGAGCCATGGTGATTTCCCTATGACACTCCCATACAGACTCCCAGCCCTAAAGCCCAAGTTTAGCTTGGCCCAAGACTTTCCCCATCTTGAAAATTCCCTGACATTTTGGCCTGTTTGCAGTAAGGCATATAGGAACTACTGAAAAAGTAAATATGGTTTCCCCCAGTAATGTTTACCCCATTGATTAGGGAGTCCCAAAGAATCACCCCTACCCACTTGCTGGTGCCAGGCATAAAAATGGCACCCCAAGTTACCATCCTCAGAACACTTTCTGGACCTGCGGAAGAACAAAAGAGGACAGGACCTGAAGTCTGTGACCTCAGAGGAGTCCTGAAGGACTGGACCTGCTCACCTTGTACCCAGAACAAAAATGTTTACTCCAAAGGTCAGGTGGCTGACCTCCTATGTGGTTACAGGAACACAACAAGCTTCAAGAGGCCTTTTTCCTTAAGTGCCCAGCTGACCAGTGGCAACCGGATGTGGACTAGACTTTAGTTACAATAGTTACAGCACAAAACAGCCAACGCATTTCTTCCAAAGATTGGACTTGTTCAGGGCTGTAACATTATCAGACAAACAGTACATAAATGCAATTATTATTGCACAGTGTAAGTATAACATTAAATAGACACTAACAATACAATACATGTGACATGACAAAATAAGTGTCACATGACGACAAAAACATTCTCTAAACCCAAAGACAAAAAACATGTAACACCCACTATAGATAAACAATGAACACCAAACTCCCATCAGGGATATATAAATTTAAAAACCTTTTTGTACATTTAAAACAAGAACTATACATGTATATAGCATTGTTTGATAGATCTATATGAGGTGTAACCCCAGCCACTAGCTTGTAGTATAGATGACAAAAATATAAACGTGAAAATTGCATATATATTATATATTAAATATATATACACAAGAAAAAAGAACTAAAAAGAAAGACAACCACAGTCATATAATATATAAATTATAATATGTGCAGTGATCCTGTGACAAAGGGTGTATGGGTTGTTTCTCCCATATTTGGTTGGGTGCAAGTCACGTATTGAAAAATGTGTTTCTAAACAAAATATATAAGCCAGTACTCAAATTCATATTCGATTATTGAGGATGGAATCGAAGGAAAAGACGGAGAAGGAGAGCCCCAATGAAAGCAGAGATGGAGGAACACATATTATTCCTAATATATAGTCAGGCATGCTAAGTATATGTGCAGCACTAAACAATTTTTTTTTTTAATTTAATATTTTTTTATTTTTATACTATGGAGCTTCACTTACATAGCATGATAATATGTGTTCTATATGTATCCAAGGCCAATGGCCATTCAGAATCCACCCAACGCCACGAAAACTATTTCAATGTCCGAGGATGGGAAATAACCAAAATGGAACTTGTAATGATCGAAAAGTCCGGGCCAATGCACCCCCGCAATCGGTGCCTAGTAATATAATATGAGGGCATATTTAAAATCATTATAGAAAAGACAAAGAAGCATATATGACTATTATCCCTAAAATATGTCACTATTGGTATGGCAGTCCCAAAATCGCTTGCCACAACCTTGTGTCTCTATGAAAAGGTTGTTTTTTTTCACAAACAGCTGCTCCTCCTTGTATGACCACAACATACAGCAACTTCTCATTATACTTAAGAAAAGATCAGTTGCAAATAATGCAATGATGGACAGCATTGCCTTGCGGTACATGATGTGGGAACATACAATTAAAGTTCCCACAGCAGTATCCACTCCCCCTTATGTGGCATTATAGTTCTTCACCCAGCGTGTACATGCGACTCGTTTTATTCCCGAACGTACGCATTAGACCCATTTTGCTAAAGAAAGGTCTCCATAGCAAAATTGCCAAGCCCTTCTGCTTCCCATTGTGTAGTCTCCACATTGAGAAACCTCACATTCGCCTTAGACTTGGCATAATTTAAATGTGACGAACGTGTCTTTTGCAGTGAATCCCACGCACGTATGTACCGGTCGACAGCAAAGCATTGTGGTGCATGTAGTTGCAACCAATCTCGCAGTGTTGATAATCCACCATCCCACATGCTGATGGGAATCTTCTGATCATATATTTATGCAACCTCCAGTATAAAAAATGTAAGTGGGCCAATAAATAAAAGCAAAGCAAACTACAGCTTAACCTGAATTAGTATATAGCTATTAACGTAAAGTTATTCCAAACATAGTTCAATCCGCTGTATTAAAAACCAAGCAGCTTAACAGGTTCACCTCTCACGTCACAATCAATGTCAGAAAGAAAAGAACCAAGCGCTCACGTACGCGATTATTTTATAGGTGGCTGGGGGTATCTGAACTTGTAACACCTGTGTCGGGACATTGGTGAAAGAACCATTACATCGTAAGTAACCAGTGCTGCCATCTTTGAAGATACTCATTCCCTTTGTCTTAACGTGTATCTTAACATGTTTGATGGGGCTAATCGGCTAAAAATGATTGCTATCCAGTTTTGTCAGTATATATATATATATATAAATATATATGTCAAAATTGATTTGAAAGTTAATGTCACAAACTTACCAGTGGCGCCTGTGGTACCCGGAAGGTAGGAAGAAAACCGTATATGGTAAACTGATCATAGACATCACCTATCATAGTAGCAGTGCTCTCGATAAAAAAGTATACATCGAAGTGGCCATTAAGAAAACAGTATAACAGGGGCATGGCTTGGGAGCCAACGATGGCGGAAGCATGAGCTGTGAGCTCCGCGCCAGCCGTGCCGATTCTCCTGCCCAACGTGGTGTCCGCCGGAGCCCGGGGGGGCGCTATCGTGTGCCCGACCAGCTACTGCTAGCTGGGACCCTGTTGGTGCCGCCGGAGGTACGGGAGCGGAGGAGGGTTGTGACAGTCGTTGTGAGCGTGGCTGCCGAGGCCGGGGTAAAATGGCGGCCTGAGACACCCTCGGGGAGGTGTCGGAGAAGCGGACCTGCGGCTGCGGTCTGAGGACGGGACTGCTCCTGCCAAACGTACTCCAGGGACTGGAGTAGAGTGGGCGCTTTGTGTCCCGGGCCGGGGCTGAGTTTCACCTGCAGCGTACCCGGAGGGCCGCTCTTCGATGAGTGTGCTGGAAGGAAGGCGGGGCCTGTCCTGAGGGCGCTGGGAGGCGCCGGATCAGCGTTGTGCCCGGGCAGAGAGACAGATTGCAGGAGAGCAGTATCCACACTCGGGGTGCCCGCCAGCTGGAGGTGAGAGGCTGCGACCGGAATCCCCTCCCCCACCGCCCCAGGTATTGCACGGCTGGGGGAGTGGAGTGGGGGCCTTAAGTGAACGGCTGGAGCCGGGAGCGGTGCCCCGGGCCCCGGCGGAGTCCTTGTGTTTTTTCCGCATTTGAAGGGCAGTGGCGGTCCTGGACAGGGTGTAGGCGCTGGTGTGCTCTGCCTGCAGCGTATGGAGGCCCGGGATGCGGCGCTGGCGGCCTGTGGACGGGAGTAAGGCTGCGGAGCGTGACAGTGCTGAGCTGGCTGGACTGGTGAGAGCTGCGCTCCATTTGCACCTGAAGACTGGACTAGGGAGTGTCTGGCTGCGACAGGGGGTCCACCGCAGTGGTTGGTGTCCCGTGGTGGTGTGAGACTGCGGAGGCCTTGGCCCGGCTTGGACATTTAGGGGCCGATTCCAATTCGGGACGGAAATCTCCCCGACCGAGCCGGACCCGGAGAGATTTCCGACCGAATCGGACCCATGCAGTCCGACCGAACGAGTACGATGCGCACGTATGCCATCGGACTCGAGTCGGTCGGACTCCCATTGAAGTCAATGGGAGCAGGTCGTACAACGTGTACGCGGGCTCCCATTGACTCAATGGGTGCGATGCGGACAAGGGCGCCCCCTACAGCGTGTACGCGGCGAAGCGATTCACGCCGTACACGCACAGGTAGGGGGAACCCATGGGTCCCCCCTGTGTGCGACTCGCGCGGCTACGCGTACAGGGGGGTCCGACACGGACCCCCAAAGTACGGCTATGACAGCTCTTTCGAGCCGGAGTGCGCGGCTCGGTCGGACTGCTCGCGGCGCGCATCGTTCTTACCCGGCCGGGGAACGTCTCCATTGCGCGGTGCGAGTCGTGTCCGTGCGAGTCGGTCGGTGCGGTTCGACCCGGGATCGAGTCGGTCGGAGCGGTCGGGACGCCCGGACGAGTCGGTCGGCGAATACGCATCGTACTCGCTCGCCCGGACGCGCGTACGGATCGGTCGGGAAATAGGGCTCCGAATCGGATCCGGTTAAGCCGAATCCGATTCGGAGCCCTACCGGCCGAGATCGGAATCGGCCCCTTGGTGTGAGCTGAGCGCCCTATTGGTGGCACTAGAAGCGGTGGGGCACATAACTCGGAGTTGGCTGGCACGCTCACTGTTGGAGCTGAAGGGGGTGCGCGCTCTGCCCAGAGCAGATTCAAAACCGGACAGGGGGGTGCAGCTCTGTCCGAATTTTGGAGCTGTGTACAGCACCTGCCTGCTTCCCCGGACCACGGCCCTGGAGCGGCGCTGCAGCGGGGGTGCAGCAGTACTGTGTGGCCCCCATTGTCCCTGCCACCTGATTGGGATGTTCTAGGCACCGCGAGGACAGGACAGGGGTGTGAGCCACGAAAGTAGTGAACCAGCAGGCCCGGGGGTGCACAGCTTGGTGCAGGGGGCAAGAACAAGTCCTCCAAGGTACAGGAACTTTGTGTCTCTGCCCTGAAGTGGTGGGTAGCTGACATTCTGGCGGCTGCCCCCTGACTGCCTAGAGAGGGGCGTACCAGATCCTCCATTGGGTATTCCACCCCGCTGGCGATGGGGAAACCAAGAGGGTAGCAGATGGGGCCTCCCCCGGACCACGATGATGCAACATCCGACTTGGTGCACAAGGAGTCGGAGGGTGAGCCCCGGGAGGTCCCTGTCCAACAGCAACTGGCCAAAATCCTAGCAGCCATTGCTGACACCAAAGCGACGTTGCACCAGGACATCAGCACTGTGGCAGTGGGTTTGGGATTGTTGAGGACGGAGCATGCCAAGGTAGCGGACAGGGTCAAGCAGACTCAATCCTCCCTGGAAGTTATTGCCCCAGCACACCAGTCCTTGTCTACTCAAATGGGGGAACTGTCCAACCGAGTGGCTGTTCTGGAGCGGAGGGCTGAGGACGCAGAAGGACGAAATCGAAGGAATAACGTGAGAGTCCTGGGTTTGCCGGAAGGAGTTGAGGGTACCGATATGATCCAGTACCTGGAGGGATGGCTCCGTGACGTGGTTGCACCAGAGGGCCTGTCACAATTTTACACCTTGGAGAGGGCACACCGCGTCCCGGCCAGGCCGCCAGCGCCGGGGAGGGCTCTGCGCCCAGTGGTGGCCATATTGCTCCATTTCAAGGACAAAGATGTGTTATTGCAGAAAGTGCGCACAGAGGGACCATAGGTGGTTGACAATAGCAAGGTGTCCTTGTTCCCCGACTACACGTTGGAAGTTCAGAGGTGTCGCACTTCCTTCCTTGAAGTCAAACGGGCTCTGCGCGACTAAGGGATCCAATACTCCTTGATGTTCCCGGCCCGACTGCGGATAGTGCTGGACGGGAAGACGCACTTTTGTGAGATCCTAAGGCCACTTGGGAGGGGCTGGAGGCCTATAAGATGGAGGGTAGGCCCGGGACTCTCTCAGTGGTGGCTCGGCCTGCGGCCAGGGAGCCCGGGAAGCGGTTGCGGAGACGGCAGCGACGGGGGAGTTCAAAGAAACCAAGTCCGTCCCAGACTGAAAAGGAAAGAGCAGAGGCATTGCAGGCGGTGGCAGTTATGATGAAGGGTCGGCGGTCGTCATCGGATGGTGGCACAGGTTCGAAGAAAGGGACTGATGAATCAGACTCTGATGCGTCCCGCAGTGACAGTGTTAAGTTGTGACTCCGAACACAGCAGGCGATATTATCTAACCTGTGAGATGTTGTTTTGAGTGTTCGTTTGGCTTCTCCTGCACCTTCCTCCTCCCTTGTGTTGCCTCTCCCCCCCTCCTTTCTGTTATGCACACCTGGGCCTGCTTCCAATGTATGGTGTCTTGCAGTGGGTGGTGACAGTGGGCGGGTGCGCTCCTGGGGGTGGGCTGGACCGGCCTATCACGGCTGACAAACTTTGGGTGCTTATTGGTGTGTTGGTTGGATGCCCATGGTGACTGCCACGCTCCCCTTAGGTCCTAGCATTGTTTCTTGGGGCCTTCTCTTGTTGATGCTATTTTGTTTAGGGTTTGGGCGGATGGCCGTTGCTAGACTGTCCTGGGGTCGGGGAGTTGTCCTATTCGGGATATTAGTTTTTGTTTTCTGCGTGCGGGGGGAGCGAGACTGCGAAGATTGGAGAGTTAATCATTGTGAGGGCGGGTGGGTGGAATTATTTTGACCAATGCATACTCCATTCAAATTCATTACCTGGAACATACGGGGGATGGGGTCTATGGCCAAGCACTATAAGATTTATGTGCACTTGAAAAGGAGGGGTGTGCATGTGGCTCTCTTACAGGAAACTCATTTGATTGGAGGTGAGGTGGCTAACCTACGCAGGTGGTGGAGAGGCCGAATTTATGCCACCACTTACTCTGCTTTTGCTAGGGGAGCACTGATATGGGTGAGGCCTGGGGTCCCCTTTGAGCACATCCGCACTAAGGTAGATAGTGAAGGCAGGTGTGTTCTGGTGGCTGGGAGGTTGGCTGGGAGAGAAGTGATATTTGGGAGTGTCTATGCGCCAAATGTAGATCAGTTGGTATTCCTCGCCTCGCTTTCGGCTCAGTTGGTCGACTATGTGGGGGGACATACTGTGATTGGTGGCGATTTTAACTGTGTGGCGGATGTTGTGGCGGACAGATCCCACCCGCCACTGTTGGGGGCCCAGACACGCCGGGTTGCAGTGGGGTTTCGGAACTGGATTAGTCACTGGGGCCTGGAAGATGCCTGGAGGCTACAACCTGCAACAGACAGGGAATACTCATATTTCTCCCCCATGCATCAGGTTCACACTAGGTTAGACACCTTCTTGTACACTCCTAGCTTTAGTACCTCTGTCACGCATACGGAGTACCTGGGTAGGACCCTATCGGATCATAGTCCCCTGCTGCTGACGTATCAGCCGCTTGGGAGACGGCCCCTGATTCCGCTGTGGAGACTGAACCCGCTAGCGTTGGAAGACGCACCCTTCCAGGACTCTCTGAAGTCCCTTGTTGAGACATATTTCTCGGTTAACGCTGAGTCGACGTTCTCTGTCTTGGTGGAGTGGGAGGCATTTAAAGTGGTGGTACGTGGCCACTGCCTGGGGCAATCAATTGGTGCACAGCGGGAAATTAAGCAAGAATTGTTGGATATGGAATCTCGAATCCGGCGTCTGGACAATGTTCAGGGGTTGGAGGCTACTGCTGCTGAGCGCCTGCAGGAGGCCCACGCCAGCTACAATGAAGCGTTAGGAAGATTGAGGTGCCACAGTTACCGTGAATACCTTGACAGGGTGCAGAGGGAGGAGGGGAGAGTAGGGCTACTCCTAGCGTGGTTAATTAGGCCTGAGGGCAGGGGAGCGCTGATCACGCAGGTTCAGACAGACGCAGGGGTGTTGCTTCACGACCCCGAGGCCGTTAACGCCCAGTTTAGCACCTTCTACGAGACGTTATATTCTAGCCCCTGGCCGGTCTCTCGTTCAGATATTCGGGAATTTCTGGAGGCGCTGCCATTGCAGGCACTGGATGATCAGGTGCAGGAGGATCTGGGGAGCGCAGTTACTCTACATGAAGTTAGGGCAGCTATCACAGCCATGGCAAAGGGGAAGACGCCGGGTTCAGATGTACTTCCGGTGGAGTTTTAGGTGGCCTACATTGATCAATTGGCCCCCAGACTGGTGACTCTATATGCAGAGTCTTTGCACTGAGGTGCCCTTCCTGAGTCGACCCAGAGTGCGTTGGTGATACCTCTCCCCAAGTCTAATGAGGCTAACGCTCGGTGACAGAGTACAGACCACTCTCAATGCTTAACCTCGATTTCAAAGTCCTCAGCCAAATACTCACAGTCCGGTTGCTGCCGCATATGCACTCCATTATCCATACAGACCAAAACGGCTTTATCCCCTCCCGTAATACTTCTTATAACTTGCGCAGGCTGTACTATGTTATGTTCCATGAGCAGGTACGATCCCTGCCCTCAGCAGCTGTGCTGTCAGTGGACCTGGAGAAGGCCTTTGATACGGTTGGGTGGGAGTACCTTTTTGAAACTATGCTGCGGTTGGGCCTTGGAGAGGGGTGGGTGAAATGGGTTCGACTGCTATATGCTTCACCTACTGCACGGGTCAAGATCGGGAAAACGGTATCCTCCCAGTATCATGTACAGCGGGGGACCCGACAGGGGCACCCTCTTTCACCCCTGTGCTGATTCGGCAGGGTGGGTATTACATTGGATGGGCGGAGGCATACGATTTTGCTGTATGCCGATGATCTGTTGGTATACCTGCAGGCGGCAGTGCCTGGTACAGCAACGGCGCTTTCACTCCTGGAGCGCTTTGAGGCACTGTCAGGCTTGAGGGTTAACAAGAAAAAGACCTTCTTGTTTCCTCTAGAGGGTCCGTTGCCTCGGCCGTCGTGTCTCCCAGCTGACATCAACTGGGCATCCCACTCATTTAAGTATCTTGGGATTCATGTCTTTCATTCCCTAGAAGACCTGCATGGTGGGAACTTGGACAGGGCGCTGCGGTCTATTAGGGCGTGCGTGTGTGCACTTCTCGCGCACTCTACAGCTGCCTGTCATGGCGAGAGTCTCTCTGCTAAAGATGGTCGTGCTGCTGCGGTTGCTGTACTTTTTTGTTAATTTGCCGACCCTGATGCCCCGGGGATGGTTCGGTCGCCTGAATGCTCTAGTGAGGGACCTGATCTGGGGAGACGATAGATGCCGGGTTTCGTTGCAGACGTTACAACGCCCGATGGAGCATGGAGGTTTGGGGGTGCCAGATTTCGAACTATAAATGTTGGCTGCTCAGTTGCAATGGTTAGCGCAGTAGATGGAGGGTGTGAATGCAGAGGGGACCTGGCTAATGGAGCCAGATGGTGATACGGCACTATTGCTGGCCAAACTGTTGAGACCAGAAATTAGTGTCCCATACAAGTCGGTGTTGCAGCTTACAGCCATGCACACATGGAAGCGCTGTGTGCGTAGGCTGGGGGGCCCCAGTGGTATACCCCGACGCTGCCCTTGGTCAGGCTACCCCATGGGGACCCGCTGACGGTGTTCACGGCGGAACAGCTGCGGGCGTGGACGGAGGCAGGTTTAGATTCGGTGGGCGACTGTTACCAGGATGGCTGCCTAATCCCGTTTGCAGACCTGATGGAGGCCTATGCCCTTTCCCCCGGCCGGTTCCTGCAATATGAAGCGCTGGTTCGTACCTTTGGACAGTTTTGGGGTGGAGGGCGGGACGAGCTTGCGACCCATCCGTGCAGCATTCACTGAATACGTTGGGCACGGCTGGGCACCAAGTGCGTTGGCACCATGAAGCATTGGTTACCGCAGCCACAGGCCCCATGACAGGTCTTCGGGGTAAGTGGGAAAGAGCGATAGACAGGGAATTTACGGATAGTGAATGGGGGAAGGTATTGAGATCTCACAAGAAAATCTCGAGAAACACTAGACTTAAATATACACAATTTAATTATATCCACATGGTATATATGACGCCACATAGACTAAATGTTACATACGGGGGTGAGATGCGGAGGTGCCCGAGGTGCGCTTATGTAGATGCTGGTTTTATACATATGACATGGAGTTGTGGGGTAATGCGTTTGTACTGTGAGGGAGTCCTGGCTAAGATTAAGGATGCACTGGGGAGGGATCTGGCACTGTCCATAGAGGTCTGTTTGCTGGGGCTCTTCCCGCGCCCACCTAAGCGGAAGGTGGGGACTCGGTTTATAGACCTGGCTCTGGGATTAGCTAAGAGGCGGATTGCACTGGTGTGGAAATCTGCTATGGGACCACAGGTGGCTAGCTGGAACAGAGAGGTTATTAGTTGGGCGGGAGCTGAGGCTAGGGCCTTGGGTTGGGAAGAGGCGAGGGGCATCCGGATAAGACCGATTGCCGATTTATGGAAAGAGGTGCTGGCGAACTGGGAAAACCCGGAGCAGGCTCACAGCACCAATGTGGAGGAAGCAAATGACAGTGAATGACACACACATGGGTGCACGGTTAGGTCAAGTCATAGTGGCCTAGCCGGCACATAGCCTCCCCCTTCGGTGGGAGTGGCTGGACGACACCAGCGTTGAATGAGTGTAGGCGGTAGGTCCAGGGCCGGAGCTTGCAGGGTGGAGGCCACCCACTGCCTCCCTCCTTTCCCCCCTGTCCCTTCCCCCTCTGCCCCTCCAGGGAGCCACAAGTGAGGCGCGGCATACACTGCATAACTGTTGGCTTTTATCCCTTCACCGCTGGATACTATAGCGCTCCTGCCCCCTCCTTGCATGCAGGTTTTTATTGGTTCTTTATTATTTGTTAGTTCTTTTGGGTTTGTTTATCATGTCATTGGATTATATGTTCCAGCCCAACTGGTTATGTGCAAAATCGTTTGGGGCACTCTCCAATCCTGGAAAGGGTCAGAGTTGCCCACCGAGGCAGAGCGTGGAAGTAGGGATAGGCGGGGTGCAAGTTAGTCTATACATGGGGTGATGTGACAATGGCGGCACTTGTGATGCTTGTGACCTTAATCGAAGGAAGATCGCTTTCTTGCACTGTGTTTTAGCAATTTTAACGCAGGTATAACTTAGCTTTTAAAAATAACTGTGTACATTGTTGGCGATTTTGCACATTCTGTCTTGCACTGTTCTCGAGCTGTGTTAAAGCTCAGGGGGTGGTTTTAGCGATAGTCAGCGCTCTAGTTGCTGACGTCGAGGTTCTAGCGCCGGCCCTTATAACGGCCGATGACGCGACCGCGCAGCGGCACTTGTGATGCTTGTGACCTTAATCGAAGGAAGATCGCTTTCTTGCACTGTGTTTTAGCAATTTTAACGCAGGTATAACTTAGCTTTTAAAAATAACTGTGTACATTGTTGGCGATTTTGCACATTCTGTCTTGCACTGTTCTCGAGCTGTGTTAAAGCTCAGGGGGTGGTTTTAGCGATAGTCAGCGCTCTAGTTGCTGACGTCGAGGTTCTAGCGCCGGCCCTTATAACGGCCGATGATGCGACCGCGCAGCGGCACTTGTGATGCTTGTGACCTTAATCGAAGGAAGATCGCTTTCTTGCACTGTGTTTTAGCAATTTTAACGCAGGTATAACTTAGCTTTTAAAAATAACTGTGTACATTGTTGGCGATTTTGCACATTCTGTCTTGCACTGTTCTCGAGCTGTGTTAAAGCTCAGGGGTGGTTTTAGCGATAGTCAGCGCTCTAGTTGCTGACGTTGAGGTTCTAGCGCCGGCCCTTATAACGGCCGATGACGCGACCGCGCAGCGGCACTTGTGATGCTTGTGACCTTAATCGAAGGAAGATCGCTTTCTTGCACTGTGTTTTAGCAATTTTAACGCAGGTATAACTTAGCTTTTAAAAATAACTGTGTACATTGTTGGCGATTTTGCACATTCTGTCTTGCACTGTTCTCAAGCTGTGTTAAAGCTCAGGGGGTGGTTTTAGCGATAGTCAGCGCTCTAGTTGCTGACGTCGAGGTTCTAGCGCCGGCCCTTATAACGGCCGATGACGCGACCGCGCAGCGGCACTTGTGATGCTTGTGACCTTAATCGAAGGAAGATCGCTTTCTTGCACTGTGTTTTAGCAATTTTAACGCAGGTATAACTTAGCTTTTAAAAATAACTGTGTACATTGTTGGCGATTTTGCACATTCTGTCTTGCACTGTTCTCGAGCTGTGTTAAAGCTCAGGGGGTGGTTTTAGCGATAGTCAGCGCTCTAGTTGCTGACGTCGAGGTTCTAGCGCCGGCCCTTATAACGGCCGATGACGCGACCGCGCAGCGGCACTTGTGATGCTTGTGACCTTAATCGAAGGAAGATCGCTTTCTTGCACTGTGTTTAGCAATTTTAACGCAGGTATAACTTAGCTTTTAAAAATAACTGCGTACATTGTTGGCGATTTTGCACATTCTGACTTGCACTGTTCTCGAGCTGTGTTAAAGCTCAGGGGGTGGTTTTAGCGATAGTCAGCGCTCTAGTTGCTGACGTCGAGGTTCTAGCGCCGGCCCTTATAACGGCCGATGACGCGACCGCGCAGCGGACGCGCGCAGCGGGCGCGCCGCTGGCGCTCCGAAGGCGCGCCTAAGGCAAGCCCGTCTGCGCCCGTCCGCGCCCAACCGTGGCCAGGGGCAGGAACCCCTGCTGAGATGGGGAAAGAGAGGATTGTTTATACTTCTGAAAAACTTCACCATTTGAAAGGTAAACTCAAATGTGAGTGTCAATATAACCTACGGGTAGATAGCCTCAGCACTTACTGCGCACACTGTGACTTCAGACTTCTACCGACATATCATTTAGGAACAGATACTGGCAAGACAAAATTGATTACGATGCTTCTACTGAATTGCCGTTCACTCCCTAAACACTCGGCTGAAATTTTTTTACTTCTAGAGGAGAGGAAGCCAGATGTTCTGTTTTTAACTGAGACCTGGCTTAACAAAGAGGCAGACGCTGATATTGTTCAAGCACTACCTCCTAACTACTCTATCCAGAGACTTGATCGAAATGTAGGACGAGGAGGCGGATTAGCTATTATTTATAAGGACAACCTTGTATGCCGGTTTACGATTAACCCTATTCCTGACTGTGAAAGTATGCTTTTTACAATCAACCTTTCCCCTAGTGTCACTTTCTCGGGGATCTTAGTTTATCGACCTCCGGGCCCTCTTGGTCTTTTCAATAAAGACATACTTGAATGTGTAGTACATCATGTCAGTTCTTCTCCCAATTTCACTATATTGGGAGATTTTAATATGCATTTCGATGATGCGGAAGCTGCATCCCCTTTAGAACTGATTGAGGAGCTCTCTACCGCTCAACTGTTTTTAAAAGGACTCGGCCCTACCCATATCAAAGGCCACATGCTTGACCCCATTTTTTCTAATATACTAAACCTACAGCTGGGCAATACAGTCCCTCTACCCTGGTCTGACCATTTTTTAATTCCCTTCAGTTGGATTTTAACTGATTTTATTTCGCCTTCTGTGCGAACTAGGAAATTTGCGCGTAAATGGTCGAAACTCCCCTTAGAGGCATGGATAGATAACCTAACCAATTCCACCCCATCACCTCATCTAAATCCTAACGTGGCCAATGAGAATTTTAATAACTGGCTTGAGACATCACTTAATCGCATTCTCCCCAAAGTAGCGATTTCAGAAAAGGACGGAGGGAAAAATAATCCCTGGTACTCACATAAACTAAGGGAGCAGAAACAGCTATGTAAGAAACTGGAAAGAAGTTGGAGAAAGGATTTCTCTATTTCTAGGAAAGGTATATATAGAGAAGCTATCAGAACTTATAAAACTGAAGTAAAAAACGCCCAAGCCCTCTACTTTCAGGAAAAAATTATAAGAGCTGCAAACTCACCGCGAGAAATATTTAAAATCACTAAAGCTCTCCTTACACCTCCTGCCCCTCCTATTGCTGTGGATAAAGCCCAATTGCGTTGTGACCAAATAGCGGACTTTTTCTTTGAGAAAATTCAAGCTATATATAAATCGTTCCCTTTAATTGTAGACCAACACTCCTCTCCATCAGAAAATGTAGCCATTCCGGAAGGCCAAACCTTGTTGGAGGACTTCCCGCCGTTAGATCTTCCTACCTTGCTAGGGCTGTTAAGTGATCTAAAATCGGGCTCGCCCTTAGATCCCGCCCCGCCCACTGTTCTCCATCAGATTTGTGAGGTCGTCGCGCCAGTGATCCTTGAGGTGATCAATATCTCTCTCAAATCGGGCATAGTACCGGCTTCATGGAAACATGCTAGGGTCAAAGCACTTCTGAAGAAGCCCAATTTGGATCCTGAAGACTGGGCTAACTATCGTCCCATCTCTCTATTATCCGGATTAAGTAAACTTGCAGAGAAATATACTAATTCTATTTTATCTACTTTTCTAGAAAACAATAATTGTTTACACCCTACCCAAACTGGCTTTAGACCTCGACAGGGCACGGAAACTGCCCTTATTGCCGTGGTGGAAGAAACTAGGAAGATTCTTGATGCCGGAGGCTGTGCTGCTCTGATTTTATTAGATCTTAGCGCAGCCTTCGACACGGTAAACCATCAGTTGATGATTCAAAGACTTAGGGAAGTGGGAGTGGCCGGATCAGCTTTAAAATGGCTACAATCCTTCCTCCAAAATAGAGTTTTCACAGTCTTTGAAGAAGAATCCTCCTCTAAACGAATACCTCTTACATGTGGGGTTCCTCAAGGCTCTTCCCTTAGCCCTACCATGTTTAACATATATTTGCGGTCATTAGCAGAAACTGTACACCCCTTTGGTATACAGATTGTCACATATGCTGACGATACTCAGTTAATTGTATCTTTGACTCAACAATTCCAACAAGGCCACAATCTAGCTGCCTGCCTTGAGAAGGTTTTTTATTGGATGAACAATTCTTTTTTAAAGCTCAATGGAGCAAAGACGGAACTTATGCTGCTTGGGAAGTCTGCCCCCCTAAACATTGACTCCTTTTGGCCCAGATGTCTAGGCCCTCCCCCTGTTCCTAAGCAGCAAATTAAAAGCCTAGGAGTTTGGCTTGATTCAAATTTCAATTTCAATGTACAATCACGTAAAGTAGCGGCGTGTTGCTACGGCCTTTTAAGAATGGTTCGGAAGATCCTTCCTCTACTACCTTTTATGGGCAGACGACTACTGGTCCAAGCTCTTATTCTTTCACGGCTGGACTATGCGAATGCTATCTATCTGGGAGCTCCGCTATCTACTACTAAAAGACTTCAAACAGTGCAGAACTGTGCGGCGCGCATGCTGTTGAATATTCCGAGACGTATCTCGGCTAAACCTGCTCTCACCTCTCTGCACTGGCTTCCGGTCTGTCAAAGAATTCAATTTAAGGCAATGTGTATCGTACATAAAGCACTTTATGACAACGGCCCCTGTCTGATTCGTTCATGGATTCAATCTTATTGCCCAAACAGACTCCTTAGATCGGCGAATAAAGGCCTTATTGTAGTTCCCAAGATCAAACGCGCCCGGAGTGGAGGTCGTCTGTTTACATACAATGCAGCCAGACTTTGGAATAGTCTTCCTCTCCACCTACGTTCTGAGCCTAATCACTTTAAGTTCAGGAAACTTCTGAAAACCTCTCTTTTCCTTTGAGTGTCTTATAGCATCACTGTTGTCACAGCGCTGGGATGCCTGCGGGTAACCACGCGCTCTATAAATGCTACTTCATTCATTCATTCAAGTATAAGCAGACACTAGGCTTGCATAGGAATTTCATGTTGCTGCGTCCTTCCCCAGGATTACGACTGAAATGTATATCACCCTGCCTAGTATGTTAACTAAGAACTGCTCTGATGTTGTAAACATTTTGTTGTGAAATCATGGAAAGAAAAACCATATATGTTAATAAAAATATGTTTAAAAAAAAAAGAAAACAGTATAACAATTCACATGAGACAAAAATATATAAATATAAATGGCCAGGCAGTGTCTAATGTTGTCAATATAAGACCGTTCCAAAAATGATTTAAAGATTAATGTCACCAACTAAGCAGTGGCGCCTGTAGTACGGGGGGGGGGGGGACACCTGCATGTGATATACAGAATCTAAACATCAAAAACAATGTAACAATCCATTTGGGGATGAGTATTAAAAGCCAGGAGGTGAGAGACGGCTAGAGAGAAAGGAAAATCATCTTTTTGAAACCAAGATCATAATGTACACCACTTCTAACATAGCAAAATAAGCGGCACCCCACAGAGGATTGTATTTCATCAAAGTGTACGTTTTCTATTATGGGAAAGAGGTATAAACTAAAATGGAGTCCAGGATACTATAACCATTGAAAGTATCAACAATGTCCGACTCCAATGAAATGCGGGTGGGAGAGCTGTGAATATTATTAAACCCAAATGGTCAAAATCGCTGAACGTTGCAGAATAGAAAATAACAGAATATGTACATATGAAGGTATAGCATGGGTGCCCACACATGGCCAGCACCGAGAGAAGTAAAAGGGTTTAGAAATCAGCTGGTGCAACGGGCAGATGTGGCCAACAAATCCCCATTTTGACGGGGGAATGGGGATGATGGAGCAAGGTTTCAAAAATGAAACTTGCTTGTATGCAATCCTCCTCATAGTATTCATTTATTAAACTTGTACTGTCAATACTAATCTTTGCATTCACAAACACAAAAGGGATAGATGCTTGCCTATGTGTTTTACTAATGAATAACGTTTGTCTATAAACCAAGATGGCCGCTAAAGCGCGGGAACTTCATTGCGCATGTCGCAACCTGATCACATGGTGTGACGTCTTTCTTTGCTTGGTGGGAAACTTCTGCTTCTGCGCAGTGTGTACTAAAATGGCCGCTAAATGTTTTCACATGCTTAAGCTTGCTCTCATGTCATTATTAAATTGTCGTTTTTCTTAATGCTACTAATGCAGGATAGTATTATAATTAATTGGGAATAGAGTAGGGAAAGTGGGCATACAGTGAAACTTTTTATTTGTGATTTTAATATTTTCTTCTTACACTTTTAGTAATTCGTAAACTTGGGCCTGGGTTGGTGTTTTGAAATTCGAGAGACAGATGGTTCTGCGCATGTGTCCTGTATGCCTGCCAAGTGAAGTCAACTTGGACGTCTCCCAAGGCCACGACCTATTGGCCGAAGATGATGTACTCAATGTTTCCGGCGGACAAATTGTTACTTTTCTCCTGTAAAATGTATAACATTTGTCGTGAGACGGGTGGGAAATAAAGCGAATGTATTAATTTGAAGGGGCGGTAACGTAAAGACAATAGGCTTTACAATTTAGGCCAAATCGATATGGTGCGAGAATCCACCCCTGTCCCTGTCCAATCAGAAGTAGTGGTCCCATATTTTAGCAACATTAAGGGGAGGTACATGGGCGTAGAAGGGTATAATAGAATATAGCATTAGTAAATTAGTCAGAGCATGCGTTCACGAAGAACAGGCGTCCATACTGCCAGAGCGCTCTCAACTCCAGACTGCCCAGCTGATCGGTTGCTGACTGAATTCCTGTCCGGAAGAGGTCTTGAGGAGGGGGCGGCAGAGTCCATTAGACGGGAGAATCGAGAGAAGTCGAGTATCAGAGAGGGGAACGGCGCAGGCGTCGTTGTAGAGAGGTCACCGGTCCTGTCCTGATCCTGGAAGAAGTCTTTGCTCTTCATCCTTCCTGGGTCCTATCTTTTCCAACTCCTTGGCTAAGGTGCTTGGTTCTCGCATTTTAGGTAACTACACTGCAACCTTTAGTTGCGCTGCTGTCTCTATCTTCTCCTCTTCCTTAAACACCGTCATTTATTAGCAAAATCATTTCTATGCTTTTTCTTGGGTATTTCAATCAAGTACCGTGTTTTCTGTATTTTACTCTGCTAAAACATTAGATAAACATTTTAAAACTTTCTGACTCAGTGGTTATTTCAGGATTATGTACTATAATGAATGTCACTCATTTTAAACTTCCCAATTAGCAAAGGATCCATTGGTAAGTTATTACTCTTCAATTAGAAGGTAATTGGTAGCAGGGACTTTGATAAAAGAGTACATCTGACACCCAGCGTAAGTATTAGTGTAGTGTGAATGTATGGGCCAAAATGAGTATATGGTGTATGAATGTTGTTGGCTAATATTGCGCTGGATCAGTTTTCTGGTAAGCAGAGGACGGTTTTGTTACTCTTTGTTAATTGGGTAATGAGAATTTTATTTGTATTTTTTATGAACTAACATCCGCTTATTTTTGAGTTTTGTTATATGTTGTCCAGAATACCCCGGGGTAGGTAAAAAGAATAGTGGGTGGCAAGTGGAAGCCATACTGCAGTGAGGTTATCTGTCAGGCAGAAATAGTACTGAGAAGTTAAGCAGGACTTCAAGTACTCGTTAGGGACTCTATGCGTGTGAGTAATAGCAAAAAGGGTACGCTGATAAAAATTTGATGTTATATCACCTAGTAAGGGTAACATTGGAGAAGTAACAGGTACTTCTGGAGCTTGTGTGAAGAGTAGACGGAAGTGTTTTACTCGTAGTGTAGGTATTAGTAAACAGAAAGGTTTTACAAAAGTGTGGAAGAAACTATCTTTTTCAAAATTAGTGGAAACTGGCACGATAGAGAATGTTTTATGTTGTTACTGAAATTTAATTAAGATTTATAGAAAAAATAAGTTTGCGTAAAGTTTTGTAAAGGGAGGGTCAGTTGCCGGAGAGGGAGCTGACGTCATAAAACGCCGCACTGTGGTAGGTTGAAACAGCGGGTGTGGAGAGACACTTGTAAAGGAGGGGTCAGTAGTCAGGAGTAGTACTGACGTCACAGGTGCTGCGCTGGGATTGGTTAAACCAGCGAGGAGAGAAAAGAGCAGATTGTAAAGGAGGGGTTGACAGAGAAACGTCACCAAAAGGCCGCGCAAGGATTGGCTCGGAAATAAAAGATAGCAGACATTTGATTGGTCGAAAATATAGAAGCAAAATTCTTAGTGGATAAGGATTGCATGTTAAAACGTGATCCGACTTTAACAGGAACTCGTCCGGATAGGAGATTCCTAGGTTTTGCAGAATATAATTTTGTACACAGAAGATTAGATAGAATGTACGGAGAAAGGAGAAAAATTTCATTCTTACAAAAGATTAAGAATTATTTTAAAAAGGACAAACCAATCAAAACTAGAGAAGGAATTATTATTCCACCAGCTAAAACGCCAGCATCATTTATGATGATGGAGAGAGGTTATCATACTTGTGTATGGATGGAGAATTGGATAGAATACACCAAAAATGATGGAGTATTAGCATTTCCCGAGAATGGTACCTTCAATGGAAGAATTCTTCAAAACTTGAGATTGAGGATGAATGATTTAGAACCCAGACCTAGATTAACCCAGTATGAAGCTCTAGAAGAATGGGAAACCGAGGCATTTGAGCGGGATAGATCTAGAAGTAATAGGAGTTACCCAGGATTTTACCCCAGATATTTACGTGAGTCAAGAGAGAGTCAGATGAAACAATGGAGAAGGGCAATAATTACAGAGGGACTGTATCCATTATTCACAGAAGGAGAAAAATCAGGAGGCAAATGTACAGAAAAGACAAAACATTTAATGAGAAATGAGGAATCTGAAGACGAATTTATGGAAGAAATGTTAAGAAATCCCCCACCATATCAGAAAGGGACAAGTGGATGCACCCCAAGTACACCACCGAAAACTCCATTAGTGCCACAGGTAATGCATGAGTTCACCCCGACTAGAATACTTCATGACAAAGAAAAAGAAGCCCTAGAAAAGACCAGAACAGAATTAATACAGAAAATAACTCAGATAAAAGTACATCCTGATTCGTTGACCATACCTGTAACAATTGGTCCAGTAGTTCCATTATATGGTACTCAGGGAAATTGTCCACCACCCATACTTGCACCTACTCCTGTGAGTAATCCCAGACCTGAAGCTCCAGTTATAATTGAGGATCAATTTAGTGACTGTGAATCCACAATATCACTCATGGATTTACCTATTCGAGGTTCTGTAAATAATACTCCAAGAAGAGATGTACCTGGAGGTTCAAAAGATGTAAGTTTAGTAACTTCATCGGGAACAAAAAGTGCTACCATAGTAACACCTGAAGATCTAGAAAGATGGGTACAAGGGTCAGTTAAACAGTGCACACCTCCAAAAGTACTGGATATCCATAAATTAAAAGTTGAATTAGAAGAAATAATAGCAGGAAATGTAGGAGTAGAACGCTTGAATACCTATGATGAAGAAGAATTATTGTTCCTGTGCAGAAGTATCACTAGAAATGTGAGGGTATTTCATGAAAAATTGTCCAATCTAGCACTACAGATGGGAATTGAAATAGGGAGATCAAAAGTACTACAGAAACCCTATAGAGCAGAATTTTCAGACGAAGATTTAGAAAATATGAATGCATCTGGAAGAAGACTGCAAATAAGAGAATTAATGTTAGTTTTACAAAAATGGGGAGATCCAGATAAATGGAGATCTAGGTGGGCCAAGAAAAAGGAAGAAGCACGAACAAGTAGAACAGCATCTGAATATGTGATGAATGAAGCAGGAAAAGCAGATCAAATGTATCCAATGCGAGAAGTTGCGGGAGGAGGATATGTACATGTCCCATGGAGCAGACAGGATATTTTATCATTTACGAATGATTTTCCAAAGCTGAGGGAAAAGCCAATTGAATGGTACAAGCAGGTTGAAAGGTTTGTGAAGGTGTCAAAGGTATTGTTGAAGGATTTAGATGGTTTGTTTGACATAGTGGTACCTGCCGATTTGTGGACAGATTGTAAGATCACAGTGGATTGGCCTAGTGATGAGTATCCCAGAGATCCGAAAACAGGTGCCCCGTCAAATGATGTAATGAAAAAGTATCAGCAGGTGATAACATACCTGAAAGGGAAAATGCCCCCGAAAGAAACAGATTGGGTGAAAATAGATCGAACCACCCAAGAAGCCAGTGAATCAGTACATTCTTACTATGAGCGCTTATTGCAGGTGTTTAAACAGTATAGTGGATTCGAGGACATCGGAGACAAAAACATGAGTCAGTTTGTGTATCGATTTGTTTACGGTCTGAAACCAGAGATTTGCCAGATGATTAAACAGCATATGTTGTGTTGGCAGGGAAAGCCCATAGATGAGATTCTGAAGTATGCAAAATATTGTGGAGACGATATTGAGGATAGACACAAGAAATTACAAGAAAAGGTGATGTGGGCACAGGTGAAAATGGCAGAGAAGCAGGGAATTAATTTGGAAAATCCGAGTGAAAATCAAGGAAAAGATTCTGGAACGAGTGGTGATACGGGAAATGGTGGAAAATTTAGAGGACGAATGAGTAGAGAAGAAGCTAAAAAGAAATTTCCTTGTCATGGATGCGGAAAATTGGGGCATTGGAAGGATGAATGTAAAAAGATTCGGAATAATAATGGCCCAAATCAAAACTTAAATCCACAGATGCAGAATGACTCACAGCAGGGTGTAAATCCCCAGAGTCAATTACCACCTCCACCTGTTCAGGGTAATGTAAGCAGAGCAAAGCATGGTACAGACATTGGATACCCAGGAGGGAGTGGTAAGAATGATTATATGACATCACAATTTCTTTTGCAGGACAATTACTGTGAATTCAACTCATGACGGTGCCTAGGAGAGGGGAAGAAGGAGTGCGTACTTGGCGCATCCTTACAGGTAGATCAGTCTGGTCCATATGTTGAAGGAAATGTGAAAGGTAATGATATTACTTTCCTTTTGGACACTGGTGCTACCAGGTCTACTGTGAGATCAGCAGACATCCCAGACCTTCCTCTCTCTGGTGAAGATATCCAAGTAGTAGGGGTAGCTAATCAAAGAATTAGAACACCTCTTACAGAACCAATGGAAGTCAAAATAGGAAACTTCAGAGAAATGCACCAATTTGTAGTGTGCGATTCTAGCCCAGTGAATTTATTAGGTAGGGATTTATTGTGCAAAATGAACTGTACAATTTTCTGCACGCCGGATGGTGTGGCAGTTCAGACACCAGATGAGGACCATGTATATAAAATTATGGTTGCAAAACAAGGTACAGAAATAGATGAAATGTTTTCGTTGATAACAAAAGATGAGTTGCCAGAAGAATTAAAAGGTACAGTAAACCCCATGGTATGGGATTTCACCGGAAAAGAAGTAGGACTTATGGCAAAAATAGATCCAGTTCAAATTACGGTAAAAGAAGGTGCAATTTTCCCAAATACCAGACAGTACAAAATGAGTGCAGAAGTAAAAACAGGAGTCATTGAAGAAATAAATCGAATGGTAGAGCAAAACATCTTAAAAGAAGTAATGAGTAGCCCATGTAATTCACCTATAATGGGGTTAAAGAAACCTAGTGGAAAATATAGGATTGTTCAGGACCTGCGTAAAATAAACAAGATTGTGGAACCTTGTTGTCCCATAGTACCAAATCCTGCAGTAATTCTATACCAGATCCCTTGGAATGCAGGATGGTTCAAAGTAATTGATTTGTGTCAAGCATTCTTTTCAATTCCATTGCATCCAGACAGCCAGTATCTTTTCTCATTTAAATTTGAGAACAAAGTCTATGTGTGGAATCGTGTTCCTCAGGGGTACACAGAAAGTCCTTCCATCTTCAACCAGATACTGAAAAAGTGCCTGGAAAAACTAGTGATGCCAGGAAGCTCAGTCTTAGTCCAATATATCGACGACTTATTGGTGGCGTCGACCACCAGAGAAGACTGTGTTGTTGATTCCATAGCATTATTAAATCTTTTGGATGAGGAAGGGCATAAAGTCTCACCTGAAAAGTTACAGTTTTGCAGGACAGCAGTTAAATATCTGGGACATCAAATTGAGAGGGGAAAAAGAAGAATAACCTCTGAAAGAGTAGAATTAATAAAGAGAATGCAAATTCCTGTAACCCAAAGACAAGTGCGAATGTTCCTAGGAATAGTAGGCTACTGTCGACAATGGATACCAAATTTTTAAATGTTAGCTAAGCCCTTAATTAACATGACGAAAAAGAAAGCAAAGGACCCTGTTGAGTGGGAGGATGAAAGTGTAGAAGCCTTTGTAAAATTGAGAAACGCACTTTGTTCAGCACCTGCCTTAGGCATGCCTGATTATAAAAGAGAATTTGCATTATTCTGTCAAGAGAGAGAAAATTGTGCACTTTCTGTCCTAACTCAGAGACATGGACTAGACAGACGTCCTATAGAGTACTTTTCTGCTACATTGGACCCAGTAGCAGCCGCGTTGCCAGGATGCTTAAAAGCAGTGGCAGCAACTTGTTTGAGCATTGAACAAAGCGAGTCAATTGTGATGGGACATCCTGTAAAAGTGTATGTTCCACATGCAGTTGTGATTCTATTGACAAGAACCCGAACTCAGCATCTTACTCCTAGTCGGCTGACTAAATATGAGAGGATAATAATGGGTGCTGAAAATGTGACCATGGTAAGGTGTACAATAATAAATCCAGCAACTTTATTGCCAGACCCATATCATGAAACAAATAAAGATGACGAAGAAGATGAACATGATTGTGTACAAATTACAGAATTATGTACAAAACCACGCCCAGACATAGAGGAACAGCCTCTTAAAAAGCCAGACAGGGAGCTATTTGTCGATGGTTCATGTCAAAGACATGAAGATGGTAAACTAACTGCTGCCTATGCGGTATGTGAATTAACTGGAATAGTCGAAGCATCCTATTTACCAGGAGTAAAATCTCCACAAGTAGCTGAATTGATTGCTTTGATAAAAGCTTGCAAAATTGGGAGGAATCAGAGAGTGACCATATTTACAGATAGTCAATATGGTTACGGGGTTGTGCATGATTTTGGCCAACTGTGGATGCAGAGGGATTTCATGACTTCTTCAGGATCCCGTCATAAAAATAGGCAATTTGTAAGGGAATTGCTAGAAGCAATACAATCACCAAAAGAATTGGCTGTGGTGAAATGTGCCGCACACCAGTCAGGAGATGATTGGGTGGTAGTCGGCAACAGATATGCAGACTTGGTGGCTCAACATTGTGCCAAAACCAGAACGTCAGTCAATAAGAGGGTGGAAAGAATGGGAATCAGCTGCCAACTTATGCTGTATATGCCACCTGAAACTTGGAATGAGGTGAAGAAATTGCACGATGAGGTTGATGAAAGTGAGAAAAATTTGTGGATCAAAGTGGGTTGCTCCCAAAGAGGAGAAGATGAAGTGTGGATCAGTGCAGATGGCAGACCAGTCATGCCAGACTGTTTACTCTCACAAATGGCTAGAATGCACCATGGAGACTCACACATAGGGAGAGATGCAATGATTCGGCTGTTCAGACAAAATTGGTACAATCCCAAATTCAGGGCTGTTGCAGAGAGTCTTTGCCAGAGATGTCTAACTTGCCAAATGCATAATCCAGGCAGGAAAACGATAATTGGGTTTGGAAAGATTGGGAAGGCAGAGGGCCCATTTATAAGACTCCAGTTCGACTTCATACAGTTACCACCATGCAGAGGACTAAAATATGTACTAGTCATAGTGTGTCTGTTTTCAAAGTGGGTGGAGGCTTACCCTACTAGGAGAAATGACAGTATTACATTTGCAAAACTGTTGTTACGTGAGCTCATACCTAGGTTTGGTTTCCCAGTATCTTTGGAATCAGATAGAGGAAAACACTTTAATAGCAAAGTGATCCAGATAATCTGTGAAGCATTTCAAATCAAACAGAAAGTGCACTGTGCATATCGCCCAGAGGCTTCTGGAGTGGTTGAACAATTAAATGGCACTATCAAGTCAAGATTGGGAAAAATGTGTGCATCAACATCATTAGAGTGGCCAGACGCATTGCCACTTGTCTTGATGGGAATCAGAAGCATACCTGACAGAACAACAGGATTGAGCCCCCATGAAATAATGATGGGAAGAGCAATGAGTCAAACACATGTTCCCACAAACAAATTAGTAAATATATCTGATAATATGGTTCTGGATTATTGCAAAGGATTGGCTGACCTAGTGCGTTCTGTCTCTCATCAGGTTGGAGAAGACGCAGTTTCCAGGCAGCCTGAACTAGAACATGATCTGAATCCTGGTGATTGGGTGGTAGTGAAGAATCACACCAGAGAAACGTGTCTATCACCCAGGTGGAGCAGACCTTGTCAAGTTATATTGACCACCAATACAGCAGTGAAGTGTGCAAGATTTCCTAATTGGATTCACGTAAGCCACACAAAGAGAGTACCAGACCCTGAAGAAGAGCATCCACAGACAACGCCAATCACTGAAGAAGCTGAAGGTTGCCCAGCTGAGGAATCTCAGGCTAGAGGTTCGAGAGAAGCTGACGGAGAACAACCGAGCACAAGTCAGGATTGGATACCAGTGGTAGAAGTTCCTGAAGTATACCACAGAACAAGAAGTCAAGCGAAATTGGAAGAAATTGAAGAAGATCAGATAGGTGAAGAAGAAGCAGTTCAGGATCAAGAAGAAAAGATAGTAAAAGATCCTGAACAAAATAAGATAGGGAAAGAAAATTGGACACAAAACAGTGAAGATTTTATTGACTTTACACAGGGAAAAACAGGTTTAGAAGAATCCGGTCAGGCTGCAGAAGTTCACAGTGCAATAAGCCCTGATCAGAAGCAGTTAGATCAAGAAGAAGTCACTAAAGAAAAAGGGGTTAATACAAATGAACATAAAGAAATAAAAAAGGAACAAAGCCAACATCTTGAAAGTCATTGTGGAGCTACTGAAGAGAAACCAATCAGACCTGAAAAAGAACAAACAAAAGAGGCAGTAATCAAAGAAAACAAAACAATATTGAGCAGTGAAAATAACGAGATCTTTGAAGACGTAAACAGAGAAACAGTGCCAACAAAGAAAACAAGAAAAGGAGATCATTGGCCAAGTGTCATTAAAAGAGTAAAATACCACATAACAACCAGAAGTGAAGATCCAGAACAAGTACCTGAAGTGACAAGTCAAACTGAACAAGAGAAAAAGTCAGGAAAAAGAAAAAGTAAAAGACTGAGGGGCCAATTCCGATTCGGGCCGGAAATGTCTCCGACCGAGCCGGACCCGGAGAGATTTCCGACCGAATCGGACCCGTGCAGCCCGACCGAATGAGTACGATGCGCACGTATGCCATCGGACTCGATTCGGTCGGACTCCCATTGAAGTCAATGGGAGCCTGTCGTACAACGCGTACGCGGGCTCCCATTGACTCAATGGGTGCGAGGCGGACAAGGGCGCCCCCTACAGCGTGTACGCGGCGAAGCGACTCGCGCCATACAGGCACAGGTAGGGGGACCCATGGGTCCCCCTGTGTGCGACTCGCGTGGCTACGCGTACAGGGAGTCCGACACGGACCCCAAAGTACGGCTCCGACTGCTCTTTGGAGCCGGAGTGCGCGGCTCGTCGGACTGCTCGCGCGGCGCGCATCGTACTCACCCGGCCGGGAACGTCTCCATTGCGCGGTGCGTGTCGAGTCCGAGCGAGTCGGTCAGTGCGGTTAGACCCGGGAACGAGTCGGTCGGAGCGGTCGGGACGCCCGGACGAGTCGGTCGGCGATTTCGCATCGTACTCGCTCGCCCGGACGCGCGTACGAATCGGTCGGGAAATAGGGCTTTGAATCGGATCCGGTTAAGCCGAATCCGATTCGGAGCCCTACCGACCGAGATCGGAATCGGCCCCTGAGACTTGGGAATAACAAATTCAAGGGTCCTGACTGGACTTATATCATTCTTGAAGATTTTGAAAGCTCAGAGTCAAGTGACAGTGGTGGCGAAGGAACAAGTGCAGAACTAACATACGAAGAAGAAACAAGACCACCCTGACTAAACAAAAGAATCCTCTAAAGAAAAGAAGAAGAGATAAGAAGAGCAATCTTCCTTGTCGAAAAATGACTGATGATAGAGTTACTGGGAGACCAAAACGAAATTGTTGTAGGAGATGCTGTGCAATCTGCATATGTAGTCTAGTATTGGTGCTTATAGTATGGTTAGTCCTGATTGTAGCAATTCCTTACCTTATGATAATAGATAAGAAGATTAATAATGAAACTAAAGGGAGGACAGCAAACATGAAGGGCAATAGAGTAGAATTAATGGCAGAAGATGAGGCAGAAATTCATCATGAAATAGCTGATAACGACACTAGTTTAAATGTTTTCACAAAGTTATTGTTTCAGTATGTAGACACAATGGAAGTTAGTAATTGTTATGTCTGTATGAAGTTACCTGAATCAGTAGCGGAAGGATTAACATACCATCACTTACCACCGACATATGGCATATCATGTAGTGTTTTGTCTAGTTTATTTTATAGAACAGGGAAACTTCAGTATTATTATTCAAACTTAGATGTGATATTTTCTGAGGTTCCGATTCGCAAGAGTATGAACCCAGTGCTTAGTAGTCAAGACGCACAGTTTATGGGAGAGTTTTTCTTAACAATGAAATCGATAGACATAACACATGCACATAGACACAATCTAACATGTTCTTTACTAGAAGAAGAAAAGATATTTTTGAATTTAGAAGAAGATAGAAGACATGATTTTCAAAAGAAAGCTTCAGAGCATAGGGCTCAGTTGCCACCTTGGGCGGAGAAGGAAGGGAGTTATACACCTGGTAAAGCTCAAGCTGCAATGGCTCTGGATTTCGTAGAGAAAGGGAAAATTTGTCTACATAGGTTAAAGACTGATTATAACAATGTTTTCATCGGTACCAGTGAATGTGAACACAATTTTTTAATTCTTGGAGGTTGGGGACTCAAAGGAGGAACAGATTCAGTTTTTCCTGGAATCTATTATGTATGTGGGAATAAGGCTTACTTTAGGCTTCCTGCACGGTGGTATGGAAGTTGTTATTTTGGAATAGTTTTTCCAAAGATATACCACGTAAAAAGAAACACTGGAAGCAATGAAAACAATAATGAATTAATACGTAGTAAAAGAGCTAGTTTTTCAGAAATTGTAGGTGATATATTTGGTGCATTGATACCTTCAGTGGGAATAATTCTGAACTCAAGGAAAATATGCAAATTGTCTACAGTGGTTGATCGTTTATCAATGGATACTGCTGGAGGTTTTCTAATGATTAATACGGAGATGGTTGCGATTAGATCTATGGTAATGCAAAATCGACTTGCTCTTGACATTCTATTGGCAAAAGAGGGAGGAGTCTGTAAATTATTGAAGACGAAACATTGTTGCACTTATATTCCTGATAAGAGTGCAGAAATTGGAACGTATATTCAGAACATAACTAAACTTGAGAAAGAACTTAAACCACTGGAAGTTGATAGTGTATGGGAAAGATTGACAAACAGTATCTCGTCAATTGGAACCTGGTTTGCTAATATAGGGAAAGGACTTATAGGTCAAATATTAGTACCCTTAGCAGGGATAGCAATAATAATTTTAGCAATAACAATATGGTGCAAATGCTGTAGAAAGAATGGAACATATAAAGTGACAGGAAAAGGAAAGAAGAGAAAACTAGATGAAATCGAACTAGAAGAATGGAGAAGTGATTTATACAAGAAATTAAAAGGAGACTGTAAGAATAGAAAAAGTAAAAATGAGAATGAAACGATTTGCTAGAAGTTGGAATCTGATCGAGGGTAGTATTTTGATGGCTCAGAAATGCCATCAGAGAGGGATTGATGGAGCAAGGTTTCAAAAATGAAACTTGCTTGTATGCAATCCTCCTCATAGTATTAATTTATTAAACTTGTACTGTCAATACTAATCTTTGCATTCACAAACACAAAAGGGATAGACGCTTGCCTATGTGTTTTACTAATGAATAACGCTTGTCTATAAACCAAGATGGCCGCTAAAGCGCGGGAACTTCATTGCGCATGTCGCAACCTGATCACATGGTGTGACGTCTTTCTTTGCTTGGTGGGAAACTTCTGCTTCTGCGCAGTGTGTACTAAAATGGCCGATAAATGTTTTCACATGCTTAAGCTTGCTCTCATGTCATTATTAAATTGTCATTTTTCTTAATGCTACTAATGCAGGATAGTATTATAATTAATTGGGAATAGAGTAGGGAAAGTGGGCATACAGCGAAACTTTTTATTTGTGATTTTAATATTTTCTTCTTACACTTTTAATAATTTGTAAACTTGGGCCTGGGTTGGTGTTTTGAAACTCGAGAGACAGATGGTTCTGCGCATGTGTCCTGTATGCCTGCCAAGTGAAGTCAACTTGGACGTCTCCCAAGGCCACGACCTATTGGCCGAAGATGATGTACTCAATGTTTCCGGCGGACAAATTGTTACTTTTCTCCTGTAAAATGTATAACATTTGTCGTGAGACGGGTGGGAAATAAAGCGAATGTATTAATTTGAAGGGGCGGTAACGTAAAGACAATAGGCTTTACAATTTAGGCCAAATCGATATGGTGCGAGAATCCACCCCCTGTCCCTGTCCAATCAGAAGTAGTGGTCCCATATTTTAGCAACATTAAGGGGAGGTACATGGGCGTAGAAGGGTATAATAGAATATAGCATTAGTAAATTAGTCAGAGCATGCGTTCACGAAGAACAGGCGTCCATACTGCCAGAGCGCTCTCAACTCCAGACTGCCCAGCTGATCGGTTGCTGACTGAATTTCTGTCCGGAAGAGGTCTTGAGGAGGGGGCGGCGGAGTCCATTAGACGGGAGAATCGAGAGAAGTCGAGTATCAGAGAGAGGAACGGCGCAGGCGTCGTTGTAGAGAGGTCACCGGTCCTGTCCTGATCCTGGAAGAAGTCTTTGCTCTTCATCCTTCCTGGGTCCTATCTTTTCCAACTCCTTGGCTAAGGGGCTTGGTTCTCGCATTTTAGGTAACTATACTGCAACCTTTAGTTGCGCTGCTGTCTCTATCTTCTCCTCTTCCTTAAACACCGTCATTTATTAGCAAAATCATTTCTATGCTTTTTCTTGGGTATTTCAATCAAGTACCGTGTTTTCTGTATTTTACTCTGCTAAAACTTTAGATAAACATTTTAAAACTTTCTGACTCAGTGGTTATTTCAGGATTATGTACTATAATGAATGTCACTCATTTTAAACTTCCCAATTAGCAAAGATCCATTGGTAAGTTATTACTCTTCAATCAGAAGGTAATTGGTAGCAGGGACTTTGATAAAAGAGTACATCTGACACCCAGCGTAAGTATTAGTGTAGTGTGAATGTATGGGCCCAAATGAGTATATGGTGTATGAATGTTGTTGGCTAATATTGCGCTGGATCAGGGAACCTCCTGATAGTTATCATTTAAGGGTTCCTATCGTGGCTTGCAAACAACCCACATAAGGAAGAACAGCTTTATGTTCAATATTCCACTTCTAGACTCATAGTTCGTACAGACTCATATCATTCATTTGAGTCAGGCAAGTTTTATATATACACACTATGTAATCATGTAGACCGTAACAGTCATTGGTCTACTTATAGAAAGTAGTGGAACTCCTCATCGGTGTTGTGGCATATTTCAATGCTACGTAGGCAGCAAATCAAACCTGGATGAATAGGCGAATGTGTGAGTGCTGCTGACACTTTCACTCAGATGGCATCCCCTGTCAGCACACCTCTTGTCACTCTCTTTCACTTCTTGTTTCAGTTGCGCTGCTCTCAGAGATACTTTGGTCATATCCTCAAGTAGTGTTGAGGCCATTCTGAGTTCTGCTGCCACTGTTGTACCTCCTATTGTCATATCCTGCAGTGCTACTACTGTCACTAAAACCTGTTGTTTTTGCCTGTACCTCCTACACCTATCATGTCCTGCCAACCCTCCTGCTGTCACTGTTGGGTTCTGTCATCACTTCATGTTCTCTGCCTTTCATGCATAATGCAGTCATTCTACAGTATTCCCACTGTAACTCTTACTTCATTCACCCACTCAGGCTTTATTAGAGTGGGCAAATACCAAAGTGTTGAATTATAAATTCACAGACTTTTACTGGTAAAAATAATGCCTAGATAGATGATGCCTGCATAGAGGCCTTGCAGATGTCGGTTGAGAAAATCCTGTGCAGGACTACAGACTTTAATCAAAGCAGTGTTGATTTTTTTAAAGATGAAACACAGCTATTTAATTGTACAAAAAAACAAATGAGGCAATTTAGAAACGACTAGAATTCTTGTGTAGTGTTTATTTGTCCAGGCATTGAAGATTTGTACTTATATAGTTAACTTATTGAGTCAGTGCTTCTTGGTCTAGCCACCCCCTAAATAACTACCCCTGAGACAGGCACACCCCTACCAACCTTTTTTAAATGAATTTGAATGCAAACATACAGCCTTGGTGTTGCACCTTTTCAAGTTTTTGAGAGCCGCCACTGAGGTTGTGTCTTTTGCATTAATGAAGGTTGGGTAGCAGTCACCAGAAGTGGTTGATCCAGCGCAACCCCTAATCGATGAACCAGGGACCAAGGAAAATCTCTTCACACATAAATTGCTTACCAAACAACGGGGCCCATCACACATTACCCATAAGTGATCCTGGATCTGGGGGGTTTAATTTGTCAGTTTTATTATGTTCAATACTATACTTCACATTAATAACATTTATATATATACCTAACTATTCTTAATCTCAACTGTCTTCTTCCTTTGGTCGATGGACCATTAGTTGAAGAGTTGATGGTGACTATGATTAACTAAATAGTGTAATACCTTAACTAAATAACCACAGAGTCATTTATTCGGGTAATAATTTTATCATATTGAAATTAAATGCTCATAATTCAGATTATCAGTGCACTCACAAGATCACATATAAGAGAACAAATTATCAAGCAATGTAATCAAAATGACTCATTTGTATCGACATCAAAGCGTGCATAGGAATAGGGGAAGAGAAGGTACAGTATAAACACTTGCAGAAATATATTGTAAAATTAAAGCATTTAAGGAGGGTGATCCCCACCAAAGAATAAGGAAATCCACTTCCTTGGCCGAGGTTGTGGCAAGGGGTCCCCAGAGATAGGCTCAGAGGACAAAGTTAACAGGACAGATGCAGCTAAGTTTTGCAAACTATATATAATCTCCCAATCCTATCTACCTTGATTTAGTTCTCCTCGGACGCAGTCTCCTCCCAAGCACTCCCGCAACGTTCTCGTACCTAAGGTGTTCTCTGTCTCACTGCTGATCTGCTCACTCTGTCTTGGTGCGCTTCCCTCTCGACGTCCAGATGTTCTCTGCGTTTTCTCTCTCTGCTCTCTCAGGTTCGTCTGATCTGCTCTGATCTCCACACCCACAATTGGGATATCAATTATACCTTAATGCCTAGCTCACTAGCTTACAATGTTGCAGTATTGGTAGAAACTCGGTGTGTGATTGGTTGTCAAAAATCATGTTAGGGTCGCCTCATCCAGTTCTCCTCACAAATCCATCCCATACCGGTTTTAACAAAGGACGTATTAAGGATAAATACATTCGCATACTACTAATATCAATAGTTATACAATTTGCAACATTTTTATACTATGACATCCGCTTCACATTCAAATTGCACGTAGTGATGGCAGTTCCCACAGTCGCTGTCGCGTCTTGGCACATAAACAATAGGACACGGGTCAACATGGCCTTCACTCGGATTACATCAGCTGGTGCACTCTGCAGTTCGTAAGCAGGCAAACTATCTCAGCGCATGCGTCCTCCGTGCAGACCAAGACAACCACATGCTGGTTCAGACAAGAGGCCATTTTCATGCAGGCCCAATCTTGTACTAAAGCAAATAAACACGAAAGAATGTTAATTCATGAAATAAAACCCATTATGGTTACCTCCCACTATACTAATACCCTGTGTTAATTAAGTCCTAGCGAAAGCTATTAATTTAAAGCAACCTTTTCGTTATTTGTGCACAACATGCAAAATGTGCAATGTACAACATAGCATAAACATGCATTAGAACGATTTTTCAAAGCGCAAACAGTTAATACGTGCTCATGCCATCATGGTTTAGTATATTATGTAAAATGCGTTTGCCCCATGTGTAAATGTGTGCATTCAGGTTGGTTAGTCCATGCAGTCAATACATTATTATGGGGTTACTTAATTTCATGAGGATGTATCTTTACAAACCTCACTCCATCATGGTCATGGCGAGCATGAAAGCGGAAAGGGAAAAGTAGCCCATTCTATTTCCAATTAAAGATTTGACAAGACGGTGACATCACTTCCACTCAAATCAATGCCTGTAGCATTACACCAAGTGACATCATTGTGCATTGCATATGCCACTTAGTCCCCGCTACTAATTTCTAGACTTGTGCCCTGCCTTCGAGCGTGTACTGATTTAATACTTTTTGCAAGTCACATATATTCCGACTGGTATGCCTGGAGAGCTGCGCCAAGTGCATTACTACTGGGATTGTCATGTGACATATCTCACAGACCTCTCTATTCCCTTGTATGTAACTCTTCGTATTGTAGATATAGTCACATTGGGAACACAGCTCGATGTTCAAATGTACACTGTGTTTTCTGTTTTTTCCACCAGAGGGGAATACATTTTCCCCTTGGAGAATGCCCTTCCACTACAGCACCACCAAATCTGGGGGGGGGGGATGTTTTACCTTTCCCATGGGCGATGGGGATGTTTTACCTTTCCCATCACGTAAGAGGGAGTTACCCCAACCATTGAGGGAAGTACATCTCCGAGAACAGCTATGATGAGAACAGGTTGGATTACAGTTTCGTAATGCTCACAAATGTGTGAGTATGTGGGCATAATCAAACTTACAAGGCTAACCACACCTTGTAATGATAATTTTTCACTCCTTTCATGGGATTTACTACTGTGTTTTTTTCCACACTGGTTGCAGAGAAATCTGTAATGATACACCCAGTCTGCCTGTCAGGAATTCTTAGTGACTGTGGCACGTGGAAATTGAAGTATTTTTGACTGTAAACATATATCTGTGAGCAGAAATACCTTTGTAAATTAGCCTCTGAGTATTTAAATTAGCCTGCTTATGCTGTAAAATGAATTAGACCGCCACATCTTCGGAACAACTCCTATTCAAGGGCAGGAGCTCCAAAATTGATTTAATTACCTTATTATGTCGGGCACCTCAAGAATTGAGTGGCCAGGTAACAGCATTAGAACTTTGACGTAGAGTTACTTTGCATTGAGGCAAGATGGTGGCCGCATCAGCGGTTGAGTAAGCTGGCTCTCACCTTCCCGATCAACCCCCACCAGCTGCTTGGACTAACTGGCTCCTGGCCCCCGAGCTCTCCATCCGGCAGTGTGGCTACATAGGTCGGCATGATCTGGATGTTTTGTGCCCAGAGCTGCATATTACGCTCCTGGTTTCCTCTTCGCAGCGTCGGACTGTTGCTCCTCTGGACGTGGGGTAATCTGTCTCCCCCAGCAGCCCCAATGCCTCCTAAGCTTGCGAGAGGTGCGAAGACCCGCGGATCGCCCATAGTGTCGGGCTCTGTGAAGGGAGCAGGAATAGGGACAGGAGCAGGAGTGCAGCGTTCGGCCGGAGGTGTCTCTTGACTTTGGAAATTCTACTCAGAAATTAGCTCCTCTGCTCACAGCAGGAAAACTGTGGCTGCCCGCGGCCCCCGCAGGGGGCCACCCTAAACGGGCGGCCCCTTTAGTGCCATTTGGGCACTTCCCCACCCCCCAATGATGTGCGGGACTCAAGGAGGAGTCCCCCTACCAGACGCGTCACTTCCGGCACGCAGAGGAGGTGGGGAGGTATTTATGCCTCCCCCCGGCCATCTTGGCGTCCTCTTTGCGCCGGACACGCCGTCTCGTGGAGGTCGTTCCTCTTGTCCCGTCGGATTGTTGTGAGGTTAGTGTTTTCCCGGGCGGTTGCATGCCCCCACCTACCCTCATTGGTTGTGGGCAGGCAAGGGGCCGAGGTGGCGCTCGTCGTCAATAAAAACCGGACGGCAGTAGGTGGAGAGGGGCTGATGCTTTTACGTATACTTCCTCGTCTCTTGCAAAGATGGTTGGGCATCTTTGGTTGGCCTGAGATTTTTGGTCCGGTCGGGATTGAGGAGAGTCACAGGCGGTTCGCAGCTGTGGCCCGGGAGCTGCGTGCGCTGCCGAAATCCTCCGGTCA
This sequence comes from Calotriton arnoldi, assembly GCA_963921515.1. NCBI lineage: Eukaryota > Metazoa > Chordata > Amphibia > Caudata > Salamandridae > Calotriton > Calotriton arnoldi. The sequence goes on along the minus strand of CAWUFW010015217.1, from coordinate 97,367 downwards.
TTCACATTCTTGCTAATAGGCTTTGCGGGAGGAAGAATAGGACAGGGGGCGGCGGAGTCGCATGGTCGGACATCACCCCCACCCCCTACAAGTTACGGGCCGGCTCCCGTGTCCGCCTTGGTGCCTTCCCCGAGTGTTGCGGTGGCATAGGTGTTTTGCAGTGAGTCTGGCCATTTGGGCCTGTTCCTCTCGCCCACACGGTTTTGGCCCCCCCAGGTGTTCCAACTCTGCGCTCACTGTGTGGCGCCGTACGTCCCAGTGGTCATGGAGCTGGGTTTGCTCCGGTGGGAGATTGGTTTCCCGCTGTTGGGACATTTGCCAGGCCTGAGGGGGAGGACTGCCGCCGGCTACAATGCAGGGCTGTCACAGATCGTGCAGAGAATGTGTGGCGAATACACGGCAATTTTGGACCTCCCTCTTTTCGCGCCAGGCACGCCGTCTTGCCACGAGCCTTGACGCGGTTGCGCGGGGCGATGTTGTGATGCGAAATCATGTTCCCTGGTCAGGCGTCGGCTCCTACGCGGTTGTTTCCCTGGCGTCGACTTTTTCCAGGTGAGTGTAGGGGTAGTCCGGCCCCCTCCCACACAGCAGTGTGGTGCTGTGCGGGGGGACAGTCGAGCAGCGTGGGGGTGACCCGAGGCCCCGTGAGCGGTGGCTTCGGGTTTTTGCGGTCAGTGCTGACCAGACTTCATGCGTGCCTGATGTGGGGATGACTCTCGGGCTCCCTGGAGCACTGCCATAGGGCTTTGAAGACCCTGTGAATGGTTTTGAATGTGGTGCGTGGTTGTTTATATTTACGGCTGAAACTCCATGTGGGAGCTTGCCCAGCTGGCAGAGGACCGGCCTGCGCGTCTCCTTATCGCTAACACTGGGTGACCCGCACAGTGGACAGGCTTGTTTTCCGAGTGGCGGGGGGGGATTGGCCTCCGGCGCGGTACTTTACGCCCTTGGGCTCGAGAGGGCCTGCATGACCCGCCATGAAGCAGCCGAGGTTGCCCCCTTTGTCATTCATATGGGAATTGGACCGTTCAGGGGCCCATACAGGACTGGTATGTGGGTGCCGCATGTTCCCTGGCATTGCCAGAAGCATGCTGAGGCGGGGGAGGTCGCACTGAGGCTATCATTGGTTATTGGTTCTCTCTGGAGCGGCATGAGGCTGGCTCGCGGCCCCAGCTGGGGATGCAGCCTGTGTGGTAGAGGGCGTCTTACGTTATGTTCCATGCGTTATTAACTTGGCAGGCTGAAATAGCTCAGTTGGGCGAGCGTTAGACTGCAGATCTAAAGGTCCCTGGTTCAATCCGGGTTTCGGCACAGTCCGACAGGTTCTTTCCTTCTCACAAAATATTTCTAGGAGGCCACACAGAGTCCTGTACATAGAATTAAAACTCTCTCCTATAGTGATGTTCAGTGCCATTTTGAGATTGTTGTAATGCCATGTTAGCATATTTTTCTGTGCTGTTCATGATTTCATGCCTAATTATTTATGCTACGCTTAGTACATGCGTTTAAAATGCCAAGTTAGCATATTTATTTTACTATGCTGAACTGCTGCCTGCATGCATTGGTAATGCCATGATAGCATACGTTTGAGTGTCATCATTGGATTCAGACCGAGGGGATGTGAGGTTGCACCTTCTGTAACTTTCTGTTACTTCCTGTAGGTGTTATGTTTTGCCCTAATGTTACTTACCTTTACTTGAGTTGGGGCAGGTTCAGTGCATCTCAATCTATTCTTACAGTCCCTGGTGACGGGGCAGCGATTCTGCAACTCAAACCGCACTTTTGTTTTGTACCCAAACCATTCTTGCTTTTATTTGTACTGGGTTACACCCAGACACTTCTTACTGTTACTGGTGATGTGGTATTTGCGTGCACCCAAACCATACTAAATTGTTGAACATCTTGGGGCATGCTAAATGCACTCAGACGTTAATTACTTTTGCTGGTGTTGGGCATTTACATTTCAGTCCAAACCGTTCTTGCATTTACATATTATGGGGCATATTTCTTGCACCCAAATGTTGTTAGTATTGGGATTTGTTTCTTGCCTAAAGCGGCGGCACTGGTTTGTGTGTAGACATTTAGATGTCCTTAACAAGAGATTGCCCCCCCCCCTTAGCCACATGGGCAGCAGGAGCTCCGGGGGTCCTGTTCCAAACTGCGGTGCCTGGCGGGGGGCATAGGACCCCAGGTGTGCTAACCGAGCAGTCCTCCGTGCTTCACGTGGCCTCTTTTGCTAGGTCATTGCTGGTATTCAGAGATTCGGAGAATTTGCGGTTGAACGAAATTGCAGTTTATGCCTCATGCGAGTCACTGAGCCTTAATCAGGCTTATCGTGGTGATAACCTGTAAGTCCCGGTCAGGCCGGTAATCACTGCATTTCACGTAGGAGGCCCTGCGACCAACAACCTTAGACAAAGATATCAGTCCTGACTTGCTGTAGGGATGATGTTACTTGCTATATTACATATCTGGATTCAATGAACGGATCAGCCAGATACTAGTCGTGCGGCACACTATTCTAAGCACCCGTGGCTGCGGGTGGGGCAGGATGGCCTCTGTCGCGGGCTGCTCGTGGCTTGAGGGAGCTTATGGCACGTAAGCACAAATGTGTAGTGGTGCGTGCCTCTTGGGGTGCTCCACTGGCCACGGCTGGGAGGTTTGGTGGAGGTTCCACACATTGTTTGCATGTTGTCCCCTCCCACTGGTGCATGTCACAGGTCCTGTTAATCTTGCAGCCCTTGGTGTGTGGGGCAGCAGATGGGGTGGTAACCAGTCGACTAGGAGACCGCTGCCCGCATCTGCAAAGAGTGTTTGCACTGGATAGTGCAACTCTGTCCCTCGTAATTCAGTAAATCTGTCGGTGCGTAAGTCCTGGTACAATGTAAGGGGTGCTCATGTAAGGCGCTCCGATTCCTTCAGCTTGAGCATGTGCTAGATAGAACTGTGAAGTCAACCTAGAGCACCTTGCACTTTTGAGTAAAAAGTGACTGTTAAACAAGCATACATGTGAAGATTTACTAGTGTCACGGAAATGTGGGAGCTAGTTGAGCACAGGTTCAGGACCTGTCTCTTTTCCTCTTTCTGTTATTTGTTACTTTCGGATACCTCCCTGCCGGTGGTTTCAGGTTACGAACTGAGTGGCAGCAACCAGACGCAGAGGGAAGCCAGGTTCTTAGTAGGCCATGAGCTAGTGAGGGTGCTGTGACTCCTCAGCCCATGATTCTGCACAGGCCGCTAAACTTTGCGTATGGTGGGCTGCACCTGGAGCAGCGAGTTGTGTTGCGCAGTTCCATGGACAGCCATGCTTTCATTTGCAGTGGGCATGAGGATAGTTGTGCTGAATAGGTGATGTAACAGGCACTCATGTATAGCGTTGCAATACCTTTGCGTGGCTCCATTGTGCTACATTCTAAATGATTGTGGAGCCAAACTTGAGCCAGGTGGTATGGGGTAAGGGCCCGATTTGTGGGCAAAACAAATGTGGATGGAATTTGCAAAGGCGCAGGTGGCTGCGTGCCCAAGGGGGACGGGGATCCGTAGGCCCCCACGCTTGATTCAATACTCAGGGCACCAGTGTTTCTTAACTGGTCCGGTGATTCAGGGTGCAGTCTGTGCTTATGTGGTTTACTGGGCGAGGCTCCGAAGTCGGGCGGTGGCAGCACGTGCTTCTTTCTGCAATGGTGCCTGGCTGCTGACCAGGCGATGCAAGGCATAGATAGAGCCTAATGTTTCTGTCCATTTAATATTTTGGACCCCTGGGTGCAGCACGTTGTCTGCTTGGTGCTGTATCTCTGGGGAAGGGGTTTGATTCAGTAAGCGAATGATGCCACTCTCGCAGAGCAGTGTGGGGCCTGGACAATATTTGTGTCCATTCTATCTACCCTTTCTGGCATGAGCTGACTGCTGCAATCTCGGTCTGAAGTGTCAATTGTTGATTATATTATGGTTCAAGTGCATGCAATGACAATCGACACTGCGTTCCTTTCAACACTTTACCCTGGATGGTGCTTCAGGTGGTAAATTCAAGCTATTGGTATTAGTAGGTATTATAGCTGAGTCAAAGGGGGATAGGAGTGGCGTTAAGACACCCCCTCTCCCCCTGAACTTGACTATTCAGTTTGCCTTACATTTTCAGAGTCTGGTTTAAGGCCATTGTAGATAGGGGGAACCTTTTTCCACTTATTTTCAAACAAGCAAAGCGCAGTGCCTAGGCGCTAGTGTGCCATGGCCTGCGTGGTGGTAATTGCGGTTTGGACTGTGACTGTCAGGAGGACGGTACTATGTGGCCATACCAGGGTTGGGAATTGGAACACTGTGGGCACGGCACTGCGTCTGGCAGGGTGCAACCACGTTGCATGGGCTCTGCCTCCCTGCCCTCGTCAGGGGTGCACGCGCCTAATCAGAGCCAGAAATCATTCTGGGCCTTGGACCGTTGATGCATGCGTCGGTTTGTGCAGCACAGTTCTTGTGTCAGGGCTTTTGGGCGCAGCAGATTGTCGGCATCACCATGCTTGGTTAAAAAGTGAACGTTAAGCAAGCAGTTTGAGCATCATTAGGTTTGGGGTGAGCCAGTCCGTTTCTGGCGTAGGGGCTGTGATTCCTGATTTATTTTGAGTTCACAGTCCTGCTTGCTGTAGGTGGAATGATGCGTGCTGTTTACATAACTGGAGGCGATGAATGAGGAGGTTTCTGGTGTATTGTTTTGGTCCAACGCTAAAGTGAGCTTCTAGTGCAGGGCCGGAATCATTAGGTGACTGCAGCACGACAAAGGGGCATGCATGGCTGAGCTCGATGCAGCGGGGGAACAGAATAGAGTGGCACACTTGCGTTTTCCCGGCATTCTCATTCATTCGCCTCGGTTGCAAGAATGATCATGCTGACAGTGCCAAGGAAATCATTTATGACTCCAAAATTGGCTTATTGTCAAAGGGTTTGCTGCTATGTCCAGTGACGCCGTCGTGTGAGCAGTCTGTTGAATGTGTTAGCACACATCTTAACGCGGCATGAGGGCACACAGACGAGTGCCATAGCCTGTATTTCAAGAATGGACATCTAGAACACTCATCTGCTGTAACACAAGTTGGAATTGTTCGTTTCTCTGGTTTAGGGAGGCAATGTATGGGTTTTGCCACTCTCCGTGGGTATTATACAGCCAAGGGCCACCGGTCACGTGCTTGGTCAGGCTGTAAGCATTTTTGCCTCATGTTTTCGAGGAGGCAGTCTTGCAGTGCGGCCTCTGCTGTTCAGCTCGTGGCGTTCTAGCGCCGCTAGACATTGGAGGGTCTTATCGGAGATGTCCAGATTGACATGCAACTGGGGCTTGCCTGCCGTAGCGGGCTATGGGGGCACATTACCTTGGCTCTCGTCACCCGGGCAGAGTTAGGCCGGTCTCCGCGGTGTGAGTGGTTGGAGCATCTCAGCAGCGCGGGGCGTCTTGAGGTGGCTTCTATGCCGGGCCGTGAGGCCTGTCCTGCGCTGCAGGCCGCCATTCATGGGGGGGAGAGGATGTGGTTAATAACCAGAATGACCAACCAAGGGCCTAGTATATTGGAAGCTGTCCTGCTCACACTAGAGGTGGGCCAAGTTCACACTAAGCATAGGATGAGTGCGGTGTCAGTCATATATGGCGATTCATGCGAATATGCCAGATGTAGCGAATATGACATCACAGACTTGGCCAGTGATAAGACCACGGTTCATCTTCTGTCCCAAGACAGACAATAGTTATGGACAGGCTCTGTTTTGCAAAGAATAGTTGCTTTGTCTCGCTCGAGTGCCGCACATGTGTCTGTCGCGGTATAACAAGGTCAATTTTGTCTCCAACGCGGGTATTGTGCTCGGCCATTCCGTTGGCAAAGGGATGCTGGTTTCTCCACCTGGCATGCGCGCAGGTGACCTGTCTGGATAAACTGCTGCTAGTGGTTTTGTTTGGCTACGGCTGGGTTTTACACACGTCGACATGTTTATGGGCTGGCGCAGCACTTGGTCATCAGTCGGTATCCTCGTACTGGGGATTTGCCACGGCTGGGTTGTTGACAAGTGTGTACATGTTTATGGGCTGGCGCAGCACTTGGCCATCAGCCCGTACCCTCGTACTGGGGATCATCCAGGGAAAAGGGCACATTAGGGCCTAGTCACCCCAGAATGATATGTACATAATGGCACGTGGTGCGTTAGGGTTTGTACCACACAGAGCTGGGGGCGTCTCAGTGGGCACACGCACGGTCCGTGCATTGTGCTTTGGCCGGTTTGTTTATTCTTTGCATAGGGAAGAGACATGTGGGGTATCTAATTGCTCACAGCATGGCACATTAAGGTGGGCGCAAACCTGTTTGTTACCCATTAAATGTTTTATAATAAATGCGTTGGGGCAACTGCAGCAGTGAAGGATGCTTCCTGAGTGCCTGGGACTTGAGGTTTTAGTAGCACTCCCCAGGCCCACAGGGCTTTCAGCAGAATGGCCACAGGCTCTAGCAGGTCAAAGGGGGATTCCTGCGCAGTGCTTGTAGAATGTCACATCCATTAAGGGCATGTCACTACTAGAGTGGAAGCTAGGTGGGTAGGGCATCCCGTCCCCTGCCTGCGCTGGCCTTACAGCTGTGTGGAGCCAGCCTCACCTGAGGTGCGCCCAGGTGGAAATCGTGTACTTCGTAATGTTCATGACCAATGCGGTTTGTGGTTCCTCCTAGCGGACCCACTGAAGGTGTACTGCAGCTAAACAGTAAACTGGGGATCTGGGATTCCATCACTTTTGAGGGTTTGAAGCATCCAGGGTCAGGGTTCTGTGCAGCTGTGATCCGTTGGCAGTTAAGCAAGCGGGGTGCGCCGTGTAAGTTATCACTGCACAAAAGGGTGAGGTGCCTCCAATAGTGGGCACTAGACATATACACATTGACACCATTCAGGTGTTCGCCAGGGTTTTTAAAGCAAAGTGGGTCTGTGCAAGCATCTGGTCAACGGGGCTAGGTAAGTGCACCCCAGAACCAGGGTAGGTGACATGTTCCTGCAGTTAAGCTCATATGCCCCGCCCTGTTAGCTACATTAACCCCTATAGACAATGTGCACCGGTACCCGCAAGAGCGAGTTGCAAGATCAAAATCTCGCAGCGGCAAGTCAGCCAAGTGGCATGCGTCAGTTGGTTAGGCCAGAGTGTGTGCCGTGGCTCCAATAGCGGCATGAAAGATAGGTTTGGAGCACAATCACTGACAATTCAAGAGCACACACTGCACCTCGGTCCAGTAGATGAAGGCCATATGCTCAGGTGCGGCTTGATCTGGTGGAGGGCTATGATTCCTGGAATAACAAAGTGCTAGGTCATTAGCTGGTTGAGCATCTAGGGTCACAGCTGGTTAGCAGGTATGTGTGTATCTGTGATCGAGCTTTAGTTAAGCAAGCCTGGCAGTTGGTGTAAGTTCACTCCAACGGTTGCTGTGACTGCGATAGTGTGCGCAAGGCGGACAGCCCTGTTCGCCAGGGTTTATTAACACAGAGGTCGGTGCACATGTCTGGTCAACCTCAACAAAGTAGGTGCACTCTGCTCCCTGGGCAGGTTACGGGTTGCTTCAGTTAAGCACAGCCAGAGTATATAGCCTGGTTGTGGAAGCGGTCTTCAAGCATGTGTGCTGCTGTTCCATGTATTGGGGAAACAGGTGTTAGGGAGCACGAACTGCTAGAAGGCCTGCAACTTCAGGTTGCAGGAGGTGGGAGCCACATCAGCTTGAAGGGTAATACAGCGATGTTTAAGAGTAGAGCTCCCTCCTGGGAGGCCATCACATTCTTGCAGCGCATGCGAGGCACTGGTACTTTCCCAGAGAAGGATAAACCGCGCCATGCGCTAGTTTGCAGAACAAGGGGCTTTGGCTTCATCAGGCATGAGCTATGCCGGGCGAACACCAAAGGTTAATTTGACAATGTTGGGGTGCACTTGGCACAGGTGGGCTTGGATCTGTTCCTACTGGACATGAATGAGGCCCGGGAAATTGCAGGTTGCAGTGAGAAAGGAGCTGTTTTGGTGGGGGCTCTTTAGGCGACGGGGGCCGCCTCCAGAGCTGTGGAGGAGTTACAGGGCGATCTGGAAGCAAATGGGTACAGAAGAGTACCTCTGCAAGAGCACAATAGGGGTGCCAGAGCCAAATCCCAGGAGCCTCATGGGAGGGTCCTGGAACAATTACGTCGGCGCCCGTTAGTCCTTCGGGCGGTTGTGGGCCTGAACAACCGGGGGCTTGCCTTGCTACGCTCCGCCCTGAAAGGGGCGTGAGTAATAGGGACCAATGTGTCACGTGATCCAGTAAGGGGATCACTCCCATAAGGGTAGCACTGATTGGTTACTCCACAGTGCTTGGCTCATCAGGCGGGCAGGGCAGCATAGGTTGGTACAGCTGCCTGCCCTTGGATCGCCCGTAAGATAACCCACCATATTGCATACTTTTGTATGGAATAAACCTGCAGCACTAATTTTCCCAAACAAAAGTTGTGTTGTGTATTTATTTATGCATGCATACTCTGTTGTGGTGTGGGTGGGGTGTGTTGCCAATAATGGGACTATGTGGCTGCCCGCGGCCCCGCAGGGGGCCACCCTAAACGGGCGGCCCCTTTAGTGCCATTTGGGCACTTCCCCACCCCCAATGATGTGCGGGACTCAAGGAGGAGTCCCCCTACCAGACGCGTCACTTCCGGCACGCAGAGGAGGTGGGGAGGTATTTATGCCTCCCCCGGCCATCTTGGCGTCCTCTTTGCGCCGGACACGCCGTCTCCCACCCTACCGCTTACCCGGCGTGGGGTTGGCAGGCGAAATACATAGAACGTTGTAATGTTTTCTTTCTCGTTGCAGGAGGAGTTACAGGGCGATCTGGAAGCAAATGGGTACAGAAGAGTACCTCTGCAAGAGCACAATAGGGGTGCCAGAGCCAAATCTCAGGAGCCTCATGGGAGGGTCCTGGAACAATTACGTCGGCGCCCGTTAGTCCTTCGGGCGGTTGTGGGCCTGAACAACCGGGGGCTTGCCTTGCTACGCTCCGCCCTGAAAGGGGCGTGAGTAATAGGGACCAATGTGTCACGTGATCCAGTAAGGGGATCACCCCCATAAGGGTAGCGCTGATTGGTTACTCCACAGTGCTTGGCTCATCAGGCGGGCAGGGCAGCATAGGTTGGTACAGCTGCCTGCCCTTGGATCGCCCGTAAGATAACCCACCATATTGCATACTTTTGTATGGAATAAACCTGCAGCACTAATTTTCCCAAACAAAAGTTGTGTTGTATATTTATTTATGCATGCATACTCTGTTGTGGTGTGGGTGGGGTGTGTTGCCAATAATGGGACTATGTACCTGCACTATTTCAAGCAGCCCAAACATTGAAGACTAAAAAGATGCAGTAGGTTGAGACGGAGACTGAGGGGGCAGTAGCTAAAGCCAGCACGGCTGTTGTATCGAGCCCCCAGCTGAACCCGGAAGCAGCGCCTCAGTCACCCTCCCAAGACTCTCCCAGAGGCAATGAGGTGAGCGATGGAAGTGGGCAGAGCTCAGATAAGAGCAGGGAGCTTCTGAATGTGGGACAGGCCTGGATTAGGGTGGGGGGGCTCGGCTGGAGGGCTGTCAGGGAATACCTTGCTTGTAAGCCCCCCATTGGCTGATGTGGATGGAGAACACATGGAAGTGCCCCAAGCTAAAATGGGGGCTCCTGTGAGATCCCCTGGGGAAAAAGGTCTAGGGGGATCAAACTTGCAGCTTGGATAATCCGGACACCATAAAAGAGGTGGATTCTGGTGATAAGTTTTTTTCTCTGTCAGATCCCGCTAATTCTTTGGGAGATGAGAGCTTGGGAGGCATAAAGGATTGGCCAGGAGGAGAACTGACCCATAGTGACGGGAGCAACACAAGCAGCCTGCATCTTGAAGATGGGGATATTGGTGGCGCAGGAGTCAGTCCTTCAACCAGTCCTTCAACCGTTCGAAAGCAGAGAGAGCAAAGAAAGCCGCCAAGGACTGTGTCTAAGGGAGCCGTAGGGTCTCTAGTATGGGATTACTCCTTTTCTCCTGGCTTCGTGGGCAGTGGAGATGTGCCACTTCAAATGTAGCTTCGGGGGCAGTGGAAAGCTCAGAGGAGATCTCGCTCTCTATCGTTTACCAGAGCATTATGACAAACTGGGAGGAGACACGGACGGAGAGCCAAAGAACCCAAGGGGTATGTTGTAAACTGCAGAACTCTATCCGCTGAGTCGCTAAGTCCTGCTCTGAATTCGCAGAGAGGATTGGTGAAGTACAGACTCAGATTCCTACACTTGAAGACGAACTGGTCTCCCGAATATCCTTCACAGACTCTCTAAGAACACAGAAGGAGGATACGCAATGGAAGCTAGCGGATTTGGAAAATCACCTTAGAAGGAACAATCTGAGAGTTCTGGGTATACCTGAAGGAGAGGAGGGATCAGACGTTCGTAAATTTATTGTAGAGCTGTTTACGGATGCATTTCCAGAGCTTACACAATGGTCCTGGGACCGGGCAGCTCAGAGGGCCCAACGATTCCCTTTTAAACAGCCCAGGAGCTCGGGACAACTAACAACTAAGCCTAGAGCTATCTTGATTTGTTTGAATACGTTTTTGGCCCAAGAAGCTATTTATAATCTGGCACGGCCAGATAGGAGAAGGGCAGGGAAGGGAAACAAGTTTTTTGTTAGGCCCGACTTTTGTCATGCCACAGTGGAGAAGAGGTGGCAATTGCAGCAACTAATACCAATGCTCCAGGCTAAGGGGGCTCAGGTTTTTTTACTAAAACCCTGCCAAACTGAAGGTCATGAGTAAGGGTCAAACGCCGTTTTTTACTTTGATGTCCAAGCAAATGATTATTTGCAAACAATATAAAATAATTTGTGGTGGCTTGGGTCTGTAAGAGTATCTATGCTGGGTAGGTACTAACACTTTTTGAATAGAATCCTTGGGGGGGTGATCGGGGGAGTTTTGTCAGCTTTCTATCACACCGGACTGTGGGTCCTTTTACCTCACTAGATGGGAGGGGGTTGGGTGGGTGTGTGTGGGGATGGTGGGGGCAGAGTAGCCAGGGGGGACAGGGTTGGGTTGGTAGGTGGTGTTGGGGTAGTGGGGTCACTCGGAGGGGGGTTGGGGGTGGGGAGAAAAGTAAAATGCCATGGTGGCAAATGTTGGAGCAAGTCGTATGTTTTGAAGATACATACAAAAACGACATGATAGAGTCAGATGTGGGGGTGTTTGTCTCACTTAGATCTGGGATCGACTGATGGCTGGGAGGCTACGGATCTGCACATTTAATGTGTCTGGTTGGAATGATAGGGCCAAGAGACAGAGGGTAGCAATGGAGCTGAGGGTTATCCGACCTGACATGGTGTGCCTACAGGAAACACGTATTCCCTGGGAGAAGCGTGGGGTGATGGCTGAATTGGGGTATACAGCATTGGTTTCTACACAACATGGTTTTACAACTCGAGGGGTGGCCATCTTTTCTAAACCAAATGTACGCCTGGTGGGCAGGGCAGCTGCGGATAAGCATGGGCGCTGGGTGATTGCTGAGTGTGTTGTTGGGGCTAGTAAATTTGTTATATGTTCTGTCTATGGGTCAAATATGGACGAGGCACAGATCTTGGATCTTCTTAATATAGAGCTAGCATCCTAGTCAACCCCGTTGGTATTCTGTGGGGACCTCAATATACGCTTAGATGGCCCAGAGCTACAATCTAGCAATAGATGTTATGTCGGGAGGAAACCCAAGGTCTTTTAGGCACTGCAGCAACTGGTGTCTGAGCATGGTTTAATAGATCTGTGGTTTACAAATAGATATCCCAAAGCCGGCTTCACATATTTTTCCTGCCCGCATAATAAATGGGTCCGATTGGATTATTTTTTTGTTTCCCGGGGAATGGTGGCAGTAGCTAAAATTCAGCTATATCCTAGACTTACGTCTGATCATAGCCCGGTAGTTATGGATATTACAGTTCAGGGACTTTTTCACCCTCAGAGAAACTTTTCTTTTGATAGGAAACTTTTAGCAGATGAGATATTTGTTGCTCATATAAAAAGCTGGATCACCCAGTTTCTGGAAATCAATAGGAATACAGCTGCTCCATCCATAGTTTGAGATGCTTTAAAGGCAGGCCTCAGGGGGGAGATTTTGAGTTTTGGGATTCAAAAGCAGAGACAGCATAACTCTTTGATCCAGGGTTTGTGTGATGATCTTATAAGGGCTGAATACAATTTGATGCAATGCATGGTAAACAATGGGCCAAGTACTTCGGCACAAACTGAAGTAGCTTGTTGTAGGGCCAGGATTAATTCTTTATGGTCTAAGGCCATTGCCTGTAGATATCAAATATTTAGGAGAGAATGCTACAAGTTTGGGGAGGCCACGGGCAGGTGCCTTGCAAAACGGACTCGAAACAAGGAGATTGAGTGGGGAATAGCTTCCTTGGAGGATAAGACAGGGAGATTAGTTAGCACAGCCTCTGAGATTTTAGCGGTGCTGAGATCCTTCTATCAGGACTTGTACACAGAGGATGTGAGACCAGGGATCTCCCCGCTGGATTTACTACCGCAAGACCTGTTTAAAACTCTTAGCGCTGAAGACTCGGCATGTCTAGATGCACCGATCTCCCTGGAAGAAATTGAAGAGGCTATTAAATCATTAGCGATAGGCAAAGCTTTGGGCCCTGATAAATTACCTCTGGAATTTTATAAAACCTTTTATCAAGAACTAAAAACAGATATGCTGTCAATTTGTCAGGCAGCTCAGCGGGGGCAAGCACCAGTATCATGGGATGCTGCTAATATTATCATTTTTTTTAAAAAGGGATAATGTATCAACACTGCCGGGATCATATGGACCTATTTCTCTTTTAAATTGCGATGATAAAATCTATGCTAAAATCTTGGCAACGCGTCTTGCCAGGGTAATAACTCCCTTGGTTTTGATTCAGCAGCATGGTTTTATCCCAGGAAGAGGCATGGTCAATCACATTAGTCGAGTCATGACTCTGTTTGACATGGCTAGAGCTCAACAGACCCCATTGGGGCTAATTCTCTTGGATGCCGAAAAGGCGTTTGACCTTGTGTCCTGGGAATTTTTATGGATGGTATTGCACCGCTTGGGCTTTGGGATGGGCTTCATTAACTCTGTGAAAGCTATGTATAGATCCCCCACAGCCCGAATATGTGTGATGGGCTTAGAGTCCGAGACAGTTATTATTTCTAGAGGGACAAGACAGGGATGCCTGTGCTCTCCTTTATTGTTTGCATTATATATTAATCCTTTTTTGGCCCAGTTAGAGCAAAGAATGATTATTCAACCTGTACAAATTCAGCAGGAAGGATATGAGGTGTTTGCCTACGTGGAGAATGTGGCTATTATCACAACAACACAAGCTATAGCAATGCCTGAAATAGAGCGACTGGACGCGTTTTTTGGTCAAATGTCAGGATACAAATTCAATACTGCGAAAATGCAGATCTTCTGTACAAACCAGGCTAGCTTTGATGATCCAAGAATTACACAGGAGGCAGTTTATTTAGGAATTAAAATTAGAGCTTGTTTGGATGAATTAGTGGCTGTTAATTGGGGGCCTATGTTGGGAGGAATTAAGAAAGAATTGGGTAGGATTGTCGTGTAGTTCCTATAGTACCCATGCAGGACCTGCGCGTTTGTATAACATAAGCTGTGGGCTTGGTGGCAGACTGACTCTGTGCACCCCCACCGCGTATGTTAGATTGTTTTGCATTACCTAGCTCACAGTGCCATTAGAATCTCCTCTTATCTGGGAGAGATTAGTTTCTGGCAACCTTAGATCATGACACCCCAAATTCCTCAGAATCGTGGAAACAATATACTACCTTTCGCTCAGTCACTCGTGCTTACTTATTCGGTTTGTCTCAGAGAGTTACACAGAATAAACAGTTGGGCGTTTCAATAAGTATTTATTGAACAGTTGTTATTCTAGTGTAAAATATATGTGCTGCGGCAACCAGCAGACAATAGCAGAGATATATTATCAGCAGTACGATAAAAGCAAAGGGATAGAACAGTTCTACCATATTGCAATAGTCATGAATACATACATGAATATAAAAAGCATTATGAAAAGTGCGCGTACTCCTACGATGCCTAACTAGATGTACCTGAGTGTACCTAGCATATGTGTAGGTCTAAAAGCCTAAGAGCCAAGAATCCTTCTAGGATTTAGTCGAACCCCCATACCTGAATAGAGAGAGTGTGGGAGCCCGTCCTGGTCTCGAGTTGGACACCCCGCAAGGGCTGTGTCAGACCGCTGTCAGCTGGAGCGACTGCATGCAGGAGCCTCAGCGTCTCTGGTCAGTGTGTCAGCATGGAAGTCTCGGTTCCCTCTGTCTTACCGGGGCAAGATGTGGTGTATTTATACCCTAAAGAGTCTCGGTCCTCAGTATGGATTGTATTGGTCTGTCGTTAGACTTGAGGAAGACGTCAGGGGTGAACTTTGTACATACATATTATGCAGGTGGTGTATTCCTAGAAAGCCATGCATAATTGATGAGTACAGTGTGGGCCTGTGTTTGGGAAAAACTCTGCTGTATTCAAAACCACAGGATAGATAACGTTCAGCCCTCAGAGCACGTTGTGTACTAGTGAGGACCAATGTAGGTGAAAGATCATGCCTATATAAGGAATCATGCCTATAATAGGACATGTACAGTTATGACCGTAATAGGGCATATGCGGCTTTGACCATAATAGGGCAAGTACGAATATGACCGTATTAGGGCAAATATGAATACGTCCATTCTAGGGCATGTATGAACGGGACTACATTAGGGCCTCTATACGGGACATAACACCCACTCCTCTTTCGAATTGGATAACAATGACCATACTTAAAATCTGGACAATTTAAAATCATATTTAAAAACAAATAACAACATGGTTTTAAAATCCCTATAAAAAAAATGTCTTCTAAAATGTTAGTATCTCAGCTAATTTCAATTGGCACTAAAAGAATGTCTATTTTGTTTCTCCATATAAGTTGCCTCACTCAAAGCGGAAAAAGGCCATGCTTTTCTCAAGCGAAAGTGTCAATTTATGAAATGTTCCAATTTTGCTCGTTTGTTTTGAAACGAGTGAAGAAGCCGAATTCTTTCCCAGGATACGACGAGCCAATTCAAGATTAAGCGTCCTGGCTGGGAAGCACAGCATTATCGGTGTTAGCTGCTGCAGACGACAAATCCAACGCCTCAAAGAGAACGTCAATCGCACATAGATGGAATGTAGCACTGCCAACAGTCAGTGCTGCGGCAGCTTGTGCGGCAGTTGTTACCTGGGTGCCTGTGGAGGAGTCACCTACCCAGCAGGAGCAAACGGCACCTGTGGATTCTCCAGGAATGCGTTCATCAGAATCGGAAGCCGCTGGGGACAACGGAGACCATGGGCCTTTATGGGGTCCAGCATTGCATCCGTGTCCGGAGGCGCATCTGATGGAAATGTCAGACAAAGATCCAACGTGCATTCTTCTCCGCAAAACAGGCATCGAAGAACAGGTAAGATGCAGTCTACCCAGACTGGTCGACAGGATAGAAACCAGGAGGCATTGAGTTCTCGCAGGCAAGAAATACCCAGAAATTGTACCATGCGTTCACGGTATTTCCGCTCCTGGAGCATGTTCGCCATTCCCTCGGGAATTGGGCCGTCCATTGCGTAGCAGCAGTATTATGAATAGGACCCCAGCAATCAGCAATAGGATAAGCGGGAGTCCTCCAAATACGCTTCCCAATACGGAGTGTATAAAATTTGGGATTACTCTGAGGACTGTCTGAAAGGTGCTTAACAGTCCTGACCCTATGATCTTAAATAGGTGTACAATACCGCTCGTATCAGACATATTGAAGATACGTCCCACCATTTCTACAAAATGAAAGGGGCAGTTTGTACGTATAAGCGCCTGTATCTCAGTCGAGGTCCTTGCAACTTGAAGTTCATAGGTTTCTCGAGCGGAGGTTAAGGGCACGGGTTGCTGTAAAAGCATGGCTTGCAGTCTGCTCAGAGTATCAAATTGTATGAAAGAAACGTTCAGTGAAGGCCATAACTGCGCCTCCCTGGCTGTGTTCAGTGGTGGAAACAATACTTGCATACAGCAAGTAACCCTGGAGTTAACAGTGACCAGATATGCGATGCCCGGAAGCATCCCACAGCAACCTAGATCATTTAGCATCAAGTAACTCCCATTTGAGAGCAGCTCGAAAACCAGCGTGATCGCGGCAGCTGGGGTCCCAGTCATGTGACACGATAGGTTCGCTACTGAACCGTTACAGGCTCCGTGTAGCGAAATATCCTGACACATGAGAGAACCGCTTAAAGCATTCTTGCAGTTTGTACCACTCAGATACACTTCTTGATCCCCATTCCGGCATCGATATCTATATGGTAACTCCCAAGTTTCCTTAATGCAACCCTTACCCATCTTTTCATATTTGCCTGCCTGCCTTTGCTCAAGGCAATATTGAAACTGAAACGTAGTGACCGGCAGAGTGATTTGGCCATGAATTAGCCATTCTGTTGATGGTGATTCGGCTACAGTGAAGGGTAACCTTTCCAGTTTCTCAATACGCAGCATTGTATATTTGGCTTCCCTTTGTGCCATTTCTGTCTGTTTATCAGTCAGACTGTATTCTGAAAACAGAGACGTGGTGTTTATAAAACGCAGTGGCACATAGCCTGCACGCAAAGATTGTAGCGTCTAGCTTAACATCATAATAGAACGTAGCTGAGATTGCCCGTGTTGTAACAAGGCCAGATCTTGTTCTAATATGTCGATTGCCGAAGACACAATGTTGCCTAAGGAGTAAATCTTGGAGGTCAAAGTAGTTAACCCATTATTCACTACAGCTAATGCCTTTTCTAAGTTAATACGGTCTATCTCCCGTATCCTTTCCGCGGCCTCTTGTTGGGATATTTTCCAGTTTTCATTATAATAGGCATAAATGCCTGCATATATGAAACATTTCTGACGTGTTTTCCTTGGGCCTAACAAGAAATCCCTAAGGTCCACATCAGGTGTGAGTAAGGTCAAGTGATGTTTTACTTCTGTGAGTGTTGAGGTCTCTAGCCAATCATGGCACATCTTCCCAACACTATAGGATGTCACTACCCCTGGGTGTTGTCTTTGTACATAGCGAGTATCTGGCCTATGGATACTAAACCCTTCGGCTGTATTCATAAATCTCTGTTGACAGGTGTTTGTGTCAATGGGCCAAATCAGCCATTTCGTCCAATCAGGATCTGATCTGTTGTACTGGAGAATGTCATCTAATCCTACCCCTTGTGTAGTTGAATTCTGCCCCCCACCCATCTGTGATGGTGTAGGAAACCCGGGTGAGTTCAGTTCCTTGTTCTTGGCTATTCCAAGACAGGATGTCTGTTGCACAGTTTCATTCAGAAATATGATCTGCTGTGGAATGAGGCATGCTCTAAATAGCGCTTCTGTTCCTTGGACTTGCCAGTCCCTAGAACCCCAGATTGATTTTAAATCTATAGTGTCCTTCCATAGGTCAAAACCCCGTGCAGACAACTGGGCCAAAAAGGAAGCAGAGTAAATCTGTTTGGTGTTAGTTAACATAATTTTCTGTGCTGATGTTTTTGCCACTTTGTAGTAAAATGACTTTGGGTCAGATGTATTAAATCCTGAAAAGTATGTGAATTTTTGTGCAAAAGTTTGCGAACTACCTTTAGGAGGAGTTGGGCAGTGTTCCCACTGGTGGTATTCAAATACATTTCTAGGTGTTATAGATTTGCGCAAGAAATGATGACCATATTGCTGGTAACAGTACAATGTATCATAGTCTGAAGTACCGTCTAACATTTCATTGTTCGGAAATGCAGCAGTTTTTTCTAAATCAGACATCATAGCATTTACAGTTTTAGTGTCCCAATCATCAGAAAATGTACTGGAGGTAATGATATCACTTAAAGACATTTTAAATACATGTTTAAGCTTTAAAAGTTCAGTCGGACCGAATATATCATAATCAATCTTGTCCCATACTATACCGTCCGGTATAGGAACTGCTGTGATGTTCACTGAAGACAAGTCTCTTGGTTCACGATGTGAAGACTGGTGTGGTTTTAAAATCAAATTGACTCTTTGGGCTGTAGAGCTTTGCTGGAGGTATCGTCCATTAATAAGCATACTAAAAGTTATAATTAAACCTAGCCAGAAAAGAAAAAAGAAAATCCCAGTGATATACCACAGTTCAATCCAAGGTGACACCAGGTAAGTCTTTCTAAAAAAGTTTAAAAAGTCAGTGAGTTTCTGTTTGAGTGATTTTTTGGCTGGCGTCGTTTCCGGCTTGCTTGGATCCAATGAAAACGTATCAAAGTTCATGAAATAGCCAGAAGCAGTTCGATCAATTGTTGGAATTGCATCGGGATTTGTTGAAATCGGATTTTGCTCTTGACGAGGCATGTTGACGTAGATGTCTGTAGTCGGTCTTATTGCAACTTGGTTGTTAAGTTGGTTTTCATTTTGAAGATGAATTTCTTGTTGAAGTGGAACGAGTACCATAGCATTGTTGCTTAGTCCTTCATTCCGTACAGGTGGCTCTTCAAACGTGATGAGTCTTTCTGTTTGGACTTCTTGGATAGTAGCGAGAGGAGGGCGTCTGCTACTGTGGCGTCCACGAGGCCTACTGTTTAGTATCGGCCACATAGTGTGGTTTGATTAAGTCGATTGAGACAAATCTTTTCTCCTTTTTCCCGGCAAGAGGCGGCAGAAGTACAGTTCTTGTGCCTTGGATTGCAAGGACCGGTACAGGCTTTCTGTAGGATGGCCCAAATTCTTTCTTGTCAGCAATCTTTTCTCTGACCAGATCCCCAAACTTTGGGATCCAGACAGTTCTTGCCGTTACTGCCTTGACTTCCTCAGTGGCAGTCTGTTTCTGGAGCACGTTACTTTGTTGTGTTCTGGATTTGTTTAGATCCTGTAAAACAGCCAAACGATCATGGATATCAAATGGTTTTTCATCCGCCACTGTGCCTTCACAATCAAGATCAGGTACCCACATTCTTGTCCCAAATAGGACCTCGTAAGGAGTGACACCCCCTAGAGAGCTTCTTGGCTGGTTATTGATCGCTCGCTGTACCCCATAAAGGTGATCGACCCATCTACTCCCCTTGCCTAATACCCTGGCTGTTAAAGATTGCTTTAAGTCACGGTATTTCCTCTCCACAACGGAATTTCCCTCAGGATGGTACGGAGAGGAGTACCGCAATGCTACGCCCATTCCTTCCATGGCCTCTTTGTAAGCCCAAGAGCTAAACGCCGGACCACGGTCAGAATGTAACGTGCCAACTGCGTATGTGCCGATAAAGACTCGCAAATCTTTTATAACAGTTCGAGCGTCAGCCGAGCGCTGAGGCCAAACCCATAGGAATCTAGAGCAGGAATCCACTGCAACCATGATATATTTCTTGGACCCATCAGATTGTAGGGGTCCGCAGTGGTCCAAATACACACATGCGAGAGGTTTGTCTGCTTTCAGCAATGGTGTCTGCGCTGGGCGTGTTACGGTGGAGCCTTTCATCTGCTGACAGATGTCGCACTTTAAGACATAGGGGCCGATTCCGATCTCGGCCGGTAGGGCTCCGTATCCGATTCGGCTTAACCGGATCCGATTCGGAGCCCTATTTCCCGACCGATTCGTACGCGCGTCCGGACGAGCGAGTACGATGCGAAATCGCCGACCGACTCGTCCGGGCGTCCCGACCGCTCCGACCGACTCGTTCCCGGGTCTAACCGCACCGACCGACTCGCTCGGACTCGACTCGCACCGCGCAATGGAGACGTTCCCCGGCCGGGTAAGTACGATGCGCGCCGCGAGCAGTCCGACCGAGCCGCGCACTCCGGCTCAAAAGAGCAGTCGGAGCCATACTTTGGGGGTCCGTGTCGGACCCCCTGTATGCGTAGCCGCGCGAGTCGCACACAGGGGGACCCATGGGTCCCCCTACCTGTGCGTGTACGGCACGAGTCGCTTCGCCGCGTTCACGCTGTAGGGGGCGCACTTGTCCGCCTCGCACTCATTGAGTCAATGGGAGCCCGCGTACGCGTCGTACGACAGGCTCCCATTGACTTCAATGGGAGTCCGACCGACTCGAGTCCGATGGCATACGTGCGCATTGTACTCGTTCGGTCGGGCTGCACAGGTCCGATTCAGTCGGAAATCTCTCCGGGTCCGGCTCGGTCGGAGAGATTTCCGGCCCGAATGGGAATCGGCCCCTAAGTCTTTGGTCTGCTTTGTTAACCCTGGCCACCAGTAGCGCTGTTTCAGTAAAGAAATAGTCACTGTAACGCCTGTATGCGCAGAACCCAAACCCTCGTGTGCTGCTAAAATTAAGCCTTGCCTACGATCCATATTTGGTATTACTCTATCCCCCACTCCAGGAATCTGAGCATATGGAATGTTTTGTGCATCTAACTTGTAGGAGTACTTGAGTGGAAATTTTTTAGGTACTGCTGTGCTGCCTTTGCATGAAGCATTGACAGCTGCCATTATCTCGCCATCTATTCTCGTCTTTGAATGAGTAACTGCAGCTACGGCGGCTGTGCGAATAGCCCACTTTGCGGCTTCATCTGCCAATGAATTCCCTTCAACGTGAACGCCATCACGCTGATGACTCAGTGTACATATCACGTGAGCCCTTGGTAGTTCGTTTCTCAACTCCACTACCTGTTCCCATAGCATTTTATGCTTAATTGTGCCACCTTTTGCATCTTTGAACCCGTTTTGTTCCCAATGATGTAGATATTCATTGTGCGACTGTACACAGTAAAAGGATTCACACACAATAAGTGTGGGGAATTCGTGATCCGTATTTATAAGTGCCAGTATAAGTGCTTTGAGTTCTGCCAACTGAGCCGTGCAGTCTCCTAGAGATTGCGTTTTAGTGGAACTCGGATGGAACTTTCCATCGTGCATGCGACCTTTAACAATCGCACACGCCACGCTGTAAGCTTGCTTACTCCCTATGGCTGGTTGAGCAGAACCGTCAGTGTAAATAATGTATTCATACTGATCTAGAGGCAAAATTTCATTTGGTAGAGGATATTCTTGTTCATATTGCAGGAATGCCTGTGTTTTCAAACTTGGATCAAATCTGTATTCAACATCCGTTGCAGTAAGAGAATTAGCCCACTGCATCCATCTCGAATGTAAGGCTTTCGCATTTGGAATGCTAGCTTTTGTAACAGCTTCTAAAGCTGGTACTGGGGTCACGACAATTATGCGTTTACCCTGAGCGAGAGCTCTTTCTCTTGCTACAGCGGTCTGCACTGCTGTCAGAATTTTTTCTGTTGAAGTGAAACGCATCTCTGTGTTTGTGTACAGGTGTGATTTGTATGCGATTGGTACTGTTTCGCCTTCATTAAAAGATAAATAAGTGTACCCGCATTGACCCGCTATTACTCGGATCACTAAGTTCTGTGCATTTACACGTGTCTGTAAATGTTTAGAAGCTATCATGGCTTCCTGTAGGGGACGCAGGATATTTGTGTGTTCCTGTGTCCATTGTTTGACTGAAAAATCAGGTTTTATTAAGTCGTAGAAAGGCTTTACTCTTTCTGCGTAATCCAAAATGTATGTTCGACCAAAAGAATCCCAGAATTGATTGTAAATTCTTTAATGATTTTGGAGGTTGGAGCAGCGCACACTTTTCTAAAACGTTAGCTGCTAGGCTTTTTCCTTCACTTGACAGCTCATATCCTAAAAATAGGACACTGAGGTGGGCAATTTTTGATTTTTTTAAATTAAATTTGTAGCCCTCAGAGGCGAATCCCATAATAATGGTGCTCACCCTGGTCAAATGCCTCTTTAAGTCATTGTCCGTCAGATAAATATCATCCACATAGGACAATGCTTCTTCATCCAAATTTTGGAGTAACTCTGTTACTCTTGCTGAAAATACCCCCGGGCTGTTTTTATACCCTTGGGCTAGGCAACAAAATTGTTGCTGGGACCCTAACGCACTGAAGGCGGTCAGATACCTGCTTTCAGGCGCTATATTTTGGCAGAAAAATCCATTTGAGATATCAAGTGTTGTTTTGTATTTTTTCTGCACAATGTTATTCATTAATGCAGCACTGTGTGCTTTTTGAACTGCAAATGTCTTTGTGCAAGTGTTTAAATGTCTGTAATCCAAAACTAAACGATATGTGTTGTCAGGTTTCATTACGGGAAACAAAGGATTGTTCATGGGTGAAGTGCAATTTTCAATCAACCCCTGGTATTCTAGTTGGTCTAGAATCTCCCTGACTTGTTTTTTAGCTTCCTGCTGTTGAATCCTCATCCCAACCTACATGATTTTTATACAATGCTTGAGCTAGGGCAACCGCCCACTCCTGTGCATATGCATGTTTTAAATGTATGGGAACGACATCGGAAAAGGCTGGAAAAATTACAGTTTCTCCCCTAGGGCACTCCATGACAAATGCTGGCGGACAGTCTTGTTCTGCTAATAGAATGTCATAACCAGATGACAGATTTTTCCAAAAGAGACCTTTAACTTTTCTGGGCTTGTCCCCCTCCATCCGGAGTGTTATCTCATGTAACTTATGTGGGACACTTACCCGAGTATCAGGTGTTTCCACCGTGATATACTCACTCAACTCCGCTGTCACCAGAAATTCCTTCAGGTTCTGGCGAGCTATCGTTACTTCTGCCGCGCTGTCTAGCATCGTCAGAGCCCATTCCCCGTCAGAAGCTGTGTCCTCAGAATTCTGGGCATGTCTGATCTTGAGACCCGCTACCTTCTTCTTTTTGAACTGAGGTTTTGATTTTTGTTTATCTTCTTTTTTAGGTGCGTAGTCCGCAGCGCGTTGTGTGTCTCTGGACTTTGTACGCTCCTTTGACCGTCCTTCCCTCTCGGAGTTTTTGGATGAACCCTGAAAGGAACGAGAGGAACGAGTATCAGTATCCTGATACCTGTCAGGTTTTTTAATATTATCCCTATTCCTGATGTTATACCTCCTTTCAGAGGGCTCCTGTTGAGGAGACCTACCTCTGGATTGAGATCTGCTGTCTTTAGACTTTTGTTGTTTTTTATTTTCCCACTTCTTTTTAGAAGAAGTAGGCGTCTGCTTTGTAGTGTCCTTTTCAGGACTTTCCACCAGTTGTGGTTTTAATGCTTTCCCACCCAAACTGTCTCTGCCTAGTTCTGCATATGCAGTTTCAATTATTTTGGGTAGTTCGTTTTGTTGATCCTCTGGACCGAACTCCCTCAGGCGTTGGCGGATCGCCACTGAAGCTGCTTCCCCCTTAATATTAGCTAGTATTATGGCTGATACCTGGTCAAAGTTATTTAGTAACTTCATTCCTAAGTTTAGGGCAGGTTCTGCTCCGTACTCATTTTGTATCTGTCTCAATACGTCAGGTACTACTGCTAAGGACGGGATACCATGTGTTCTGGTATATATGGCAGCAAAGACTGAATCCCAAGAGGTGCAGTCCTCTACTTGTGGTGTGAGACCCATGGGCAAGCAGATTGTTAGAATTCTGTGTTTATCACAGGTGGTAGTATTCGGGAATACTGCCTCAAGCTGAGTTATTTTCTGAGCTATCCAGAATGGGATTTGTTCACGTTTTGCTGGCATTTTGCCCATTACCGCGTGTAATGTTTGTGGAGTAATTTTATTAACTGTACTCTGGACTGGAGTATCTTTTGCTGCAACTGGTGCAGGCTGAACTGTTAAAGTCCTCATCACAAATTGTGTGAGGTTTCTGTAGATTTTAATTAAATCTTTGTGTTGTACGAGTAATTCTGGCTGTGGCATTGTGTTAATTTCAGGATGCGGTGTGTATGCCGCTAATATGGGCCATGTGGCTCCTGCTCCTCCGAGCGGGCCTAATCTTGCTCTTCCTCGTACGTGGGGTAGGGCGCCTTTAAACCAGTAATTATGCTCCTGGTAAGTGAGCGGAATCTCTAACTCCTCAAAAGGAGTATAGTCCGCAGGTGTTTCATCTTTTAGGTAGTAGTGAAATACATCTGTAACTGGATTCACTGCTGGGAATTTAACCCATGAATAGAACACCTCTGTTTTATTGGATTTGTGTGCCTCGATCACGAAAATTACTTTACCACCCCTGGCTCTTAAGCCATGTTCTAGAAGTTTTATGGTGACTGCCCTTCTGAAATTTGGTGCAATTTGTATTGCATCTTCAGGGTCTTCTTCTCCTAAACCGAAGAGGTGTGTTTCAACTCTCCTTGTTTCTTCTGCTTGTTCAACCATTTTTAAGTGGAAGAAGGGTGTTTAAGGAAATTTTAAGATAAGGTATAAATGCACAATTTGTAGGAACTATATGTCCTTCAAGCTTGAATAACCAACAGCCAATAAATAGTATTCTCGTACTACTCAGCTGCGGCGGATTTTGTGCCCACCCACTCCAGACGTCTCTGGGGTTTTTGTGAGAAGATTCTCTGAGAATAGCACGACTGAACTACTCAGATTCTACTGTTAAATAAGTACCAAACCAACGTTGGTGGTGCCATGTCGTGTAGTTCCTATAGTACCCATGCAGAACCGGCGCGTTTGTATAACATAAGCTGTGGGCTTGTTGGCAGACTGACTCTGTGCACCCCCATTGCCTTTGTTAGATTGTTTTGCATTAGCTAGCTCACAGTGCCACTAGAATCTCCTCTTTTCGGGGAGAGATTAGTTTCTGGCAACCTCAGATCATGACAACCCAAATTCCTCAGAATCCTGGTAACAATATACTACCTTTCGCTCAGTCACTCGTGCTTACTTATTCGGTTTGTCTCAGAGAGTTACACAGAATAAGTATTTATTGAACAGTTGTTATTCTAGTGTAAAATATATGTGCTGCGGCAACCAGCAGACAATAGCAGAGATATATTATCAACAGTACGATAAAAGCAAAGGGATAGAACAGTTCTACCATATTGCAATAGTCATGAATACATACATGAATATAAAAAGCATTATGAAAAGTGGGCGTACTCCTACGATGCCTAACTAGATGTACCTGAGTGTACCTAGCATATGTGTAGGTCTAAAAGCCTAAGAGCCAAGAATCCTTCTAGGATTTAGTCGAACCCCCATACCTGAATAGAGAGAGTGTGGGACCCCGTCCTGGTCTCGAGTTGGACACCCCGCAAGGGCTGTGTCAGACCGCTGTCAGCTGGAGCGACTGCATGCAGGAGCCTCAGCGTCTCTGGTCAGTGTGTCAGCATGGAAGTCTCGGTTCCCTCTGTCTTACCGGGGCAAGATGTGGTGTATTTATACCCTAAAGAGTCTCGGTCCTCAGTATGGATAGTATTCGTCTGTCGTTAGACTTGAGGAAGACGTCAGGGGTGAACTTTGTACATACATATTATGCAGATGGTGTATTCCTAGAAAGCCATGCATAATTGATGAGTACAGTGTGGGCCTGTGTTTGGGAAAAACCCTGCTGTATTCAAAACCACAGGATAGATAACGTTCAGCCCTCAGAGCACGTTGTGTACTAGTGAGGACCAATGTAGGTGAAAGATCATGCCTATATAAGGAATCATGCCTATAATAGGACATGAACAGTTATGACCGTAATAGGGCATATGCGGCTTTGACCATAATAGGGCAAGTACGAATATGACCGTATTAGGGCAAATATGAATACGTCCATTCTAGGGCATGTATGAACAGGTCTACATTAGGGCCTCTATACGGGATATAACAGGATTGAGTGCCTAGATCTCTCATTGGTTGGTCAGTATAATGTTTTAAAGATGAACATATTATCTAAAGTGCTGTACTACTTTAGGTCAGTGCCCTTAGACCTCAGTACAGTGCAGTTACAGAACTTGCAAACAATATGTGGTAGATTCATCTGGGGGCAGAAACAGGTCCGTAGAGCAATGAAGTTTATGATACTGCCCAGAATGCGGGGAGGCTGGGCAGTCCTTATTTTCACACATTTCCAACTATGCGTGCCTCTTGCAAAATATGAGGATTTTATTAACTGGGGAAATGAGCAACAACACAGCAGACGCCCCTTCTATTTATCAAATGATGCTTGGAGCAGAAGCAGAAAGATGCTTCTTTAGGGTGATTGAACCGAGCTACTATAAAAAGACCCGGTTTAATGTTCTCTGGGCCGCTTTTAATGTCTGGAAACAGGTCCGTAGAAGTTTGAAAATAGGCAGAATAGGCTACTACACACCCATATACACAACACAGTTATTACCCCCTATTTTCTGGGACATGATAATGGTTAGGTGGAAACTAAAGGGGATAACCATTATTGGGGATTTTTTAAGAACGATTATATCTATACATTTGCTGCACTTGGGGTGAAATATTGTCAGCCTAATACAGATTTTTTAAAGTTTTTACAGATACGGGACTATCTTCAGAAAAGGCTGCAACAGGTGGTTATAGGTAAAAATGGTCTTATAGAAGCAATCAAACGTAGGGGCAAGATCGGTAGTCTCTATATTTGCCTCTTGGAAATGCAGGAAGATGATCTAGAGGTTCAGAACAGGAAATGGAATATCATTCTGGATCAGGGTGATGGACTCTTCCAGGAGTCCATTGAGATTGCTGAGAACATTTTTATCTTCTCAAGTCTTAGGGCACAGTATTTTAAGACCATTTTTAACCTCTATCATACGCCCGCAAAAATGTTGAAGTGGAGGGGGACGAATGATGGGAAATGTTTTCGCTGTCAGGCTGATTCAGCTGACAGCCTTCATGTGTTTTATACATGTGCTAAACTGAATTCGCTCTTTTTAGGGATGGAGGCTTTCTTAACTGAGGTGACTAGGATTGAAATTACGATCACTCCCTTGGCCATGATATTGGGTATCTCAAGGGGCGCGGTGGCCGGACCGGCAATACCACGAGTGAACTATCTTATATTTATGGCGACTGCCGTGGCCCGGCTGTGTATAGCCTCTTCGTGGCTCCAAAAAGAACTACCTACCTTTGAGATGTGGAGAGCTAGACTCTATGCTTTTTTTAATCTTCAGCACAGCTTATATTCCCTGAAAGGGCCTAGCAGACAGGATAGAGGTCTGAGGGTCTGGGGAGCTATGCTTGACCATTTGAACGCAGAATGAAATGACCCTTAATATCTTATTAGCTTTATCCCTTTTAATTGGCTATGATGGCTGTGTTCATCTATGTATATATTTATTGCTGTCGGTGTTGAATATGAATATGCAATATGATATCATATATATATGTAATCCATGTTAAAAACCTTTTTTTATATATAGTATTTGAGGTCAAACCTCTTGCTCCATTCTAATCTAACGGGTCTATATTTTCTTTTCTGTATTTAAGTCTATCATGGCAAAATTAAAAACAAATTAATAAAAAAAAAGAATTGACTGTCCAGTGGCTAATCAAAATAAGACCACCATTTGAAAAGATCATGAAACATTTTCCAAGGCTCTGTCTGCTTGAAGTTCCAACACAATATAGAATTACTGCATGGTCCAGCAGAATACATTGTGAGACTCCATAGTGTATGTAAATACATGTGTGTGTGTGTGTGTGTGTGTGTGTGTGTGTGTGTGTGTGTGTGTTGTGCTAGGGCGATCTATCAGTGAATGTCTATTTGGAGCTTGTGTAGGGAGTATGCTTGGTCACAATCCTTTGAGTGGATACAGTTTACGTAAATTAGAGTCTCCTATGCCTTAATATTGTGTTGAGTTACTTTGCCCTTCTACATTACTTGCTCACCTTTTGGGATGTTATGCTATTCTATTGCCATGCCAACTACCTTTTCATGGTATACTAGGTGTGAATGTAGTTTGTGTGTGTGTGTTTGGGCATATGTGTAAGACAGTGTGTAGGATCTGTTTAAGTTCGCTTAGATTGTGTGTCTGGTTTGTGCATGGAAGGTGCTCTTTCTTTGGAACGTGTAAGAAGTTGCAGGAAACTACTTTGAGTGTGGGCAAGTTCAAATTTAGTGTGTGTGAGATACTGCCCTTTATGGGAGTCTTGAGAACAATGTTTATTCAAATGAGTGGCGTTGAAGAGGTGTATATGTGTTAGTGGGTGTATGTGTGTAGACGTAGTGCATGCATGTGTAGAGTTTTTACATGAACATACTGTGTGAGCATTGAGTATGTGAGACAACACCATTCGCAATTGTATAAAAATCTGTATATAAGTCTCCCGAACTGCCATTAAAGTATCCTGAATGAACTGAATGAATGAATTGGTATTTGTAAACCGCACTGTTACTCACTCCTTGGTGTCCTAGCGCTAGTAATATATCAGCACAGAGAAGAATGAAAGAAGAAGAGAAATATTATAGAGAGAAAAGGCAGTATTTTAGCAGTTTCCTGCAAGTGTCATAGGGCTCAGTAGCCTGAAAAGAGGGCAGGAGGAAATTCCAGAATTTTGATGTGGGTAATTGAAAAGGGTGGCTCCTTTTCTCGAACATCAAATACAAGAGATGACAAGAAGGCTGGTAGTAGTAGAACATTATGATCTTGCAAGGGTGTATTTACTGAAGAGATTTTGCCGACAGGCCAGACCAGAAAGATGTACTGCCCTAAGGAATATGGGCTTAACCCGACAACATTATTCTATGGGAAGCCAGTGTAAGGTAGCGAGATGGGAGGAGATATGTCAATTTTCCTGATGTTAAGAATGAGAAGTGCAGCCACATTCTCCACCAGGCTAAGCTGTTTAGGAAGACTGGATAAAACCCTCCAGAAATCTAGAGTAGGAACAGGAGTTTGCTCAAATAAATCTGTTATGTTTTCATGGACACTAAAAGTGGCACATGGAAAGTTTTGGTTTGCAGAGAGTTCCACATAGTGACAGTGGAGATCAGTATGAAGTGATGATATTTATGTAATTAATTATGGCTGATGAAGTAACTATGTTTTAGGTATACTATACACCTTAGTTGAAAAGTAGCTACATGTTTATTATTGGATTCTTCTATATTTGCACTTTTCTGATATACAGCCTACAATGTAAAACACACATCACTGAATAAGAAGGTAAGGTTATTCATAGATGTCAATTCACCAAAATGCCAGGGGTAGCGGAAGTGCATCACATGACCGTCAACCTATGGATGACAGCACAGGAAGTGACATCACATGAACATTTATCTTATGACTTCACAGGAAGTGGTTTCACATGACCTTTGACTTGCTGTTAGTATGTTGAGTTACTGTGCGCTTTGCTGGTGCATTTTAATACAAATCTGGCAAGTTTTTAAAGGAGGTGAAGTGCAATGCATGCACATGATATACTAACTCCTTAAGTTACACTTATTTAAGAGGTATGACTTGATTTTGCAGACGCTTTACCATCTATTTTAATAATCAAAAAACAAGTTTCTTGCTGTGACGCTCAAATAGTGAGCACTCAGTCAAATACTTTTCAATAGTAAGTTTGAATAGGAACAGCAATTCAATATCAGAGGAACCTGCTTCATAGACTGTGAGCCATGCTTTGTACCCACTTATGGAAATGCACAATGCAATACCCTACGTTCTTGGTAGATTGTCCAGATTTAAAAACTGCAGTGCACTAAGAAACACACATAACGCACAATACCATACAGTGTGTTCCATGCTTGATACATTTCGGTGATTACTTATTTAAAACTGGGCAGCATAGTTTGTTTCATAACAGCCCAAAATGCTGCAATGAAATGTCTAAATTCAAAAGTATAAATCATCACATACTAGCTATCAAGTGACATTTATTTTGTTACTGACACCCTCCAAAAAAATTGATTCACTGCATTTCATTAATAAGTTACACATGCATCAGCATTTGCATGAGAACCTTAATTGAAACATACAAGATGAGGCATTTACATAATGCCCAATAAAAAAGTGCTCAATAGTTTATCAGGACCATGAGGAAGTGCATGTGCCTAACATTAGGTACAGTTCTAAACTAGACAGCATGCCACCCAGCACTCAGTAATAATGAGAAGCTGCATGGCTCACTGTCCAGTCGAAAAGGGAATAATGTAACACCCAAAGCACATAATATAATGCTCTTTACAAGCCATTAACGTTGCAATTCCCTAAATACGTGAGGACCCGAGACACAAGCGACACCAGGGAGTGACTAACAAGGGAAGTGAAGGGAGTTGGGTGTTGGTAAAGAGGAGGAGGAAATCCACCGACACAGGAAGTAGGGAAAGCAACAGGGGAAGCAGAAGGGGGTTCTGAGGGAGCAGTGTGTCACTTGGGGAAGAGAAGACCTCATGGAAACTCAGCATGGACTACAGTGGCGGCCGGTAAGTTTTGGAGGGAGGGGGGCAGACGGGACACACGCACACATACACATAACACTCACAACCATGCATTCACACACGCGCTCACACACACACACACAAAAACATTAATTCACAACACTCTTTCCCAAACATTCATACATGCACGCACGCACGCACTAAACAATTTAAAAAGAAAACAAAACACACTTACCTTCAGCCAGCTCTGCGCTGCCTCAGCGATTCTAGAAGGCTTGGTCAGCCAATGAGGGAAGGCAGCAGTCCCAACGTCATCACAGAGTGGGATGGGGTCAGTGAGACTACTGACCCCACCCCACTCTGTGATGAAGTGTCACTGATTGACACTCGACCCTGGGCGCTTCAGGGCTTAAAACTGAAGCACCCAGTTGCGAGGCAATCAGTGACGCTACCCATCGTCACTGAGGGGAGGGCTTCAGCAACCTTTGCTGAGCTGAGAACGTCACGCCCACCGGAGCTGTGACTTTCTCAGCCCAACAAAGTTCAGTTCAGGCATCCAGGAGCCAGCGCTAAATGCACATGTCTGGATCCTGGCTGCTTGAACTGAAAGTGAACAGTGTCTGTCAGGCTGACCTTTGTTCAGCCTGACAGACACTGTTCCTACGGGGCAAAAGGTGGAGGGGCGTGGCCCCTCTACCCAAATGGTCCGGCCGCGCCTGATGAACTATACCTCTGAGTTTGTCTTTTAAATGTACTTTTTATTTGAACAGCGGTGCTCTAAGAACTTTCTTATAAACATGCAATGCTTTGCTGATTTAAAACATTCATTTTAAATACAGGACGAAATTAGTAAGGGAACACGGGAGCTGCTCCACCTGCCCTTCCTGTTAAGTCCTTAACATAAGTGACAACATTCACTTGCCTAATTCGTAAGCTGAAGCCACCATGCTGCTGCACCGGCAACAACGATGCTCTTCGCCAGCCACCACTCCCAGGATCTGAAGCAGATTTTCTTCTCTGTCAGTCCTCAGAAACAGGGCTATACACAAAAGCATAGAAAGTGAAACTACCTCCTTCTGTGGATCGTATTTTCATTTCGGTTGTGCACCATCCGGAAGTGTACACTGGTACAGGTAGGTTACTATATCATACCATTTCTTAACGGGCCCAGTACATACAGATCAGAGTCTGGGTCCAGTGCTGAAAGGGCTGACCAAGAAGACCTGTTTCTCCCAGCACAGTAGTCGCTGCAGGAGTTCTGCTTCTTTTTTCTTTGTTTAAACAGCGTGAATACTGGAGCCTCGATGGGTGTATACATCCATTTGGCCCTTTTCATCTTTTGATTGTACAGAGTTACTTCCCACTCCTCGTCAGGACCCTCCACCTGAAAGGGAGGTTTCTTGAGAGGCCTAGTATAGATAGAAACAATCTTGTCTTTTAAAGAGCTGTGGTTGGTCTATCTCGCTGGTTGATCTGTAATGGAGGGGTCGCACCGACAATGTCAGGGGTAGCGAAGGAAAAGACTGCGACCCCTGGCAACACCTAAATGACATCTATGAGATTAGTGTTCAAGGGATCCCATGTTCCTAACAAAGACTCAAGACCCATTTCTAGGACCTTCTTGGATGCCTATAACATGTTGCCCTCATTGATGTATGAATGATTGCTTTCTGAATACATTGCTCCAAAATTATTTTTTAACCTTCACAGAGACAACTTTGTACAAAATAAAATTGTATGATGGGTGGAGGTCTGGCGTCTTTATACAGGGAATGCCCAGGTGATTAGCTACACGTTTCTTCCTCCATTTTTCACAAATAGAGAGTTTGTTATATCTTATATATATTTGAAAAACAACTTATTAACCTGATGCTACAGATATAGGTCCGAGAGATTGAGAAACCTGACAGGGCAGTGTAAGAAATTGGGTTATTGGTTGAGGGGGGTGAAAACCCTTCTCTAGCAACAAACACAATCCTTGTCAGGGTGAACCACAACAGTCACTAAACTAACCTGTGCTTAGTGATGACTTTTTTGAGATTTTAGTGAAAAATAGCACATAAAAAATCAAAGTGCCAGCTGCGGGTATTTAGTCGTGCGAGACCTGGGTAAAGTCAAAAGTTAAAGTCAACTACGATGGAGTGAGATTCCGAAACACAAGGTCGATTGGGCCAAGTCTCGGCTTACCTTCGGAGCAGGCTGTGTCAGAGGAGGAAATGTCGTCACCCGGAGTTCTGGATGAGGTCTCTGTGATGCCGTCAACAATGGGGGGAAAAGCTCAGAGTGGGAGAATCCAGATTTCCAGGCCAAGGAGGTTGTCATTGTCGATGAGAGCCTGTTGCCGTAGAGCCTGGTGAAGATTTTCACCTTCACACTTAGACAACTTTTTAGAAGTCGAAAACCTTCAGCTGGACAAAGCTGCAAGCCATAGCCTGTGAGGGCTCCATGAGGCAGATACCGTCGCTCAGAGGTCCTTCTGAACAGGATTTGCTGCAGCAGGGAAGAATGTATCAGGAGCTACTGTGAAGTCCCGCCATCGAGCGATGCACCTTGGGCGAATCGACTGGCAGGTGGGTTCCGGTCTCCTGTCTGTTCTTCTGACACTTTTCGGTGAAAATGTTTCTAAGTCCCAATGTTTAGGGTTAGGCAAGAGCACACTTTTAACACCACTTCCAGGGGTCCAGAACTTAGGGCGTAGGGGGTTGGGACTCATTCCAGCAGAGGCTAGGTGCGGGGTTAGAGGCCTCTGGAGAGTGTTATGTCCCTGTAGCTCACACAGGAGGCCAGCCAACAAGCCCTTGGAATCACTCTGGTGGTCCTAAGCTCAAGGAGATGGGTCTCTCTCCGGCAAGTAGCAAGGCAGTCCTCATGCAGCAGGGCTGTCCTCTGGAGTACCAGGTAGTGCTTCTGAAGTCTTCCACGGGTCCAGTAGTGTACTGAGGGGCTGACTTGGGAGGCCTCATATTTATATCTGGTGCCAGTCTTTGAAGTGTGGGTGACCTCCTTGCTAACCCCACATCTGGTTCTAGAAAGTTCTTCCCTTCCCCTGCCAAGGCTCCAAGAAGTCTGGTGCAACAAAAGACTGGTGTCAGGGTCCTTTGTGTGTGTGCTGAATGCAAGTCCTTTGAAATGAAAGTGTAGCAGGGAAAAGCTCCACCCCAACCATCCGGGCAGGATGGCCAATCCAACCCATTCCCTGTCCCCTAGAGCCATTCACAGTCGTGTGACCCAGGACACTGACAGCATGCATCAAATGGTTAGGGCAAGAAAATGGCAATGTTCTAAATGTGGCATTTTCAGAATAATGACTTAAAATCTGATTTTACTAATAAAGAGGATTTTAAATTACAATTCATTTGAGTATAAGCATGACATTCCTACCTGCTCCCAATCAAACGTTAGCACTTATTAAAGTAATAAGGTAACCCAATGTTATCCAATGTGAGATGTAGGCCTTACAATAGTGAAAAACAAATTTAGGAGTTTTTCACTACCAGTACCTGTTAAACCTATATGCACATGTACTTTTTAAATAAAATGCACCCTGCCTTATGTGCCTTTAGGGCCTACCTTAGGGGTGAGTGACTAATATGTATTAAATAGGAAGGTTTCGGCCTCGCAAAAGGTTTATTTTGCCAGGTTGAAATGGCAGTTTTAAAACTGTACTTTAGACTGCAATGGCAGGCCTGAGACATGTTTTAAAGTTCTACTTAAGTGGGTGGTACAATGAGAGCTGCAGGCCCACGAGTAGCATTTAATTTTAATTTAAAGGGGAAAAGTGAGGGGTGGGATTGAGGGGGCCCTATACTGAACCTCAGAGGCAGAACAAATCAAGTTAAAGATATCATCAATTTTCACATGAAAGAAGCCCAAAATATTATTGTATAGCTTTAGGGAATGGGCAACAGCTGGGTTGTAGACCTCCGGGTAGGACAGACTATTAATGACTTTGAAGATTTCTTTAGATTTCTTAGATGCTGTAAGAAAACGCTTGCCATAATATTGAATCCAAGTGACATGGTTTTCTTCTTATAGTCCCATAAGGCCTTACAATAGATGGCTTTATTAGCTAACATGCAATGCAAATGCCATTTGCACTCCAAATAATTACAACAATTGTTTGCATCCCCTAAAGAGGGAGATAACCAGGGGGTTGACATCTGCTGGCGGGACACACAAGTAGACTTAAACAGGATCAAAGCATCAAGCTCAGTTGATAGCTAATTATGCAAAGATTTAGTACTGAGCTTCATATCAGTGGAGAAGGTGGGGTTAGTTTGAGAAAGGTAGACAGTGACCACTCAGCTAAGAAATGAGACCAGTGCTTAGAAAAATGAGTAGTATTTCCAATAGAGGCAGGAGTAGTGGGGACTGTCGAAGTTAAGGTAAAAATAAAAGTGGGCTGGTCAGACAACCCAAGAGTGACTGACTACCCTCTGAATCTTAATGCGTTTGGCGGGAGCAAAAATAAGGTCAAAAAATTGTCCTTTGTCATGAATGTGTACATTGATGTGTTGGTCCAGGTCCACATTGGCACAGGTATCAATAAGAAGTTTGGCACCATAATTGGTGACATTTTCAGCGTGGGAGCTGAAATCCTCTAAGATAATAAAATAGGATGACTGAATACACATAAAGCTGACTACAAATAATACAAACTATCAATAGAAACGTAGAACCATTGCAGTTTTGTACCATAATAAATGTATTTTCGTGTGTTTGCTTCTGTATGCGTGGCTTTGTATGTTCCACGTGTTTCCAGATTTCCGCAAATAATTACACACATGAACTCAGATTTTTTCATCTCATTTCAAGACCCATGTCAGCGTGTATCTGTTTCTTTTCCCCGTTGCCCTTTGCCTGCAAATGGCAACTGGTCACAGAAGAGGAGATCCTATTTCTGCGCTCATCTCGGCATAATGATGAGGGCTCCGGTCAGGACCTTGTTCTTGCTGGAGCTTAAATTAATATCATGGGCTGGTGGGTTTCTGGTCAACCCCAATTTTATTAATAATGACTCCCAAGTAACTCGGAGAGCTTCAAACTCCAAAGCCTGTTTGTATTGGAATAGAACTTGGCGAGTCAAATACGGATATCTCCAAGGAAACAATTTATTCAGCGCCTTAAGTTTGCTTATTTTCAGTTTACAATCTATGTAAGTCCATCAGTGTTCCAATAGATTCCCAGATACAAGCTATTACAAGGGAACGTTTATCAGAGATATCACCAATAATAAAAGTATTCAACCCTAAAGCACGTTGTGTCTGATATAATTCATCCATTGTCTCTTTCCTCAGTTCAGTTGCATTTCTCCTCATCATTTTAGGCATCACACGTGAAAATAATCAAATGTGCGCTGTGAATTGTTTTCAAGCTTAAAAGCTACAACAGTCATGGTCATTCCTCCTGATTAAACCAATTGCAACATTATATTAACTTAGAACAAAAAGGTTTGTGCCGTCTCGGTGGGACTCCTTTCATCAACCAACCACTCTAACAAAGCTGAATGCAGCCAGGCAACACATGTATCACCAATCCGGAAACTGAAATGCCTCCGTCTTACCTGATATGCATTACAACCTAACTATGTTGACGCTTGCTGTCCACTGATCATATAAACTTCCGGGTTTTTCCTCTTTTCAAGTTCCAGCAATGCTTGTTATAAGTAGAACTATTGCCAAGAGGTTGGGACTTTCGTTTTAATTTGTTTCTATTTATTTGACTCATTGGGGCATATTCTCAAGGACGTATCGCCGAGTTAGCAGCACTTTATCGCAGCCAAAGTGGCGATAGATATATCGCACCATTCACAAGTTGGTGCTAACAGCCGATATCGCCAGTTTTCCTGCGATAGCAGCCGCAAAAAACATCACCACGGATGACACTGGCAACTAACGCTAATGAGATGCAGAGTAGGCGTTCCCGTGCAAAAAGCAGCGAAAACAACACTTCGCAATATTCCCTACGACCAGCCAGATCGGCGATAAGATCCCAAAACAGGCGATAAGGCGCGTTAGCAGCAGGGATTTAACACCTGCTCTTACCTGGTGTTAAGTCGGACGACAACCTGCACCACAAAAGGGAGCCCAGACCAGAGCCACACCTGAAGAACAACAGATGCCATGGAGCCACTGATCATGCAGCCTGGAGCCCCAAGAGGGGCCACAACACCCACCGCCACTCCCCCAAGGACCCCCCACCCCGGGGCCCTACCCCAGACAAAGATATTTTACATCAACCTTACGAAATCTTAACAAAACAATTCGCCTGATGTCGCACAAGTACAACAATTAACATGTGTGGTCAGAAAAAGGAGAATCATTCATTCATCTCTGAATTTCCAAACAAATTATTTTATTCAAATTTAACTCAAAACAACTATTCGGAAGAGTCATGGCGGGTCTTCACTGGACAATCTGTAAGACACAGCCTGCAACACAAAATTCAAGATAAGAAGGTGTGTCATGTGCTCATCAAAGGACAGAGAGAGAGAGAAAGAAAGAAAGAGAGAGAGAGAGAGAGAGAGTGAAAGAGAGGGAGAGAGAGAAACAGAGAGAAAGGGGGAGAGAGGGAGAAGAGAGAGAGAGAGAAACAGAGGGAGAGAGAGACAGTGAAAGGAATAGAGGGAGAAGGAGAGAGAGAGTAACAGAGGAAGAGAGAGAGACAGTGAAAGGAAGAGAGGGAGAGGGAGACACAGTGCCGACACTGCAGA
The DNA here is from genome assembly GCA_963921515.1 of Calotriton arnoldi. Taxonomy (NCBI): domain Eukaryota; kingdom Metazoa; phylum Chordata; class Amphibia; order Caudata; family Salamandridae; genus Calotriton; species Calotriton arnoldi. The sequence continues at coordinate 60,443 of CAWUFW010015217.1, read as the reverse complement.
CACAGGCCTCACTGCTCACCTGCTGCCACTGGTGTGTCTCCAACCACGTGCTGGTATACACTGCAGTCCACCAGGTCCCTTATCTGAAACAGAGTCCAGATCCATGAATGGCAGAGTCCATATCATTGCACACGCCACCATCGCTTGGCCGCCCCTGCGCACACAGGCTGCTCCACCCCAGCCCCTCCCGCCACCCAGAGGTGTTTGCTCGCCCCTGCGCACCCAGGCCTCACTGCTCACCTTCCGCCACCAGCGTGTCTCCAAGAAGGCCCACCACGTGCCGGTGCAAGCTCCAAGCCCGGGGCCTGCGACCTTGGCAGCCTCCACATCATGCAGCCCCACCCCGCGGGCCACCATGTCACATGCGTGATTCTGGGTCTTGATTTCGCAATGGCAGAGATCATATCAGAGCACACGGCAACATCGCAGGCTGCACACCCGCTCAGCCCTATAGGTGCCACTAACGCTGTGAACCGCGAGGCAACGCCACGTGGCGGTAGGCCCGCGCTGCCCGGTGGCTCAGGCATACACTGCGGTCCAGCAGGGCTCACATAAACCCTTAACAGTCCGGACCGCCAGGACGGCGCATCATCACAGGCTGCACACCTGCTCAGCACCTAAGGTGCCCCTACCTCAGTGCACCGAAAGTCACCATCCCGTGGCGGTAGGCCTGTGCTGGCCGCAGTGTTTCCGGTGCCACCAACTCTGTGCAATGCAAGTCATGGACCCTTTCTGATTGAGTCTCGTGATATGCCAGGCGTACGCAGCCATGTCACCTCCGGCAGTGGGGAAGAACTGAGACACGTAGCGTCATCGTCCCCCCTTTATACGTACGCCGAGTGGGCTGGGTCGGCGTACGCCAGGCCAGCGTAGGGATGTGAATAATTATCCCTGGGCTCTGGGCGTGGTTCATTTCTGGGCTGGACAGGAAACCAATTGATGCGTGTGTCTCTGTTGCAGTGTCTGCACCACACGGCCCGCAATCGACAATGTTGCAATGTTGCATGCACCCGGAGGGTGGCCACGCACGAAGGTATTGTACAAGGAGCGCAGGGCCGCTCGGGCTCTTGGCTCATGCATGCCAACTGTTGTGTGTGTATCGCTATTGGTGCACCATAAGCCTAAGGCCTAGCCTCAATTGCAGCGCGAAAGCCACATCACATGTCCAGAATGCAAGCAGTAGTCAGACTAACATTAGGGATGAAAGCTCCTTTGTCTCAATACATAAGGCGGAAGGACATCTGCACCTCCGACCTTGGTCTTGCATGCGGCAGGCACCCCTGAGAGAGATACCATAGCAGATGATGACGACTCCCACACTACGCACAGCGCTAATGATAGACCAACGTATCCACACCCCACACACAGAAGTCCCTGCTTGAGGTACTCTTGCATGGAATGCCCTTGACACTTACATACACAACAACCCATACGTCCAAACGTTGCACACACATACGACTCATTGCTCCGAGCTGTGGCAAATCATCCACATAACTGCCGCAGGTCAGAAGAGTGCCGGTTCTACTAGAGCCACCAACGCAATGGCAGAACATCCCGGGCACATGCACAACCCCTGGAACTGTACCGTGCACGTATGCTGCATTTGTTAGGGGCACTGCCACTGGCAGTGTTGCGCATCAGTTGCCGTCTGAGCTTCCGTCTTGCGTACGTCACCTGCGTCCAGCCCTGGTTCCACTGTCGATCATGCATATTCAAGTGGGCCATGGATGTCTGCCTATCCAACACAACGGTAGCCGAAATGGATTATGACTTGTGTGTGCGCCCCCTGTTGGCCCACGACCAGGAGTGTAACCGTGATACCCGTTCATGGGATGCCTTGATATTTGGCGTATGTGCTGGCAGTTGGGCATGGGAGATTGCACAATTCCTCGTGTGCAGTGACCACATCGAAGCACTCCCCTATTGGTCTGTGTTGCGGATTGGTGAAACGGCGTGGACGGAGCACATCTGTCCGGACCAGTTAAAGGATTGGCTCGCCCTCGTGTTCGTTGGATTCGACAACGACGTACTCTTGGAACTGATTGCCCAGGAAGCTGCGCTCGCATTCATGGACGAGTAACTACGTTCCTGCAGCCACAACTGCTTGTAACCCAGAGCACAGGTCCCAACACCTTGTTGCATCTTGGAGAAATGGTCACATATCCCACCACAACAGTGGACATGGCTGCATTCGCCTGGACTCAGAATGCATGTGCGTGCACCTACGCGTGTTGACACATACCTGTGCAAGGTGAGGCAGTCCCATGGGCGGAGCTGCACAGCGTCGCTTGGTAAGGTTCCGAAATCTGACATACTGCTGGAGGGAGAGTACACACATGGCAATGTAGTACTACATGCGACCTTGTTGGACCCTTTCACCTGCTCACTGTCAGCAGAGCAGACAGTCTGCGCAGTCCGGTGGTACAGCACTATGCAGATCCCAAGGGCTGTGAGTCCTGTCCCCTGACACGGGACAATGAGCATAGGCCAAACATCACATGACTCGTCCAGCAAGGCAAGGTGGGCCGAGACCGTTGCCATCCATAATGATTGGTGTTCATTTTTGCCTCCCCATTTCTTGCACCTCTACATGTTCCCATGCTGCCTGTTAGTGTCTGAAACATTGGTCTGCATGTTGTGGCCCTTGTCTTTCCAGTACTGACACGCACATGCTAATAAAGTCTACGCCACTTCACTAGTGTTCAACTGTGATGAGTGTTGATTAGAATGACAAATCGTGTGCCTCAATGAGCATTGTCCGTACACAGGGAGGGACTGACTGACGCATTTCACTTAGGGGTGAGTCCCTATTGCCAGCTCCACCTCTGTGAGCCAGACATTGTGGTTGGGATAGTTGCTGGTAGACCTGTGCTCTTACGTGTCTTCAGCAATGTGAGTATGGTGTCCATCTTCTTGCCATGTGGATCAATGTGATCCATCAAAACAGGCTGTGTCCACACAGTTGAGTGTGAGTAGGTATGCAAAGAGATGTTCTGTTGTCACATGTGATTGGGGACAGTACTTTAGGCCTGCTACCGAATTAGACATTTTTACACACAGCCCAATTTAATACATGGACGTGGGGCTACGTTGGGGGGTTGCGAGATTGTTGTTCAAGAGCAATGAGGCCACAGCTGGTTCACACCTTCCCAGTCATCTAATTGGCCATGTGGGTCAGGGTCAAACATGCGCATTGATGTCATTTCCCAGGGTGTACCTTTTTGTGCAATCAATGTCCCTACATTCATCCATACTTATATACTTGATTGAACATAGAAATGACACATCTGTGTGATTTGGAATGTTTTATTCACATTCTGTGGAGTGTCAGAGCTGGAGCAGTACAAGGCCATGCAAAGCCCACATTACATGGTTACCCAGTGGAGGGCCAACCAGAGTCCTTTGGGGAATGACAATTTAATCGGAAGAGGAAGAATTCAGTCCGCAGCTTGATTGCTGTGTCATTGGTAACCAGAGCAGATATGGCAGTCCATGTCGGGGTCCAGGTGAATGTCGCAGAGTGTTTCGGGGGACAGTGGAAGGTGTTGTTCCCGGGCATGATGCAGAGGGCTGAACCAAGCAGGAACAGGCCATATGGCGGGGATGAATGCTACAACCTCCTCTCTCACACAGAGTCATTGCCATCCACATCTTAGTCCTCTGATATGTCTTCTGTGTCAGGTGTGTCAGGTGTGTGTGGTGGTGTTATGGCTGCATCACTGTGTGCCACTAACACATCAGGTGGCGGAGGTGGTATGGCTGCATCACTGTGTGCCACTGACACATCAGGGGGTGGAGATGTGTGTGTCGAAGTTCCTGCAGCAGTCACCTGGGACAGGCTCTGTGGCAGCAATGGCAAGATGAGGTTCTGCAGGGCATGGAAGATCCCAGCTACATCTCGCTGGTGTACAGCCGTGGCAGCCATCCTTCCAGCCTGCATCCGCTCCATGTTCTCCATTGTCCTCCGCATCTGTGCTAACTCTGTGCTGTCATCGCTGGAGCCTGTATGACTAGACAGTTCTTGTATCCGAGTAATGGCTCCAGCGAGGTCAGCCAAGGATTGTTGTTGCGCATGGAACGGACTGTGGGTGTCCGTTAGGGACTGTAAGTGGTCCCTGATGGGACTCATACACCCACGTATGGCATCAAGTTTGGCTGCCATGAGGTCGAAGCCCACCCGCACCTGTTCAGCCAGACCCCTCTGGCAGTCTGACACACGGCGTTGGAATGCCATGTGCCTTTCCGTGAGGTGCTGGGAGCCTGCCGTGGTGGTGGGTGCTTCCTGCTGTGTGGGCTGTGCAGGGGGTGGGGTCACCTCGATGCAGCTGGGCTGCCCTGCTCCTGGTGGTGGGGTGCGGAGGCTGTCCACGAGCCGTTGGAGGGTGTCGGAGCTGATGGCCAGGGGGTCCTCCTCATCCTCACTGAAGAAATGTCTGGTCTGCCCTGCAGGAGGTGTTGATTGTCCCTCTGCAATGTAAAGGGGAGTTTCAGGTTAACAGTGTGTTCCATGTATGTTGACGCATTGTACATGTTTACATACAAACTGCATGACAATGTACATTGTGACTGTTTTGGATGAGCTGGCTATTTGATGGGAGACAGTGGACATTTCGACTACATGACGGATGTGAGGTTGTACTCATACGTGATCATCTCACAGTTTCCTGCTATGCCAGATGTGATTGGCCAGTTTCTACACACAAGCGGCACCAGTTGTGTCCTCTGTTCTGTAGTGAAAGTGTTGCACTTTGTACCACATTGTCGTCAATGTTGATGTGCTGTGATTGCTATGTGTGTGTGTGCTGCATTGTGGGAGAGTCGCCCCTGCAGCTCTGATTTAGCGGCCCCTTATTCCTTTGAGGCGGTGTGCCTTTGATTTGTGTGCTTTTAAGGTGCTGAGATGTTGGCGACTTGGGTCATTTGTGCTCTTGGATGGTTTTTGTACTCTTGTGCATTGTTTGTCTGCAGATGTGTTGTTGACGTCTGGGGTTGTATGTGCACGTGGATGTGTCAGAGTGTGACCTGCTCCTTTGAGGATGTGATCCACACTGGGCCACCTCAGTGTTGTGTCGTGCACCATGTCATGTATTTTGACTGCAGCCATGCTATTGGTCATGCAGTGTCACTTGCATTGTCAGTGTGGCTCACAGAGCCGCTGCTTTGCTGGATTCAGCACATGTGCATGGGTAGGTTGTGAGATTGGTGAAAGGGAGGGGGGCCCCTTTGTGCACATAGTGGACGGGGGCCTACTTGGTGTTTCTATGTGTGCTGCAGTGTGCCAAGGGTATCAGGGACATGTTCCACAATCATTGTGGGTGTGCAGTGTGCTACACATAATTGTGCATCTGTGCCATTGTGCCCAACTCCTCCCATCCCCCCAGTCCCTGGTCGTTACTCACCCTGTTGCTGTTGGGTCAGGTCATATCGAGCTGTGTCCGGACCCCCAACTCCTTGCACCGTCTCCACACTGATGACTGTGGCCACCATTTCCTCCAGCTCATCCAGCTCCTCCTGTGGCGCAGGACTCCCACCTCCAGTCGCTGTTGCTGCCTTCCGGTTGGCAGCGAGTTTCTGCTTGGTTTGGCTATTCACATCATGCCGGCGCCTCTTGACCTCCTCCATTGACCTCCTCAACACTCCGACTGCATTCAAGTTGTTCACGATCGACTGCCATATTTCCGTTTGTGTTGCCAATGACACAGTGGAGGTGACGAACAGTTGTTGATAGTGTTCTATCACCTCCGTGACGATGATCCTGTTTTCCTACGGACTGAACCCCGCCTTCCTCTTCCTCTTCTCCTTGCCCTTCCCCGACCCCCGAGGTTCCTTGCTGGTCGTCTGTGGGGCTTGAGGGGTTCGCGTTGTCCTCTGCACTCGGTCCGGGTGCATCCATGGTGCTACGCAGTTTATTTTTTTTTGTCTTTTATATTTTTCTGCTTTTATAGTGCATTTTCCCGCATGACGCGTGGGAATTGCAGGCCTGTCGCTGGTTATCGCTGATTTTTGTATCGCGATTTGGGGCATTGCAACTTTTTTCGCATTCGTGTTTCGCATTTTTTCGGAGTCGCGTTAATTTTAACGTGGTCATTTGGCGCGTTATCGTGAGACTATCGCATGGTGCCGCCATGTTGAGAATACAACGTTAACACAGTGTTATTTTCCCGCAATGGACTGCGATGTGCAAAGTTGCGTTAAGCTAATTTTGCGATAATTATCACACGTTCTTGAGAATATCCCCCATTGTATTTTTTTTTAATATGGGGGGTTACAGAACAAAACGTTGCTGTGGCACAGCCCACTTTCATTTGGAAAGTGGTGTAGCTGCAACCCTCTGCTGTCAAACTTCGTTCTGGAATAATATGATATAAACACTTACGCCTGGTAGTTTGTATGTAATCAAATATTATAAGCACAAAGGCAGAAGAAAGGGACACACTATTACAACATACTTTGAAACGTGAAAAAGGAAATAACCATGACTAACCTGCATGTACTGTACCACGGGGCTGTTGAACCCAAAAAGCATGCATGTGCATATCTGAAATATAAATTACCCCAACCCTATTCCCAGTAGGTTGTACCTGATTGCAGCATTCCTTTTAGCCACCACCTTTTCATAAATTGATGTCATAATCTTTGAACCTGAGCGTTTTTGTATCTCTCCACCGTCAATATTATAGCATAATTTCATATCCCGAGAATTAACACTTCAGAAAACCTTAATCACTCATACCGCTGCCCCTCCCCGCCCTCCATCTATGAATTCCAGGGGCGTAACACAGGCCCCCGCAGCCCCCGCGTTGCAGGGGGGCCCCCACGCTCCAGGGGCCCCCTCCGTGACATGATATGATTTTAATGGTGCGTAGTGCGCACGGTACAGCACACCCGTCCCGGCCTCAATAAATTAAAGGGTGCACACGCCACGGCAGGGGCGTAACAGGTTGCGGGGGGCGGGCCCACGCTCGCGCTCCAGGGGCCCCCTCACTCACTTTATTTATCATGATTTTAATGGCACACCCGGCCTCAATAAATTAAATGGTGCACAGCAGCACACGGCACGCACACCTGGGCCCCGGTTGGGCCTCAGAGGCTCCGCTCTTCTAATTAAATGGCGGCTCGCTCTTTTATTATATTAATGGTGCGCAAATGAACTGCTGTGCAGTGCGCACGCGCGGGCCCCGGCCGAGCCTATTCAATAATTAATGGTGCGCGGGCCCGGCCGGGCCTCTGAGGCTAAATGGTTAGTGGGTGCGCGCGGCGCGCAGTTGTCTCCGTGACGCGCCTGCGCGGTTTTCAGGGTGGGGCAGCAGGGTCTGGTGTCGTGACCAATGTACTGATTGAATACTGGTCATGCAGAGCGCGCAATTAAAAGTGCGCCTGAGCCGAGATCCATTCCGATCCCAGGACCAGGTCAGACCCAGCCGCCACGCCACGCTGAGAAGGCCCGTCCGAGGTCCGTGGCCATAATTTACATTATTACCAGCCCTGGGCCCTGCCTGACTAGCCTTGCCCAGTTGCCCTGCCAGTGCCTTCTCTTTTCTGCTGCTGCCAGGCCCGCTCGCGCCTACCTGAAGCTGCAGGCCAGGCCCAGCCCTCAGGTCAGGTGAGTCTGCGTCCGAGCCTAGGCAGGATTGGTCCGTGGTGTGTGTTAAGTATTTTTCAAGACCTATCTGCATCGGCAGTAATTGCATAACTGACCAGTGATTAAAAAAAAAAATTGTGTACTTTTTATTTCGTGCAAATGTCGGTTCAAGACATGCAAATGTGTGTTGTCAATTTGGCAGATAAATATACACATACATTTTTAATGAGGAATAGAAAATGTGTAAAACTTAGTAAATGTAAATTTTATATTATGGTAGTTAACGCCAGTGGAATTCTGCAGTGCACTCTATAGCCATTATGCCAACATGTTGGGTTTGTGAGATGCATTTTCAGATTTCACAGTCCACCTCACATCCCTTTAAATATATATGTATTGCTATAATGGTGAAGCAGCAAGATTAGGACCTTTAGTATGAGGAGCCTGATGTTCTCAGATTATGGCTCAACCAGTTTTTTTATTCATCAATACCATGAAATTGTTAGTGTTTGAAAATGGTAGAAATGTGGTGTGAAGCTGAAGCACTATATCATAAATAAGGCTCCTATTTTTCCGTTTTTACTGATTTTTACAGATAAATACAGACCGAAACCGGTGTGTTTTCTGTCTGTATATATTTCTAAAAGCGGAAAAATACTGAAAATTGTGGTTCTTGTGAGAATCTCCATGTGGTCTGTCATGAACTCCAAGCAAAACCTGAGCAGATAGACAGCATGGGGAGTAAAAAAACCAGGATGAGATATCCTTAAACATAGGCATATGTTAACATGTATTTGTAGTATAATGCTAATATGCAGCAGTGGGTGTAGTGTCTTGTTATAAGTGGCTGTTTAATTTGCTAAAATGCGACCGGCATCCACATGAGTGCACGTCTAAGAGTTGAATAAATGTGGAAATATGCCATTTTACGACTCCATTTATCTCAAAACACAAAATAAATATGGATAATTACCAATAAGATGTCCCAAAAATAAATATGATTAAATACAGATGGAAATGTTAAAAAAATAAATGCCATAAAACCGGGAGCCCTAATCATAAACAAGGTATTGTACGGGCTCAGTTAGTATTTTGCAGCCTGTTGGCATGAGGTCTGTCTGAACCTATGTGGGCAGCACCTCTGATGCGATCCACTTTGCGATTGTTATGGCAGAAGAAGGCGTGAGAGGAAAAACAAGAAGTGGGGTATTTTTGTCCATAGACTCTTGTTGTTGCAATACCCGCTCTCCTGCTCCTGCTCAACGCTGACTCCTCCTTTGACTAACCAAATGCATTATTGAATGGGACTAAGGGACAGGTGCAGTTGGGACAAGGCAGTGATGGATCCGAGTCTTAAAAAGATGGATTTATATTTGATGCTTAATTATTGAAACAGTTAATACTTCTCCTTTTTCAACTGGAGGTTCAAGGTCCACACTTGTTGGTAAAGGAGAGGAACCCAAGCACTTCAAGAAAGGGCTCCCTTTTTCTCTTTAGGTTGTTTTTTGTACATAAGACTTTAAAGACATCTACCACCAGGATGTAGTAAATATCTGGAGATGTCTGAGGGATGAAGCACTGTGTATTCGGCATGTGTAGAATTGTAGGTGGTGGTCGTTATGCCTGCAAGGATCTTTAATCAACCGTGAAGATATTTCATTAGGTGAGAGGGAAAGTTACATAGATTATTCTGGCAGTATTAGGATAATTGTAACAGATCGATTTTTGTGGCCTGTGCAAACCCAAATGGAGCATGCCCAGCACATAATTGCACCTGGTGGTATAAGATTATATAAACAAAGTTGGGCATACCTGACCAGTGCATATGTGTGTGTGTGTGTGCAGTCCACCTCCTTATGGCAGGGAGTAACTGATCCTGAGGAAGGCTGGGGAGACCCATCATTCTGGGCCAGAGTCTGAACTTGTATTTGCTATTTTGTCAGCTAGAAATTACGGCAAACCTAACCACACGACACAGGATGGTTTACTCCCATCCAAGATGAACATGAAGAGGATTGCACAGACCCCCCACCCCCTTATTGTGACACCTTCCAATTTGCAATTATGAGAACAGCAGAGGAGCGCCTGATGCCTCTGACCTTTCCCTCCCCACAGACCTTCTCAGATCCTCACAAGCAGGAGCGCTCTCCCGCTCCCGCTCCCAGGCCCAGCACTTTCCATATTATTATTTGGATTGATACTATTTATCTGACATTGTGTTTGACTTCCTTTCGCCTTGCACCAGAGAATCTGGCAAACCAAGCAGACAGAACCAGCAGCAACCCCATCTACACTGCACCTGCAGCACCTTCTGCTTCAGTGGCACCCCTCCCCGGATTGTGACACTGCCTGGGCCCAGCACTCGCCAGAGGTGCAACTGTAGGGCAGGAAGGCCCCACACTCGAAATCGGTGAAACTGCGTCATCAGAGGAAAGCTGTGTGAGGCTGTTCATGTTTTAAAGCGGAAAGCATGGACACCACTGCCCAAAAATGCCAGGGATAGTGAAAGTGACATCAGACGCCCTTTGACCTTGTGGTATCAGTGTTGACCCGCATTCCTAGACACTGTGGCTGACCCGCAACAGCCCCCTATTTGCTACTGGTGAGCGCAGATAGGCTGTCTGTGGCAACAGTACTCTGCGGCCATCCTATATGGCATTTGCCTCGTCACTCTCCCCATTGGCTACGTCACAGTGAGTGTTACTGTCAAGAGGTGAAAGGAGTCCAATGTGCAGCACAGGGCACCCATCTCAATGCGCACAAGAACGCATGGAGAGCGCTAAGTGCAGAATGCACAGGATGCAATATTTATCTTATGCACAGCACCGACTTCTCATTATGTAATGCACCACTGCATACCTTTGTAAACTGGTTACAGAGGTTTAGGTTTTTCTGGTTCCAGGCAGTACCCCCTGGGCCTATTCCTTACATTTGAAATTTACTTTTACTGCTGTAGTGTGAGAAGGCATTTCATGAAAAGGAATATAAAGTAGGGTTGCCAAAAGAAAAATGCCAGCCATGTGTTGTATAAAGACACTGAAAGACCTCGTCTTGACAATAAATAGGGTTATAAATAAAATGTATGTATTCATTTGTAATGTGACTTTTCTGTCTTTGTTCCCTTTAATTATCAGTCATGGATCATTCAGGCAGCCCTAAAACGCAATTAAAAGTGTTTTCTATTTATATTTGCTGTTCGAAGTATGCACAGATAAGTGCTGAAAACACGGCTTTAGGTGACTGCTTATTTTTGTCGCGTATGGGGCATCAAAAAGAGCTGGCAACCCTAATCATAAGACTGAAAGTGTGTTGCAGGATCAGCACATTATTTCCTACACCCTCAATCCCTATTAATGCCAGAATAACAACAGTTTAACTTATACCTGAAACCCTACACCGCCATAAATAACATGCTGAGTTACTTCAAGTGTCCGGGAATGCACCCTGCATTCAGACAACTCACTCCTCATTCTCGCCCTTCACTTTTATGCTCACCCTGCACTCACAGCAATAACAATGCACTCACACTGACCACCATGCACTCACACCATTCACCCACTCACCCAGCACTCAGTCATCACTCTGCACTCTCAATACACTTGCGCTGTTTACCCTGTACCTCACCCTGCAGTTACAGGAGCACACTACTCACCCTGCACTCATGTCACACTTCCCTCACCTGTCCCCCTCACTGTTCAATCTGCAATCTCACTCAAATAAGCCCATCACTAACCATGCATTCTTTTGTCCAAATCTGCACTTACATATGGTCACCTCACTCACCCTGCAGTTGCTCCTCTTACCCTACTCTCACACTATTGCATCACTCTTACACTTTAATCTTTAATCTATGCCTACTCAGGACCATTAACTTTAAACAGTAGGCAGAGTATTTCCAGAATGGACGACTGACGACTCCGTGCAGTAATCACCAAGGTGGGATTATGAACAAAAGAAATACCATAAAGGGACCTGCAGAGAGACGAAAAACAAAATAGTGTGCATATCTCTCACCTCTTAAGCCATTGCTGAGCGCTGCATCCTATGGCACAATAAGCTGCATGCACCCCAGTCAGTGGTCCTCATGCACAACATGGAATGGGAACACTCCCAACATAGCATCAAAACAAATACAACGCCCTTCCAACCACAAACCCTACACATATTGTAGCTTGCTACTCATGTAGGCAAACGCTTCAGTGCTCCACGTAGGGATAGTAGCCCTCTGTAATTATAACAATACAATACATTCAAAACCGCTCCATCCCCTGTCTTCTTGGCTCTGTCCTTTAGCTCCTGCCTCCTTGCAGCCGTCCATTCAGTTCATGCCTTCTTGCATCTGCCTTCAACTCCTGCATTCTTGGCTCTCTCCGCTTATAAATAGGCTACCTCAATATTCTGAACATACGTGTATAGAGGCAAGAAGAAAGAAATGTATTCAGTTTAACCTGACATATATGCACCCCCTTGACACTTTCTTTTGCACAGACAAAAAGGGCATCATTTGAGTAAATAGCTTTGTTTATTTTGCTGCTGAGCTTCTTATTGTTTTGCCGGTCACTTAAATATTTGCGCCTTTATGCGCAAACTAAAGGGACTGACTTTGTTGAGACTGGTTTAATGTTCATGCTGCTAAACTTGTTATCGTTTTTACCACTCGCGTTGAAATATTTGCACCTTTATGCACAAATAAAAGGGCCATTGTTTGACTGGACGGGTTTGATGTTTATGCTGCTAAATTGTTGTTGTTTTACCAGTCAGTTTGAAATATTTATGCCTTCATGCACAAAACAAAAGGGCATTGGTTGACTAAAGTGGTTTGATTTTTGTATGCTTCTGCCTGCTGTACTTGTTACTGTTTTGCTAGTCACTTTGAAATATTTGAGCCTTCAAAAAGGGAATTGTTAGTTTAACCTCTTCCATGCGTTGGACGGCCCCCGGCCGTCCGACGTCAAGGTGCTCGTGTGCGTCGGACGGCCAGGGGCCGTCCGAACTGCACACGTGTCAAATTCCGCCGCACCGCGGCGGAATTTGCACCGCGTCGAAGAGGTTAAATTGGTTTGATTATTGTATGGTGCTGTAGTTGTTGTTGTTTACCAGTTGCTTTGGAATATATGTGCCTTTATGCACACACCAAATGGGGAATTGTTTTACTAACCTGGCTTCATTTTTGCATACTGCTGGACTTGTTTTTACCATGCACTTTGAAAGTATTTTCACCTTGATGTAAGAAGAAAATTGGATTGTTTTACAAAACATGCTTGATTTTTGTATATTGCTGGATTGGTGATTGCTTTATTATGCACTTTGAAAGTATTTGCACTTTTTCTTTTGCTTTACCAACTACAGTTTGTATAGATTGTCATTAAGCACTTGCTGATATGGTTTGTTTTTATTCTACCTGCAGTGTTATTTATGGTGTTGCTTTCACTTGTCTGTAATACGTGTGCCTTAAATCTTGCATTTAGCATTGTTTATACTACAGAAATGATAAATTAAAACAGACAAACATCTGCATCAATGTTCTGAAGCATCAAAACAGTTTTCTTCCTCAGCCTTGTTTGCCTGCCTGTTTTGCAATGCTTACTAATAAAGATATGATGGTAGAAATTGAAATTGCTTCCTCAGTTCACGTTGTTATGATCATGCACAACCCTTGACAGTTGCTAGTGTGTGGCATGCAGATAATTCACCAGTCTATTTCTCTTGACTTTCGCAGGATACTGAGTACCAACATATACAACCATCGACTTATTTAAAGGTGTTGAAGTCCACAGATATATTTGTGTAACCTACCCTGTCCATGAGCATAGTATTTAAATTATACAACAGCCATCTTAACCACAATGACGGCTTACATCTACTCTCTTTTGGGGCCCAACACCAAAAACAGCATTGCAATAACATTTGATTCTATATATTTGTCAGTCTAAAAAAAACACAGAAATATAATAAGCCACACGATGAAATTGTAGAAAATAATTCACACACTTATGCACAGTTTAAAATCAACTTTTAAGATCATTGCCTGTAAAATCATAACATGGCATATAGAGAGTATAAGCACAGTAGTGTTTTAAATGCACCAAATTGATAATGAGGTCTAAACGTTGTCGAATAGCCTCTCTACTTTACTACACTGACTGAAAACAGGAATATTTATATCACTTTTGCCTACAAAAAAAGCAATGGTAAGTTTACAATAATAAAGCTAATACTTACTTTGGACTAAGAATGTGAACTCAGAGTGGATCAATTGTATTTAACTAACACGTTAGCTGAAAAAGATTGATGAACTCTATATGTTGAATTTTAAACAGCAACTCTTCAATTTTCACTCCACTAATACCATTCTCCTGTATGTGTAGATGCCTTACACATACATTGGGAACTGGCATATTTGTCTTGAAGAAATCAGCTAATTAATACAGCATATCTGTACTTCATCTTCCCTGAATGACTGTGCTGTATTCTTTCCGTGAGTGAATGCAACGGTCTTGTACTGACTCCACGAAAAAGATCACAAGAAGTTCACTTTGAAAACAACCCATACTGAACTCGTCCCAGGGAATAAGCATTGTCATCCAAAGGGAACACTCCCACAAAAATGTGTTGCTGGTCTCCAGAAGTTCTCCAATGAAAGTATGAGAAGAGAAAAAGAGGTACAGGAAAATTGTGTTTGAAAAGTGGAGTTATCCGCAGCGCCAAAATGCATCTGAAATTTGGTTTAACTCAGGTTAGCGCTCAAAATGCAATTTCACATCAACAGGTTCCAACCCTGGGATGCCAAACCTTTAGAGAGGATTATGCTATTTCTGCCTTCAGCCTGAGTTGATGTCATTTGCGGAAGGGTTATTTTGTGGAGAAAAGTAATTTTTGTGTTTACCTTTATTAGATTATTTACATGGTTTACGATCGCATTTGTATAAAAAAAACAGCATCTTGAATTGATTGAACTATCAACAACATTGGTCTAACCCTAAAACGTGTGTATATTTCGAACCTATTTGAACATTATTATTAACCTAGGAATAGTAGACTTTAACTTATCCTCCGCTAGACACTCCTACAATATGGAAGCTCACATAATCAATGTGAGTTTCAAGGAACTTTTCTTTTTGTTCTTTTCACCGCAATTAACAACTTTTTAAAGATTTATAAAGTTCATAGCCGCTCATAATTTCGTTTTGATTATGTAATATCAAAATATTAACTACTATGGGCCTGATTCACAAAGGTAAACTTACACTTTTGTGTAAATTTACAATTGTTTGCTATTCACAAAGGTGTTTTACTAGTAGTATTTTTACAACTGCGGAGTCTCCGCACATAAAAAGACAGGACTGTCCCAATTTCTGTAATAAACAATCATGAGTAACAAAAATAAATAACTAAGGGCTTAATTTATATCTAGGCGGTATGGATACTCCGTCGCAATGGAGTATTCAAGCTGACAGGACTGAGGTCCGCCTGCCTGATTTAAATGTGGTGCGGACCTTTGGTTTAATCATGACGGAGACTACTCCATCTCTGCTGAGATTAAAACCCTCCGACGGCCCAACAGTGCAAGGGACAACAGATATTAACCTCTAATTCCACCCACCTAATTTCAATGGGCAGAATTAGAGGTTATTTTTTACTGCCCGTCACTGCCAGGAAAATCCTGGTGGTAGGAGGCAGTGAAAACTATAAAAAGAAAAAGAAAATACAAAAGAAAACAGTTTATCGTACAGCTCTGTCATGTTTGACAAAGCTGTCCCTCAAACTGCAAAAATCATTGACAGCAACTGCCATGACTGCAGTTCATGGCAGTGCTTCAAGAAATAACAGCTGGCTTAGTGGTCATTTCATTATTTGGTAGGTGGAGGTGCAGTCAAGGAGATGGAGTAAATTACTCCGTTACCCTGAGGGCAAAATCTCTGTCTTCTGAATCATAAATCGGCCCTTAAACAGTGGTGGCGCTGCATACAAAAGGGGGTGGGGTGGGGAAGAGGGATGCGCGGGAGGGGGAGCGCAGTGGTGGAGTTTAATAATAAAAAAAGGGAAAAAACGTGCCTTAACTTTAGTTTCCAGCCGCGTCCCGCGTCGCGCCTGGTATTTCCTCTTCCTTATCCCAGCAGGCACTGGGGCTGCATCAGACTCCCTTTCCAATCTCCGCGCTGCAGAGCAGCGCAGGGATTGGGCCTGAGCGGGCTGGAAAGACACTTCGCTCAGGTCAGGGAGTCTGTGTGGTTTCTCCAGCCCGGCTGTTCAATGCAGCAGGGTTAGAGAAACCTAATTGCGCATGTGTGTATTGGTCGGCCTGAGACAGCTGGCCAAACACACATGCGCACTTAGAGAGTGCACATAGCACTCCTCCTACCCCCTCCCATGCCCTGGCCCCGCCCCTCCCTGAACACACTGGCTGAGCCAGCAGCTGAAAAATAAAACAATAATGAAATATCGTTTTTTTTTAGCTGCCGGCTCTGAGCCGGTGAGGCGACGCTCCTCCGCCATTGCGGAGGAGCCGCCCCTGCCTTTAAAGCTAATATAATCATAATTGGTGAATTTCCATATATTTCCATATATATTTTTCATTTATTCTGCAGTTTCCCACCCAGAATAAATTAATTCTGACTTTGCTTTCTATTGAAGATTAGCTAACTTGGCCCACTAAGAGATGTGAAAGATTATTTATTTGATAAATGACCTTTGACTTCTCCTCATGTGAACTTTTAAAAAAAGGCCTATTACATGAGCAAGACCACAAAGGACCTAGAATAGGGGGCATTTTATATTTTTCTCTTAAGGTATATGTTGGACCTGGCCCTTTTTGTAGGGCCACCCCCAAACGTTTTGCCTTCCTCCTACTACTTTTTGCTGAATTCGTTTTGTTGGTTTTAGCACTCTGTGCACTTTACCACTGTTAACCAGTGCTAAGGTGTTTGGGATCTTTCCCTAAAACATGGTAGAATTGGCTTATACCCACTTGGCATATCTAATTTACTTATAAGTCCCTTGTAAAGTGGCACTACATTTGCCCAAGGCCTATAAATTAAATGCTACTAGTGGGCCTGAAGGACTGATTGTGCCATCCACTTAAGTAGCCTTTTAATCAGGTCTCAGGTCTGCCATTGCAGAGCCTTTGTGTGCTATTTAAACTGCCATTTCTACCTGGTAAATTAAACCTTTTACCAAGGCCCTTCTTTCCTTTTTAATACAAATAATTCACCCCTAAGGTAGGCTCCTTGACAGCCCCAAGGGGAGGTGCAGTGTATTTAAAAAGTTGGACATGTACTTTTAGTTTTACGTACTGGTGGTGAAAAACTCTAAAATGTGTTTTTCATGACTGCGAGGCCTATCTCTCCCATAAAATAACATTGGAGTTGCCTTACTACATTTTATAAGTGTAACATCCAAATGGGAAGAGATTACTGGTTCGTGTTTGGTTTCTCTGGAATCCGAATTTAAAATCCTATCTTATAGAAAAGTCAGATCTTAAATTACAATTCTGAAAATGCCACTTTTAGAAAGTTAAAAATGCCAGTGCTGATATAAAAATCACAATTCTTTTAAACAAGCGTATTGACATCAAACAATGTCGCTAAACACTTCTTTTCTGTGTGATTTAATCAGGATTTAATCAATCAAAATTCACATATAAAAATTCAGAACATAGCTATTTTTCTGTATGTTTATAACAATAAACAAAACTACTTACTCACACACCATGCCAAATACAAAATATCCAAATTTTCTTATCACACACACTCACTTCACCTTCAAACTCTCTGTCATTCTCATCATACACACAACCTCACATTCAACTCACATTAACCATCTACCAAACAACACAATATACATCATTTTCAATAAATCCAAAACAATTGAGCAATACATTAATTAAACAAATGGGGCCAAACGTAAACACATCTCCTCATTATACATCAAATTTTTAATATCTGGAGGTGAAATTAGTACACTTTGTTTGGCCACCACACGGTCGACGCGTTTCAACACCCAAAAAATTCGGAGTTCTCCTCAGGACCATAAAGCTGGAAAACAAAAACTCGATCATAAATTTACGCCAAACAGGCAACTAGATCCCCTGCCCCTGTAAGCTTTCCTCTACAGAACTATGCTTACCTTGGTATCTGTTGTGAGAACAGCCACACTTTGCTGAACGACATCCAACACTTCATCTCAAAAATCTATAAATCACAAAAGACTCCTATCAGTAAAAAACAGTCCCACAATTTACAACTGATAGTCTCAGTCTAAAAGTCAATAAACAAATGAGTCTCTTACATTACCAGCAGTGGGAGGTGACTTGGCAGAAGCTGCTATCTCCTCAATTATTTGGGGAGTTGCTGACTCAGTCCTGACGAAAAATCGACGGGGAGGAAAAAGGACAGACCTCATCATTTCCAGAAAGCACACGTGAAACTAATGTTTTGCGAAATAACAAGGGAGAAGAACACCTACTGGAAAAGTTTGGCAGGTGATGAAAATCCAAATCACGGTGACACGATCAAATTTTTCATTTTCTATGAAAAACAAAATAAATCCTTGTAATCTAAGAGTGCAAGTTGAATTTAAGAAAAACATTCTCTATATTCCACTCTACAGTACTAGGTCTCCACTTTGCAAATCTCAGCACGGTATACCGCCGGCGTGTGAAAACCACGCCGTCCTTACATTGAAAGGAACGCTTCTAATGGAATCTTTTCTGGCAACATATTCCTATACAAAGGAACTCCTCATACTGGGGGCCATACGAAACTCTTACCTAAATACTCAAGGCTGGAGTTTTACGGAGTCAATCTTTCCGGCGAGGCGTTTGACCGAACTCCTAACGCTGGTTCATGTCGCAGTTCCTCTGACGTACACAGTCAGAGTTTTTCATTGATTGCGTGGCTCCATACACGCGCCCCGTTGCCTGCTGGGAATTGTAGTCAGAACGTCCCTTTTAGCAGCGCACTGTTCAAAACGCATCTTTATAAATCTGAAAATCGATTTGGAGTGCACTAAACTTTTTACCTTATCTGTTTAATCTAATGATTAATCCCGAAATAAAAGGTTGATCCCGAAAATAACTATGCTCAATCTGCCAATTGATGGTCAAAGCATTGTCCATCACCCACCGGCTAAATGAGTGGAGGATAAGTTCACATTCCGTGTTTACTTGATACTTAGACCCCGCTAGGATAACTAGAAATCCCCTTGTTTCCTCACATTGAGCAATGGATGGAACAAATAGTCTGAAGTTCTCACTCAGTTTCTCATAACTTGTAAATCTCCGAGAGTTCATTCAATCCTCAACTGCTGTGTTGAATTTCACTATCAGCATTGCTTCACGTCGTGTCAGTTTTAATTCCAAATCACCTCCTCTGGAATCCTGTTCGACTTTAGAGATCACTGTCCATTTTAATTCTTTTCCGTATGTGAATTCAATCTCCAATGGTTGACTAATGGAGCTGTTTGCACATTTTTACGAATTCTAGATTTGTGTTGAGAAATCCTGTATCGTACTTCCTGATTTGTTTTGCTTATGTATAACTTTCTACAAGGACACAAAACTCCATAGACAACATTTTTGGATTTGCAGTTAGAGAACGTTTCATGTTTCCAGTAGATTGAATTATGAGAGAACAATGCTCCCTCAAGCGTTGAATCACAACACACGCATGTGCCACATTTATGATGTCCAGAGACTGGTGGCAGACCTACAAAATCACGTAGTGTATTCATCCTTGGTTTCGGTAATGCCGCTCTGACCACTTGATTCGCAATACTCTTTTCTTTTTTGAAAGCAAATAGTGGAGCTAAACCTAAAGATTGATCCAAGTTCTTTATCAAATGCCAATTTTGATGAATAACCTTTTTAGCCTGTTGAATTGGCAAAACGTTGAAACACACACTATTCTTTCCGTTGATCTTTTTTCTTTCTCTCTAATAGTGCTTCCTTAGGGTCCACCATGCCCTTTTCATTGCTTTTTTGAGAAGTTTTTTAGGGTACCTCGATCTATAGCTTCCTTAACAGATTATTGGCGTGTAGGGCATATTCGCTTTAAAAAAACAATTCCGCCTTATCCTTGAAAATTCAGTCAAATGGTAAATTTTCTTTGAGGCTTCTGGGATGATTGCTCGTGAAATGGAGAGCTTTATTCCTATCCGCTGTTTTTTTATATAAAGTCGTTACCAATCCTCCCTCCTGCAGCATAGACTTCAACATCAAGAATGGCATTTTTTGTTGTGAATGATTCATACTGAATTTGATGTCAGCTGTTCTGCTATTAAGCCAGCTATGGAACAAGTGGAGTTGTTCCTCCTGTCCTGTCCACTCCATAAAGATATCATCTATGAATCGTACCCAACTTCCAATGAATTGCACTAAATGGGTTGTTGTTGTAAATGAACTTATCCTCATATTGCGACATGTAGAGTACTGCCAACTCTGGGGCAAGGGACACCTCATTGCTACTCCTTTTACTTGAAAGAAAAATTCTCCATTGAAATTAAAGTAATTTTTCTTCAGCTGCAAAACTTGCCAATTCGACAATGAATTCTGTGGGGACACGCACTGGTTGTGTTCTGCTATTTAAAAAAGCAGATAATACTGCTATGCCTTCATCCTGAGGTATTTGGGTGTATAATGACACCACATCCAATGTCACTAGGAAGTTTTCTTTCTCAGTGAATTTCATAGAACCCAATTTGTTAATAAAATCTGTAGTATCTAGGAGGAATGATTGAACATCCTATGAATTTTTACAGAATAAACACCCTAGAATTCCTGTGTTCTATGTACTACCAAAAGTGCACAAAAATGAAACTCACCCGCCCGGAAGACCAATAGTATCAGGCTGTGAATCTCTATTGGAACCTATTTCTAAATTTGTAGATTATTTTCTAAAACCTTTTATGAAGGATGTTCAATCATTCCTCCTAGATACTACAGATTTTATTAACAAATTGGGTTCTATGAAATTCACTGAGAAAGAAAACTTCCTAGTGACATTGGATGTGGTGTCATTATACACCCAAATACCTCAGGATGAAGGCATAGCAGTATTATCTGCTTTTTTAAATAGCAGAACACAACCAGTGCGTGTCCCCACAGAATTCATTGTCGAATTGGCAAGTTTTGCGCTGAAGAAAAATTACTTTAATTTCAATGGAGAATTTTTCTTTCAAGTAAAAGGAGTAGCAATGGGGTGTCCCTTCGCCCCAGAGTTGGCAGTACTCTACATGTCGCAATATGAGGATAAGTTAATTTACAACAACAACCCATTTGTGCAATTCATTGGAAGTTGGGTACGATTCATAGATGATATCTTTATGGTGTGGACAGGACAGGAGGAACAACTCCACTTGTTCCATAGCTGGCTTAATAGCAGAACAGCTGACATCAAATTCAGTATGAATCATTCACAACAAAAATGCCATTTCTTGATGTTGAAGTCTATGCTGTGGAGGGAGGATTGGTAACGACTTTATATAAAAACAACGGATAGGAATAAAGCTCTCCATTTCACGAGCAATCATCCCAGAAGCCTCAAAGAAAATTTACCATTTGGCCAATTTTTAAGGATAAGGCGGAATTGTTTTTTTAAAGACGAATATGCCCTACACGCCAATAATCTGTTAAGGAAGCTTATAGATCGAGGGTACCCTAAAAAACTTCTCAAAAAAGCAATGAAAAGGGCATGGTGGACCCCACGGGAAGCACTATTAGAGAGAAAAGAAAAAAGATCAACGGAAAGAATAGTGTGTGTTTCAACGTTTTGCCCCAATTCCAACAGGCTAAAAAAGGTTATTCATCAAAATTGGCATTTGATAAAGAACTTGGATCAATCTTTACGTTTAGCTCCACTATTTGCTTTCAAAAAAGAAAAGAGTATTGCGAATCAAGTGGTCAGAGCGGCATTACCGAAACCAAGGATGAATACACTACGTGATTTTGTAGGTCTGCCACCAGTCTCTGGACATCATAAATGTGGCACATGCGTGTGTTGTGATTCAACGCTTGAGGGAGCATTGTTCTCTCATAATTCAATCTACTGGAAACATGAAACGTTCTCTAACTGCAAATCCAAAAATGTTGTCTATGGAGTTTTGTGTCCTTGTAGAAAGTTATACATAGGCAAAACAAATCAGGAAGTACGATACAGGATTTCTCAACACAAATCTAGAATTCGTAAAATGTGCAAACAGCTCCATTAGTCAACCATTGGAGATTGAATTCACATACGGAAAAGGAATTAAAATGGACAGTGATCTCTAAAGTCGAACAGGATTCCAGAGGAGGTGATTTGGAATTAAAACTGACACGACGTGAAGCAATGCTGATAGTGAAATTCAACACAGCAGTTGAGGGATTGAATGAACTCTCGGAGATTTATAAGTTATGAGAAACTGAGTGAGAACTTCAGACTATTTGTTCCATCCATTGCTCAATGTGAGGAAGCAAGGGGATTTCTAGTTATCCTAGCGGGGTCTAAGTTTCAAGTAACACGGAATGTGAACTTATCCTCCACTCATTTAGCCGGTGGGTGATGGACAATGCTTTGACCATCAATTGGCAGATTGAGCATAGTTATTTTCGGGATCAACCTTTTATTTCCGGGATTAATCATTAGATTAAACAGATAAGGTAAAAAGTTTAGTGCACTCCAAATCGATTTTTCAGATTTATAAAGATGCGTTTTGAACAGTGCGCTGCTAAAAGGGACGTTCTGACTACAATTCCCAGCAGGCAACGGGGCGCGTGTATGGAGCCACGCAATCAATGAAAAACTCTGACTGTGTACGTCAGAGGAACTGCGACATGAACCGGCGTTAGGAGTTCGGTCAAACGCCTCGCCAGAAAGATTGACTCCGTAAAACTCCAGCCTTGAGTATTTAGGTAAGAGTTTCGTATGGCCCCCAGTATGAGGAGTTCCTTTGTATAGGAATATGTTGCCAGAAAAAGATTCCATTAGAAGCGTTCCTTTCAATGTAAGGACGGCGTGGTTTTCACACGCCGTCGGTATACCGTGCTGAGATTTGCAAAGTGGAGACCTAGTACTGTAGAGTGGAATATAGAGAATGTTTTTCTTAAATTCAACTTGCACTCTTAGATTACAAGGATTTATTTTGTTTTTCATAGAAAATGAAAAATTTGATCGTGTCACCGTGATTTGGATTTTCATCACCTGCCAAACTTTTCCGAAGTAGGTGTTCTTTCTCCCTTGTTATTTCGCAAAACATTAGTTTCACGTGTGCTTTCTGGAAATGATGAGGTCTGTCCTTTTTCCTCCCCGTCGATTTTTCGTCAGGACTGGAGTCAGCAACTCCCCACATAATTGAGAGATAAACAGCTTCTGCCAGAGTCACCTCCCACTGCTGGTAATGTAAGAGACTTTCATTTGTTTATTGACTTTTAGACTGAGACTATCAGTTGTAAATTGTGGGACTGTTTTTTACTGATAGGAGTCTTTTTGTGATTTATAGATTTTTGAGATGAAGTGTTGGATGTAGTTCAGCAAAGTGTGGCTGTTCTCACAACAGATACCAAGGTAAGCATAGTTCTGTAGAGGAAAGCTTGCAGGGGATCTAGTTGCCTGTTTGGCGTAAATTTATGATCGAGTTTTTGTTTTCCAGCTTTATGGTCCTGAGGAGAACCCCGGAATTTTTTGGGTGTTCGAAACGCGTCGACCGTGTGGTGGCCAAACAAAGTGTACTAATTTCACCTCCAGATATTAAAAATTTGATGTATAATGAGGAGATGTGTTTACGTTTGGCCCCATTTGTTTAATTAATGTATTGCTCAATTGTTTTGGATTTATTGAAAATGATGTATATTGTGTTGTTTGGTAGATGGTTAATGTGGAGTTGAATGTGAGGTTGTGTGTATGATGAGAATGACAGAGAGTTTGAAGGTGAAGTGAGGTGTGTGTGATAAGAGAAAATTTGGATATTTTGTATTTGGCATGGTGGGTGAGTAAGTAGTTTTGTTTATTGTTATAAACATACAGAAAAATAGCTATGTTCTGAATTTTTATATGTGAATTTTTGATTGATTAAATCCTTATTAAATCACACAGAAAAAGAAGTGTTTGGCGATATTGTTTGATGTCAATGCGCTTGTTTAAAAGAATTGTGATTTTTTATATCAGCACTGGCATTTTTTGTGTTCTTTTGTTTAATTTTGGCTCAGCCTTGCTGATTAGAGCCACAACCCCTTGTTGCTCATTGTTACTTTTAGAAAGTTGGCATTCTCCTGCATTAGCCATTTAGTTCATGTAGCATATCTCTGCTCACATGACTGGGTGAAATAGGCAGTTGGGCTTTGTGTATTCCTCCTAGACAGCCACACACAATAGGAGCCTAGATGTGACTGGATGGGCCATCACTGGCTGGATGGGAGGGAGGAGCTGGGCACAGCCTCACTTACACCTGAAAAGGCTGTACCTGTCTTCACACAAATGGCTGCATACTTCCTGCAGTTAGTCTGGAGCCAGGATAGGGAAAGCAGGGCATCTTCGTACTCGAAAGGCATGCCTCTAGATCAGGGGTCTCCAACCTTTTCTGTAATGGTACCTACTTATGTTTAAATGAATATCATGCCGAGCTACTAATATTATTAGTGCTGTAATAGTGACCAAATCAGACAAGATTATATTAGTGGACCCCCCATGCAAGATGGTCAGCAGTGATCACCTCAGCGCATCAGGCAGAGTTGCCAGTAGTAATGCAAAAAAGGCTTTATCAACTTGGAATGCCTCTACATTGTTAATACATGACAGCCATAACTGCAGTGTTCCTGAGACCAAGTTAATATGTCTCCCCAGGGCAAAACTCAAGTATCAGCTTTAGATATATTTTAGAAATTCAAACATTATTCTCCAAACATTAGCTTATGAGTTCTGCAAATATGCACATTATCATCTCAAATACACCCTTCAAATTTTGGGATTCATATATTAATTCAACCAAACAGAACTAATATAGTAGGCTGGGCTCCACATAGAAGAGCTACTTACAGGTAGCTTGTGAGTTACTAGTAGCTCACCAGCTACTCATTGAAGAAGCATGCTCTAGAAGCTTCTCCCCACTTCAAAGGCACAACTGTGTATAAAAGAAGGACCTCAGACACCACCACTTCAGTACACTTCTCGGCCTGTGGATACTCTGCCAGGAAGAAGGACTGCTGTGCTGCTGAATGACTGCCACTCTGATGGACTCCTGCTTTGCTGTGCTGATCTGCTGCCTGCTCCCCCCTTGCCTGGATGAGAAGGAATGTACTGGCATCACTTGAGCTCAGAACCCAGAGTGACTCCAAGGTCTAATTAGCTGGCCTCCTGAACTGAAGCCTCAGGGACATACCAGGCTTCCAACTACCTTGCACCTGCACCTGGACTCTGCCATCTGTGAGTCTTCCCTGCCAAGTGGAGCCACCCCACTCCTGTATCCTTGGAAGAGGGCCTATGGTGCTTTGCCAGCCTTCGAGGATCCAGCACAACCAATGCGTCTCCTCTGCTGTGCAGCGCAAATTGAAGCAGAATCACCGCATCATCGCAATGCGTGGATCTGAACCACTGCAAAAGAACCGCATTGCATCACAGTCCGATGCCGCATCGAAATCACTGCTACACTGTGCAGCATATCTCCAGCGCAGGCCCCTGCATCTTTCACTAATGGCAGCCTCGACGATGACGCCGGACACCGCATCACAGCCTCGCAGCTCTTCAGAACCGACGCATTGCCCTGATGGCATGCCGCATCCCCACCGCTGGACTTAACATCGTAATCACGGTCAATGGGAACCTTGACATTGGCTCAACAGGACTCTGCCCTCAGTGTTGTGGCTGGCCAACATTCCTCAAGATTTTCTATGACTGTTCCTCTGAAATGAAAGAATTGTTATAGAATTTATAGCCAGACATATGTGATATGAGAGAGGGCTGCAGTGACAGGAAAGCCTTTGTTTGAAAAGGCTTTGAAGTTGGTGAGTTGGCCACCTCACCCCAGAGATAATTAGGTTTGAAAAAACCTCAATTACCTTTGAGCCACAGAAGAATCAACTGCATTGACGTGAATAAGTCCCCATCTCTGAGGGGTCAAACATATAGGCCATTCAAGTGACAAGAGAGGTAAGCAAATTTCGATGTGTTCATTAATATTATTTTCTTTATTTACCTACACACTTTGAGAATAATATTTATATTACCAAAATGGATTTTAAGCCAAAAGGTCTTGCACAAAATATATCAATCTCAGATTTACAAACTAAAAGTGCATAACATTGTAATGTATACTGAGCATATGCTTCCCAAGTGGTAAATTTGTCATATTAAATTAGGTAAAATATTTCTTTTGAAAAAGCAGGTCTAGCCTTCTCAGTCACAGCAATGTTTAAGCTTGTGTAGCAATTGTGCTTAATGTAAGTTGAATACACTTAGCTACTTGCTTACATTTATAATTAGAAATTTGGGCTCTCTGCACCATCTGTGAACACATTCAAGCTGTCTTACAAAATAAGGTCAAGTACGCTGATTTCAAAACAAACTATTTTTCATCCTTAGGGCTTGGAACATGAAGTTGGGGTTATTTAGCAGGCCTTTACTGGTTAAAGGGCCCATTATAAGTTAACCAGAGTCCAAAATTGAAACATGCAGGTGAAATAGAGTAAAATACTGGATCTCATACAGCCGGAATCTGCAAATGGGGCATGGCTTTAGATTTATGAGAAGGTACTAATATGAGAAAGTTAAAGTAGAGAAACATCAGCAATGGTCTCAGTTATAAACATGCCTTTGTAAATACCAACTGTAGCAAGTGACCCAGGTGGTCACCACACATCTGTTGGGAATCACATTGTAGGGAAGCTACGAAGTGGGATGGGGTTGTCTCCTCAGTAGGGGTTGCAGGCATCCTCAACTTTCCAGATATCTGTCTATGAAATTCAGCTTCTCAAGCAAATGATCTCAAACAAATCCTCGGGGCTTCTTTCCAGTGTGTGGAAAACAGATTTCATAGTCAGGAAGCAAGAGTAAAGGAGAATCACACATTTCTAAAATAGTTCAAGATGTCCTTAAAATGTAATAATTACCTAGGAGATTACTCAAGGAGGTGAGATGCCAAGTTCAAACCTATTAAGGGTAACAGTAAATGTCAGAAAAATATTTTAAGAAACTGGGCCCTGCCTTAGCAGCGAGGAAAGAATCACATTAAGCAGAATCCTATCCAGGTTCAATTACATTTCATGGTAAATAAAAGTGGTGGTAGGAGTGTATCCTGTTATTAGCAGTCATGAGGAATATCTTCTCTCACATCCCACTTTTATGTCAACTGTAAAGAATTCATGATGAGAGTGGAGAATACACACCATCATGTTGGTGATTCTGAAATGAAGAAAATCAGCCTTGCATTAAAATCTCCAGGATGACACCAAGTACAAGCACAACTGAGAGATCAGATATTCCAACATTGTTTTTAAAGTCTGAAGGTCCTTAAGCTCCAGCTGTGCTTGCGCTGTAGCCCTTCTAGGAAAGGCTCAAAAAGGGGTTTCAGCTGTAATATATAGTCTAGAAAATATTTAGTGAGATTGATACCATTCAAAATGAAGACAAGTTAGACAAAATGTCTAACTTCAATAGACATTTTGAAGTTTGAACTGACAAATAAAATAGATGATTTAGTAAAGATAATTGATATGGAAACAAAAAATGAGGAACCTGAAAATTGCTCTTTGCAAGGTTTCTTTTCATTATTTTTATTAATCAAAAACAAAAAGTCTGTGTAAATATTATAAATATCCATCATAATTCAAGAGTTCAATCAAAAACAGGAAGTACAACATATCTCCAGCAGAGTACGTAAGAAAGAGAAGGATATAACATCCCGTTAAGTGCAAACATCACAAAATCACAAACAAGATAAAAAACACTGACACAGCTAAAACGACAGGAAAAACTTAAAAGCATGATAAAATGACTCAGTCCAACCAATTATTCCATATCTCCCCATCTTTTTCAAAGCACCTACTCTTTGTTCATAGAGCTCTTCAAGGCATTTCACCCACTTCCTTTGCAAGAGTAAAGATTTAGCTATCAGCGGTGTGATAAAAAAGGAATTGTTGCTGTCGTAGTGTAATTTGGATAAATGGAGGACACATGCCGAATAAGTCTCCATAGGGATCTGGATAAATCCTAACCTGCAGCTTATGGCTAATAAAGCAAAATATATTTTGCAAAAAACTTCAAAGAGCCGGACATGTGAGACAGACATGAAGCCAGTCACCCTTCACGTGGCCACATCTAAACATGCTGCAGAGATGGCGGGAAACATTTTTTGCAACCGCAGGAGAGTATAATTCAGCCGTCATTAGGAGTAAAAAGACCTCCTTTTAAAATTTGCTCCACAAACAACTTTATGGGCCATTTGATTATAGTGGCCCCATGACCATAGATCAATCTTGCATTCTGTGACGGCCCACACACTAGTCAAAAATGCGGGGTCCACTACCTTGCATAGCTTCTTATAAAATAACAGGTACCAATTCCCTATTCCACTGAGGCTGGTCTTGAAATAGGCTTGAATAATGTCCCCGGATAGTGAATTAAGAGGTTGTGTGTAGCTCCCTGAACAATGAATGATTTGCAGATAAGAGAATACCAGTTCAGAAGAGATGTTTGTATTATTGGTAGGGGCAATCCCTCAAACGGATGTGGGGACGAAATTGAGGAATCTGAAATTCCTCTTTTAGTTTCGTATATCTAAAAACTACGATGTGAGGTAGCTTGTATCTAGTGCGTTTAGGACGTTTTGGCATTTTTACGAAGACAGGAAGCCGGATATCAACCTCACGTAACATCTGCTGGAGGTAGAAGTAATCCGAATGATTACTGATCGTTGCCATGCAAACAAGCCAGTCGAAGAACACAGCTTGATAGTACTTTTTAAGATTCGGGAGAGGTAACCCTCCATCTTCAACATTAAGCTGTAAAGTCATCATATTAGTGTAGGCTTTCTTCCCCTACCATAAAAAGTGGCAAAGCATTGAGTCGATTTCAATGAAAAAGGATTGGGGAATTTTGAACTCGAAATTTGAAAAAATAAAAATGGATAGTGGAAGAATAGGCATCTTGACTAAAGCTACACGTCCTTCAATAGAAGCAGCAGAGAGTGCCACTGAAGTAATAACCCTTGTTAAAGGTGGTGGTATAATTGAGTCTGAATACATCTGAACCATTTTGTGTAACAAAGATGCCTAGGTATCTGATGGGATGAGTAATAGAATAGTGAGGTCTCATTGTGGCCGGTAGAACCGCAGGGGTAATGTTGAAGAGGAGGGCTTCAGATTTGGCGTGATCGATTTTATAGCCTCCCATATCTGTAAAAGCCTCAATGTTGGCGAGTGCATTGAGAATATTGCTCCTCTGCAGCCAGATATAAAATCACATTATCTGCAAGGAGTTTTATCTTGGGTGCGCCATGAATGCGAGCCCTAATCTGCAAATCTTGCCTTAATGCAGCGGCCAAAGGTTCACTAAATAAGGCAAACAGAACGGGTGATGTAGGGCGCCTCTTTTAATGGAGACACACCCCACCATTTGAGAATTGATTATAATTATGGCCTTGGCCTACTTATATAGATTTTCTAATAGGCATACCATTTTCCGTGGAAAACTGAAATTCAATAATATGGCAAACAGGAACTCCCATTTTAGTAGATCAAAGGCCTTTTCGGTATCGACATGATAATGGCCGCTTTTGTATAATTATTGGAGTAATAATCAATCACCTGAAACAGAAAGTTGGTGTTGGATGAGCTCAGCCTAGCAAGCAAGAAACGCTTTGGTCTAAATGGACCAAAGTTTGTGCTTGGGGGCTAGCCTGACCGTGATGATTTTGGTGAAGATTTTGTAGTTGCTATTTAGCAGGCTCATTGGGTGATAAGAGCTTGGTTTGTCGGGGGATTATCTTTTTTCAAGAAACTAATATTCACTGCTTCCGTGAATGAACTGGGTAGCTCACACCCTTCAAGAATCTCATTGAAGAGAATGACTAAAAACGTGGCCAATTGGGATTCGAATACATTATAGGTTTCAGCTGGTAGGCAATCACATCCTCAACCTTTAGCATTTGGGGAAGATTTTATTGCATCTTGTACTTCAGCCATTGAAATAAGTGCTGTGGCAGTAGCTTGTAGCTCACTGGATAGAGCCCGTACCCAAATGGAATGCAAAAATTCCTCAATATGTTCAGGAGAGAAACTATTAGTTAAAGCATATAACCCTGTATAGTGGTCAAGGAAAACTTTTCCTAACAAATCTAGTTGAGTTACCACTCGGCTCTCCGCTTTGTTAAAGATTGCTTCAATAACCTTTCTATTCTTTATTTCTTAACTGACCATGCCAAAAGCACCCTAGGTGCTCGGACTCCTCATAGTATTTCTGAAAAAAAGTATTTTTTGATTGACAATTTCCCTTGACATGTAAAAATATTGAGATTTTTGGCGCACTTGTTGGACTTTAGATTTTGTAATCGGAGTTTGGATCGTAGAGTGAGTGAGCGTGGCCAGATTGAGTTCATGCTGTAGAGCCACAACCTGTTCCCTCCTATGTTTGTTAATTTGCGCTCTAAAATAAATGGTGCACAGACATAGGGGTCGATTCTGATCTCGGCCGGAAGCGCACCGAATACGATTCGTCCGGAAAAAATACAAGCCGAACGCGGGTTTCCCGACCGATTCGAACAGTCGTCCGAACGAGCAAGTACGATGCGCATTACTGCCCAGATTCCGACCGAGCCGTACGTACCCATTCCAGCTCCAGTTCCCCGCCCGAGCCTGATCCGTAAAGGCCGATTCGAGTCGCACGGAAGTAAAAACACAGCACCTTCCGGCCGGACTAGTACGATGCGCACTCCGTACGCGCCAAACTGGTCGCTATGTCCGGCACGTCAGAGCATCCGGGAGAGCTGCAAATAAGCTCCGATTCGCGCCACAAGACGATCCACGGCTACGAGACGAACAAGCCAGCTACGAGTACGAGTCGAAGCCACGAGAAACCCGAACGAGACGACCCAACCATGAATCCCATCGCGCAGGTCCTACCAATACTGTACATCTATTACCGGAACCGGTACGGACGCGTACGGCGCAGACGGTAAGTCAGACACCCACTACAAAAACAAACGACGCATACCCGACATATGTCACACACATAGGGATGCAGAAATGATGTACACTAGCAACAGCCGAACCATAGGGGCGGGATGGCTATCACCAATGCCATACACACCCATAGGGGCCTGATGGCTACCACTACCACCACCCCTACTCATGGGAGGCTGGATGCCTGTCACTACTACCATCCCCACTCATAGGGGGATGGATGCCTACCACTACCACTACCCCTACTCATGGGGGCCTGGATGCCTGTCACTACTACCATCCCCACTCATAGGGGGATGGATGCCTAGCACTACCACCACCCCTACTCATGGGGGACTGGATGCCTGCCACTACTACCATCCCCACTCATAGGGGGATGGATGCCTACCACTACCACCACCCCTACTCATGGGGGCTGGATGCCTGTCACTACTACTATCCCCACTCATAGGGGGATGGATGCCTACCACTACCACCACCCCTACTCATGGGGGCCTGGATGCCTAGCACTACCACCACCCCTACTCATGGGGGGCTGGATGCCTGTCACTACTACCATCCCCACTCATAGGGGGATGGTTGCCTACCACTACCACCACCCCTACTCATGGGGGCCTGGATGCCTGTCACTACTACCATCCCCACTCATAGGGGGATGGATGCCTACCACTACCACTACCCCTACTCATGGGGGCCTGGATGCCGAGCACTACCACCACCCCTACTCATGGGGGCCTGGATGCCTAGCACTACCACCACCCCTACTCATGGGGGGCTGGATGCCTGTCACTACTACCATCCCCACTCATAGGGGGATGGATGCCTACCACTACCACTACCCCTACTCATGGGGGCCTGGATGCCTGTCACTACTACCATCCCCACTCATAGGGGGATGGTTGCCTAGCACTACCACCACCCCTACTCATGGGGGCTGGATGCCTACCACTACCACCACCCCTACTCATGGGGGCCTGGATGCCTGTCACTACTACCATCCCCACTCATAGGGGGATGGATGCCTACCACTACCACCACCCCTACTCATGGGGGCCTGGATGCCTAGCACTACCACCACCCCTACTCATGGGGGCTGGATGCCTGTCACTACTACCATCCCCACTCATAGGGGGATGGATGCCTACCACTACCACCACCCCTACTCATGGGGGCCTGGATGCCTGTCACTACTACCATCCCCACTCATAGGGGGATGGATGCCTACCACTACCACCACCCCTACTCATGGGGGCCTGGATGCCTGTCACTACTACCATCCCCACTCATAGGGGATGGATGCCTACCACTACCCCTACTCATGGGGGCCTGGATGCCTGTCACTACTACCATCCCCACTAATAGGGGGATGGATGCCAAGCACTACCACCACCCCTACTCATGGGGGCCTGGATGCCTAGCACTACCACCACCCCTACTCATGGGGGGCTGGATGCCTGTCACTACTACCATCCCCACTCATAGGGGGATGGATGCCTACCATTACCACTACCCCTACTCATGGGGGCCTGGATGCCTGTCACTACTACCATCCCCACTCATAGGGGGATGGATGCCTAGCACTACCACCACCCCTACTCATGGGGGCTGGATGCCTACCACTACCACCACCCCTACTCATGGGGGCCTGGATGCCTGTCACTACTACCATCCCCACTCATAGGGGGATGGATGCCTAGCACTACCACCACCCCTACTCATAGGGGGCTGGATGCCTACCACTACCACCACCCCTACTCATGGGGGCCTGGATGCCTGTCACTACTACCATCCCCACTCATAGGGGGATGGATGCCTACCACTACCACCTCCCCTACTCATGGGGGGCTGGATGCCTACCACTACCACCATCCCCACTCATAGGACGGGTAATGCATGACACAACCAGCATACTCCAACATAAGGAATGTCAGCAAAAGACATCCCCCAACATCATGACAAGAGTGTGTAGTCTGTGTCAAATGCCTACAACACTGAACATGACATTGAACATACAATGTGACCCCCTATCACATGTGTCACACAAAAATGTGTGTGGCCTTCACAATGCAAGCAGACCATGACCACTGTGGGAATGGGGTCTAAACCCCCATCATCACAGTGACCAAAAGGTAAGTGTGGGGTCCATAGCTGACGCACAGTTTTGAACATTGTGGCAATGGGGTCTAAACCACCATCATCACAGTGACCAAAAGGTAAGTGTGGGGTCCATAGCTGAAGCACATTTTGAAGATTGTGGCAATGGGGTCTAAACCCCCATCATCACAGTGACCAAAAGGCAAGTGTTGTCATGGAAAAAGCTGCAACTGCCAAACAGCATGGATGATTCCTGGTCACAGAACAACAAACACATCAGTGGCAAAGTAGTGGTTGTGTCCCATAGCAACATAGATTGGGTGAGGCAAACAGTGCAGTGCAAATAAAACATACCTTTGGCCATGTGTAGACAAACATCACCCATGGGGGCTGACATTGACTCCATTTATCAATTACACAATGCCAGAAGTGACCATCATAATGCAGACCCACATATCTGCACAAATGGTCACACAAATGTAGATATCCTGTGGAGACTGTAGATGTGAGGTGAACAAATACCATACCAAGGCAGCAATGGGACATACAAACCATGATTATTGTGCTGACTGATGACCTAGGAGTCCCAGGGACAGCAGGGGAAATCCTCCAAACAACATACGGGCAATGGCACACTAAAGATATGCCAATGCAGTAGTGCAGATGCACAAACACAAACAGGCAGCCTCACACTGCATATCAAACACAACAGGTGATGGGGGGGGTGCCAGTGTCCCCAGGCAACCACACAACACATGAGGAGGCCTGAATTCCAATTACACAGATGTGTATACAGTGCCATACAAAAGTAACTCATGGATCAGATTCCCCTATGTGGGCAATCAAGCATCGTTAGATGAGAGGGAGCCCAAATTACACATGTCACACAAGCTTGTAGGAACAGCAACTAACACAGCAAGAGACAGACCCACCACAGCACTACCCCCAGGGACCCCACATTGTGGTGACACTAGCCTGCATGATAATCCCACTGTGATGACAAAGGTAGATGTCGTTCACACTGTGAACCACAGCCATGTGTCCTGAGCAACAAACTACCATCACACCTACACAAGCACAAATCAATCAGCACGGCCTGTCAGCCAAGGCCAATATGGAGGTAGGGGTCTAGCCGTGCAAGAACTCACA
Organism: Calotriton arnoldi; assembly: GCA_963921515.1. NCBI lineage: Eukaryota > Metazoa > Chordata > Amphibia > Caudata > Salamandridae > Calotriton > Calotriton arnoldi. The sequence continues at coordinate 26,475 of CAWUFW010015217.1, read as the reverse complement.
TTTGCACACACTCAACACCACACACCTTGATCTCCACCAATGTGCAGCAGTGAAGCTCACATGGACTGGTGACATTGCACATGCACCCATGACAATCCCAGGGGTGGTGGTGGGAACTAAGGTGCAGAAACCCATCACACATGGCCAGTCAACAAGACTTGTGAATGTCTGACACACTGCACAGTACGCGGTACATGGGCATGACGTGAAATCCACCCCAATCAATGGGATCCCGGCCACAGTCACACACCAATGAAGAAGCCAAGGTGACCCACAAAGAACACACGTAGGCAACTTCCAACATTGCAGCTCTGACCCTGAGGAGTGGCAGCAGTCACACACACAACGTGTCACAATCACTGAAAGCTACCACAAACTGTAAATTACATGACTTGTGTAACCAACAAGTGCCAAGGGGAATCCTGACTGTGTCCCATCTGCGTTTGCCCACATCCCCAGCCCTGACAACAAAGACAACTAGGGATGACAACCTGATGAACATTAGTTTGCCATGCACCCACATCCCGGAGAAACAAGGTCCAATATGCTGGGTGAACACAGGACAACTCAGCAAGCATCACAAACAGGAACATCCGTAGGGACACAGCCTGTGTAGGAAAAGGGAAGGGAACACACACAGACATGCTTACACAACACACAACACGGGCCCAGGCAATGTCACAGGATTACACACTGCCATGAGGGCACTCCACTCCTGTGGAAGGTCCGCTGTGCCAAACCTTGTCTGTGCACGACTCAAACATGTCAGCAGAACACTCGGTCAGTGAGTCAACAATTACAACACACTGAAGGCTCTGCTCACATCAGCCTGGGTACGGGAGTGTCACTTCAGTCATCTGCATATACCCAAAACACGTGTCAAGCAAGTTGCACTGTATACACAGATGAGTCCTTCAACATTGATGTACTAAACTGCATGTCCAGTGGAGATGGGCACACAGTCCGGGAAATAGAAACATTGAACAGTGGTAAGCCCACCAGATGTGCATCAGTGTAAGCCACAGATGTTAATTTACAAATGCAAAACGTACATCCCTGTGTCAAATGCTGAACATTACACCCTCAGACTGCAGCAAAGGATGCTATGGATCCAGACTAGATTAGGACACATATCCCATGGACCACACAGCAGCACTTCATTTTCCTGATCTGAACACTATTACAACAGCAAATGCATGATGATACTCATCTACATCATGTACATCAAAAGAAAAACCACTAGTAAACAAAAAGAGGCTTTATTCAGCAAATGTGAAAGAAAAATTTGAAGTCCAAAAGAAACTAAGGCCAATGGCCAGTCCACATACACAGTCCGAACAGGGTGATATGTGACAACTTGTCACCCATTGCTTGCCTGCACTGGTACGGACAGGGGACATCCCCTCGGAGGGGCATACAAGGGGCAGGCCAGGCACCGCAGGGACAGGATCAGGGGATGCCAGAAGGAGGCAGTGAAGGGGTGGTGGGTGCAGGAGTGTCACCGGCAACTGCAGTGGAGGTGTCTGACTCAGTGGGGGCCGGCACCACTGAAGGGCACAAGTCAGATGGTGTGGGTGATGGCACCACTGCAGTGGGCCGGTCAGATGGAGTGGACTGGGTCCCCACTGCAGTGCCCAAGTCAGACAGGGTGGTTGTGGACTCCACTGCAGTGCATAACTCCAAGGGAGTGGAAGGGGGGCAGATGAGGTGGGCAGGACAGAGGGGGGACCCGGTCTCCACACCAGTGGCACAAACAGGCCGAGCATCTGGGTTGGGGGTGGAAGAGCAAGTGGTAGGGGGGAGGGCCTAAGCAGTTTGGGGATGCGGTATCGGTGTGTGGGGGAACCTGGGGCAGGGTGTGGTGGGGGAACCTGTGGAGTGGTGGCCTGGGGGGATGGAAGAGAGAGACTGCGTGGTGGAGCTGCGTGGTGGTGGTGGTAGGGTCTTGCCCTTCCTGGTCCGGGGGGACTTCCTAATGGGGTCCTCAGTCTGCCTGTGCCTGGGGGAGGGTGTCCGGGTGTGAGGGGCACTCCCCTCTGTGTGTGGTGGTCGCCTCTTCCGCCAGTACGTTGGCTCAGATGGATCTGTGGGGAAGAGGCCAAGCTCACAGAGGAAGAGCTTCTGGGAGGGGGGGGTTGCAGGTGAGGCAAGAGAAGGGGTTTTGGAGGGAGAGGTATCTGAGGACTGCGCAGTGCTCGTGGATGCATGTATGTGTGTCTGGGCCCCATCCCCTGTGAGTGAGGTATCAGTCCCCTGACTGTGCGTGCGTGTGCATCTGGATTTTGGCGTGTGTGTCTGTGCTGGTGCGTGCCGGTGTGTGTGTGCTTGGGACAGGTAGGGTGCTGGGGATTGTGGATGGGGCAGAGGTAGGAGGGGTGAGGGACTGTTGCAGGAGGGACACTGCTGCCGTCAGTGAGGAGGCCATGGACTGATTGGTCCGATGTAGGGCAGACATGCCAGATGACATGCCCTCCATGAATGACACCAGTTGTGTCAACAGACCCGTGTGTGCATGGAGGACACTCAGCATTGATGTCTGCCCTACATGGATCTGTTTCAGCAAGTCCAAAGACTCCACACTCAGGGCAGCAGGGGAGACAGAGGCAGGGGGTGCAGTGCCTGGCATGAAGGAGATACGCTCCCCTACATGGGAGCCTCCACGGACATGTGGGATGGGAGCAGATGGGAGGGTGGAGATGGTGGTGGTGGCGGGGACAGACTTGCTTGATTTTGTCCGTGGTCTGCTGACACCCGCCTCCACAAGGGAGTCCTCACTGGAAGTGCTGTGTTCCTCAGCCGAGGTGGTCGTAGCTGAGGTCTCCTCAGTGTGGCTCCCTCACCCTCCGTGCCACTGGGTCCCTCGGTCTCCTCTGCAGTGGACCCAGTCTGGCTCTGCCGCTCCTCTTGGTCCATGGAGCTGTCTCCTCCTGTGGCCGTGGATGTATCTGCAAACAATCAGGATAAACAGAGCAACATTAGTCACCTGTACTGACCACACACACCACAGTAAGTACAGCACATCACAGAGCAAGCCCTGCCATCATTCGCTAGACATTGCAATAAGTGCTGACACTGATTTGAAGAAGCCCATTGTCTGCCTGACAGTCATTCATGCCACTCATATCCTACCTGTCCATGCACCCATCTGTCTGGTGCCTGTTGTATGCGACTAATCATATGTGCACACATGCACCACATACACAGTTGTTGGACATCCAAGAGAACATATGGAAATGTGTCACTCCAAACACATGCCATCTCCTGCCACTGACTCAGTACATGTGTCAGGAAAAGTGATGGGCAGAGTCTCTGTCGCTATGCGGGTTTTGGTTCCATCACCAGACACAATGATGTCCTCATGTCCTGATAAACAATGCAACAATGGTGTTCATGCATGCATTTCACACTACTGCTGGATCACCCTTTGCAAGTTGAATGTCATGGCACAGGCCTGTCTGGCAAGTCAGTCATAACTGTCTCCTGTCACAGGGGCAGTGCATACACACAACACCAGTCTGCACTGTGTCACAATCATGGAAGTTTTGGGAATGCAAGCCCTGTAGCTGACAGGTGCACATGTGCACCCCTGGCCACCCACATCATGAGGACTAAGATGATCCCACGTCATTCAAATGAGACATTTGAGTGACTGCAAACACAAATCCATACACATGAGCACTTCACCGTCTGATGAGAATGAACCAAAGCTGCCTGCACCTCAATGTTTCATACACCATTGTGCACAGTCAAGGGATCAGAGACCTATGCATTAACCAATGTGCAGATCCTATAGTCACAACTCAGATGGCTGGCCACCCCAAATTGTTAAACACTCCAGGAGTCCAAAAAGCAAGGCCACACCACGGTGACACAGAGGCAGACACCTGAGTGCACTCTTCACAATGCCCAAAATGTATGCTGACACACGGGAGTGGGAGAACAGAGTGCCTTCGATGTCCGGAGTAGGCATTCCAGTCATGGTCCATATGCAACATGGTATTACCCTGAACACTAGGCAGGTGGCTATGCATGTGTCACACACATGATGTACATACTCCTGATGCTCCTACCTTGGTCTCTGCTGCAGCATGGGTGTGTGGCACATACCCCAGACATGTGGTGAGTCAGAGCAGCAATTGGAACACATATTAAAGCCATACCCAGAGTACATGTCAGATCACAGGCATTGTGTGAGCAATTGTACCACCCATGCAGCCCACAACAAAGTTCCTGTAACTGATGCTGTCCCCAACTTGAACCACAGGTAACTGCAAGTACACAGTACCCAAGTGACCTAAGTCACAGACTGTAAGGGCCACACCTGTGTATCAGATGAGGAGGGGGCATGACACAAGTGAGGGACATGAGTCCAGGACGACAAGACAGTCGTACTGTGGAAGTGTAACCAGGCTAAAGGAGTGCATAGAGCATGTTAGTCATAGTACCCAGAAAAGGCTAGCACTTACCCCCTCCTTGCTGCTGTCTGGCCTTCAGCTGCCCATCCAGGTCAGGGAAGACCACCGCCAGAATCTGGAGCATGTGGGGGGTCAGGGTCCGGTGTCCGCCCCTCCTGCGAGGAGGTGACAGCTTCAGCTGGACCCTTGCGATCCTCCGGGTCCATTCACGAAGGTCCTGCCACCTCTTCTGGCAGTTGCGGATCCTGCGCCTGTAGACCCCCACAGATCGTACTGCCTGGGCGATGGTCAGCCAGATCTCCTGCTTCTGGTGGGCAGCAACCTGTGAGGATGACAAAGTGAAAAGGCCATTACTACACATGCAACATATCTGTGCATCACACAGTTGGATATACATGTCTCAATCACAGGGGCATATGATGTACACAGGTAGTGCAACTATGGCTATGAACAGTTGTCCAGCAGTTACTAAATGGTATCATTGCCTGGGAAGTCAAACCTTGTTGGAATGCACTGTTACTGCACTATACCTGTTCAGTGCATGTAACTACACACTTTGGGGGGTGACAACTACTCAGTGAGCATGCTAGCCACTGGTGTACACACTGTAAGTCTTGCTAGTCAGACAACATGCACAATTAGTAAGGCAGTGGACAGCACACTCACCTGCTCCCCTGGATTCCCATACAGCTTGCTGTACTGTGGAAGGAGGCTGTCCAGCAGGGCCTGGTTCTCCTCAGTGCTGAAGGCTGGGGCTCTCTCCACAGTACGTGCCATTGCAGTAGCCAGAGGATGCAGAGACAGCAGCAGTGGTAGTGGCAGATGTCGTCCTGGAGCATGTAGTGCAGGCAAGTGAGCTCTCAGGGGAACAGCCAGCATTATATGTGTGCTGCAGAGGCAGATACTCTCCCATGTGTCCAAAGTGATATGTCCAAGTCGTTTGCATCTTCTGAATCTGGCCAATCCATGGAATTGCACCACTTATACACGCCTACAGCATCCTTCAAAATTTCAACTTGATGACACCCATGAATTTGCAACATTGTTGTGGGTGGCCAACTGCATTCACTGCATCCGACTCGTACAAGCTTCGAATACGCGTCCGTTAACATGTCAGTCCATAGACAATGCGTGCGCACAGATCGGTCCTTTGCTGTACGATGCGTATTTCGTAACACAACACGCATCCGTCAACGTCAGATGCAATGGCCAATGCGTGCGCACGGATCGGTCCATTGCTGTACGACGCGTATTTCGAAACACAACACACATCCGTCCACATCATATGCAATGGCCAATGCGTGCGCACGGATCGGTCCATTGCTGTACGACACGTATTTTGAAACACAATACGCATCCGTCCACATCATATGCAATGGCCAATGTGTGCGCACGGATCGGTCCATTGCTGTACGATGCGTATTTCGAAACACAACACGCATCCGTCCACATCATATGCAATGGCCAATGCGTGCGTACGGATCGGTCCATTGATGTACGACGCGTATTTCGAAACACAACGCGCATCCGTCCACATCATATGCAATGGCCAATGCGTGCGCACGGATCGGTCCATTGCTGTACGACGCGTATTTCGAAACACAACACGCATCCGTCCACATCATATGCAATGGCCAATGCGTGCGCACGGATCGGTCCATTGCTGTACGACGTGTCCCTGTACAAGTCACTCGCATATGTCACCATGGTTGTCACTGGTGAACGTATGCCAGCCACAATTACTTGCCAGGGACTCAGGGACACACCTACAACACCACAGCCTGTCCACACTGTATCCTAAGGCATGTAAGGCTTCATTACCTGTGTGTGTATGGGGGTCAACATGTGGTTTGTTGGGTGGCACTTGGGGGCAGCCACTCCCAGGCTGTGCACGTGTTCATGGGGACAGAATCCTTTGTGTGTTGTGCACATGACCATTGTGATGTGCAACTGTTCAGTTCAGAGCATGTGGCATGGTCACATTTCCAGGTTGTGTATGTGTATGCTATGTCACATACACCCTGAGTCCCATGTGGGATGGTATGTACGTCACAGGGTGACCCATTGCCACAATTGTGATGGCCCTCCACAGTCTGTGTGCATGTTGTGTTTCAGATGTCTCTGATTCCATGTGCACAATGGGAGACAGTCTCCACATCCACGTTGTTTGTGCATCGACTTTGATGTTGTGCGTGTGTGTGTCACAGACGTCCATGTCTGTCCTGCAGAGGCAACAGGGGCCACTACCTGTGGGAGTCATGGTTGTTTTGCTGACGTGTACATGATACGCCATGTCATGCCAGTGTCCATGTGGCAATACAGGGTCCCTGGGAATCTACCTGTCAAAGAGCTGTGATGCCTGGGGCACATCTGTCCTCACTTGTCACTGTGGTGTGTGTTTGGAACGTGACAGCAGTACATGGGTACTGTGACACAGCCTAATGATTTCCCATAGCACAACCTGGAACTTGTTGTCAACACATGTTGAACTGAGATGTTAGATGATGGCCATGTAGGTGCCATATATGCCCATACAGAACGGCACACACATCAAGTACGTGTGTCTCGTAATGATGTATCATGTGATATTGAGTATGGTCAACGCCACATATGTGGGGTGACTGACAATCTTTCTTTGTTCACCTATGCACTGCAGGGCACCAGCTGTCCATAGACCATTCCCTGACCTTGCAACCATGGTTGAACGTGACTGCATCCGACGGTACCGCTTCAACAGGCTGCTGATTGAGGAATTGGCGGGGCAGTTGGCCCCACATTTGCAACCTGGCGGCCATACCCTACAGCGATGACCCCCAAGGTGAAGGTGATGGCAGCCCTGCACTTCTTTGCCACCGGTACCTTTCAGCACACTGTGGCGTCTGCTGGTGGGATGTCACAGATCATGTTCAGCCGTGTGCTACGCGATGTTTTGGAGGCGATGTTGAGATACTTGAACCAGTACATCTATTTCCCTAAACGTCAACAACTCACTGATGTCAAGAGTGACTTCTATGCCATGGGGAGGATGCCACATGTCATCGGCTCCATTGATGGGACACATGTGGCTTTGGTACCACCACAGGCACATGAGCAGGCATACAGAACAGGAAACATTACCATTCTATCAATGCTCTGGTGGTATGTCTTGCAGATATGCGCATCTCACATGTGTGTGCACGTTTCCCCGGTTCTGCACACGATGCCTACGTAATGAGGAGTAGTCGCATCCCGAGGATGATGTCACAGATGCAGAACCAGCGTGCCTGGCTTGTCGGTGTGTACTGACTTTGTACCATTGTGTGTGTTCTGCAATGTTGTATTCCACCCTCTTTTCCAACTCAGCTAATGTGCAATTGTCTGTATGTAGGTGACTCCGGATACCCCAACATGCCGTGGTTGCTGACACCCCTCAGGAACCCTGTGACACCAGCCCAGATGCGCTACAATGAGGCACATGGTCGGACCAGGAGAGTGATCGAGCGGACATTTGGTCTCCTGAAGAGCCACTTTTGCTGCCTGGACAAGACAGGAGGGGCCCTCCCATATGCCCCTGCAAAGATGTGCAAGATTGTCATCGTCTGCTGCATGCTACACAACCTGGCAGTGCGGAAGGAGCTGCCTCTCATCCTGGATGACGATGACCAACATCCGCCACCTGTGGAGGATCCTGGAATGGGCCACGATGCCAGTGATGATGATGATGATGAGGGTGATGTCCGCACACAGCTCATCACCAACTTCTTCAGCTGAATGTGAGTATACAGAGATGTTATGTCAATGATTTGAGTTTGCATGATATGTGTTGGTGGTGCTCTGTTGCTGTTTGAGTGTGGCCATGTGCTACTTGACTGGATGCGTGCAGCGATGTGTACTTACAGGTAGTCTGTACTCCCCAACAGTGTTGACATGCTAACTTGGTTTTGTGTAGGTATCTTGTGACATGTATTGGGCATGAGTATTGCAGTTCTGTCCTGTTCTTCAGTGCTTTTGACTGTGTGTCATGTCTGTCCTTCACAGGGTACTTTCAGAGTTGTTTGGTCAACTGTGATCCCCCGACACCATGATTCAACTTCCAGGGTGGAAGCAGTCGTTTCCCTACAGGTGATGTGCCACACACCCCTGGACTTTATTTCTTCAACACTTGGTGACTGTGTGGCCACTGCCACGTGGGATTACCTTGCATCTGTAGTGGAAACAACATGTTGCAAATGTGTAATAAACCTGTGCTTCACTTTGGGATGTGCGTTGTCTGTGGTCACACATCTGACTGACATTTGCTTACTGCACCTGTGGGCTAGTTAACACAGACTCTGAATAGGTGTGGTGTCTGTGCATTCCACTGTATTTCCTGGCAACATCAGTGTAGGCGATGAGTTAGATGGCCCTGGTGTGTATGTGTTGTGTTGCCCTAGTGGTGTGTCTCCCTCATATGTGTCACGTCGCCATGACTCACATGACGGTGTTGAACTTGCTGTAGCAGTTAGCATGCACAGTGTCATTTAGCAGATCATCATCTCCATGACAAAAACAACGTTGGAATCACAACAGAGGCAAGTATGGTGTATTAGTAAGTTTATTTACATACATGTGTGAGGATAGTGCACATGATGGTGAGTGTTGTACATTGGGATTGGAATCCAAAGTTCACAGATGAGTTGGAAGTGCTGGTAGCAGAAATGTCCTGAGTAAAGTCCACAGTCATCTGATACATTAGTCCAACTTAAACTCCCCATGTCATGTGGGAGAGTTGGGTTGCATTCGACAGGGTGAACAGTTTGCACACAAAGGAGAATTTCCAGAACAGGTGTTGGGTTCCTGGGGGATGTACATGGCCATCTGCCTCTCAGTTGTCCTTCCTCGGACGACCCCTCTTCTTTCTGGGGGGACCCTCACGTGCAGGCCGCTGCGGTGCAGAGGACTCTCCACCAGTGTCATCCTCCCTCCCTGTGGCAGTTGCAGTTGTTGCGGCACCAGATGTTGTGGGCACACAGGGAGGTGTGGACATGTTGGTGCTAATCTGGCAGAGGCATGGCAATATGTCCCTCTGCACCGCTGTCAGTTCTTCCAATGTGTCCCACTTGGACTCCATGCCAGACATGTGTGTCTCCACACGAGACATGTGGGAGTCCAAGCAGGCATGATGGGCAGCCTGCTGCTGTTGAATGTCCTTGAGGATCCCCACTACCTGGCTGACCTCTCCGGTGCTATTCTGGTATGCATCAGCAATGCGTACCAGTTGTGGGTCATCATGCAGTCCAGATCTCTCTGCAAACAGCGACCTCTGCCTACCACCCCTCCCACCACCCCTGGCCACACGTGTGGGACCTGCGGTGGCACGCACAGGTGACCCTAGGCCCCCTTGGGGGTTGGTACTGGGGTTGTTGTCCGTTGCTTCACGGTGGGCCGGGGTCCCTGTGCTGTTGTCATTCAGTGTCCTTGGTCTGTCCGTGTTGGCGGGGGTGGTCTGTGTGTTGGCAGATGTTGGAGGAGTGGGTGCAGGGGGTGCAGATGGTGGTCCTGCTGGTGCTGCATGATGACTCACACCGGAGGTGCAAGGTAGGTCTTCGCCATCCGAGGAGGGCAGAGGCTGTTCCACACCAGAGAGCTCAGGGGCCACCGGAGCCTGGGACAGGGCCTCCTCATCATCTGCTGCTGTGTCCCCATTATCACCTGTGTTTGAAAGAGACACACAATGTATGTTATGTTTCTACAGGCATCAATGGTTCAAACACTTGACAGTTGTGACTGTACCTCTGGATGCGGGCCTGTACATTGCATTGTCCTAAGTTGTCACAGTCAGAGGTTGATATTGGTGTAGCACATTGTCCTGCCAACCTGAAGCATTTCAATGTGAATGTTGAGGTGTGTGCATGACCAGCTCATGTATTGATTGGCTGTACATGGCCATTGCTACTCAAGGGCCATCACGTGCCTGACACAGGTGTGTCATCCTTGTCCACATTTGTCCTTTAACAGGGACATACGTGCAATTCCACTTAGGATATCTTTCAAGATTGGGCCATGTGTGGTTGCCTTTTTTGCCAGTCTTTGTGCGTCACATTGGTGTGTCTGGACAACATGGTCACAGTCCGGTATGCCTGGGATCTCTTGGGAGTATCTGTGTTGTTGTCTGGGTTCCTAGTTCACATCTCATTTCATACAAGTGATGTTGTTAACGTAGCTAATGATGTTGTTGCTGAGTTTTGTACGTGCAAACGTGATTAATCTTGTCAATGTCCTCCATGGTGATGAGGATTGGACACGGCAGCTCTCTGGCTTTTCAAATTCTCATGACAGTGATGGCCAGTGGTGTGTGTTGCAGTTCTGCTGCTGTGAGTAGCATGTCTCCTCAAATGCAGTCCAGGTTGGTGCTTGTGTCTACAGTGTCTATGACAGTGAGTGGTGTGTTGTGTGAAGGATGCATATGTTGCCGAACGATGTGGGAGTGGAATGCAGCTCACAACCGCAACTTGTGTGACTGACACCATGGTACAGTGTCCGGTATATTGGTTTGTCCATTGCATTCACTGTCAGGTGTCCCCTGTCAATGATGTCTCTGTGACTTCCTGTGTGTTTTGTGCTATGTAGTATGTCTGATTCTCCACAGTTGTCATCTGCAAGACACACCTTCACAGCCAGGCCAGGGGGCACCCATGGACACTGCATCTCCTGACAGTGTGTGTTAACATAGAGTTCAATGGCTGTGAATGTGTACGTGTTTGGGTTGGCCAGTGCATGGGTGTGAATTGCAGGCACATCATTTCTCATGCACATGTGTCAGCCATCTTGCCAGGGCTTTTACTTTGGGAGTGACTGGTCCCACGTGTGTAATGTGTTTTTGCAGAGTAGGTGTGTGTATAGCCAGCATTGGTGGTATTTGGTAGACATCCGGACCTCCTTCTCCCCCCAGCCCAGTTATCCCACCATGAAGCATGCCACCCTTGCAGTGGGTGCAGGTTAACTCTCAGGATGTCAGTCAGTGGTGTCCTGCTGTTGGTTGGTGCACAGTTCCCAGCAGGGCCTTGTGCTCCCCACAACAGAGCACCATTGTCAGACATCTTGGGAGTGGCTTTTCACTCCCTGTGAGGTGTGCATGCTTCAGTGTGAGCTTGCTGGGCCATGTGGGTGGGGGATGTTGAGCTGTGACTACCACTCCCATCATGCTATTGCCTACACCCCCTTCCCAGCATGCTCATACTTCCTTCCTTTTGACTCTGCTTCCCTGTGGGGTAGTGTGCATGTGCTGACAGGATGGCTGACAGTGTTGTCCTGGTGTTTGTTTGGCTACAAGTCCCAAAAGTGTCCCTGTGCTTCACACAGCATAACCCAGTGTGGTTGTTCTTTGTGGGATATTTAATTAGAGTGTGAGGCAATGCATTCTCCCAGGTGAGTTGTGTGGAGTTTGTGTTAAGGGGGTGTGTGAGAAAAGCTGCTGATAACTATGGTCAGAGCTGTCAGTCCTCCTTCCCACCCAGCCAGATATCCCACCATGGAACGTGCTTCCATTGCAGGGAGTGCAAGTTGGCTTTCAGGATGTTAGGCAGTGGTGTCCTGCTGTTGGTTGGTGCACAGTTCCCAGCAGGGCCTGGTACTCCCCACAACAGAGCACCATTGTCAGACATCTTAGAAGTGGCTTTTCACTCCCTGTGAGGTGTGCATGCTTCAGTGTGAGCTTGCCGGGCCATGTGGGTGGGGGATGTTGAGCTGTGACTACCACTCCCATCATGCTATTGCCTACACCCCCTTCCCAGCATGCCCATACTTCCTTCCTTTTGAGTCGACTTCACTGTGTGTGAGTGTGACAGCAATGGCAAGATGGCTGACAGTGTGGTCCTGTTGTTTGTTGGTGCACAGTTCCCAGCAGGGCCTTGTGCTCCCCACAGCTGAGGCCAGTGTCAGACATCTTGGAAGTGGCTTTTCACTCACTCTCTTGTAGAGCACGGTCCCAGTTGTGTTGTTTGGAGTTAGTGGAAGTGGTGTGTGTGTAAGGGCCTGCTGGTAGCTGTAGTCGGAGCTGGCACTCCTCCTTCCCCCAGGCCAGACATCCCACCATGAAACGTGCTTCCATTGCAGGGAGTGTAAGTTGGTTGTCAGGATGTCAGTCAGTGGTGTCCTGCTGTTGGTTGGTGCACAGTTCCCAGCAGGGCCTTGTGCTCCCCACAACAGAGCACCATTGTCAGACATCTTGGGAGTGGCTTTTCACTCCCTGTGAGGTGTGCATGCTTCAGTGTGAGCTTGCTGGGCCATGTGGGTGGGGGATGTTGAGCTGTGACTACCACTCCCATCATGCTATTGCCTACACCCCCTTCCCAGCATGCCCATACTTCCTTCCTTTTGAGTCGACTTCACTGTGTGTGAGTGTGACAGCAATGGCAAGATGGCTGACAGTGTGGTCCTGTTGTTTGTTGGTGCACAGTTCACAGCAGGGCCTTGTGCTCCCGACAGCTGAGGCCAGTGTCAGACATCTTTGAAGTGGCTTTTCACTCCCTGTGAGGTGTGCATGCTTCAGTGTGAGCTTGCTGGGCCATGTGGGTGGGGGATGTTGAGCTGTGACTACCACTCCCATCATGCTATTGCCTACACCCCCTTCCCAGCATGCCCATACTTCCTTCCTTTTGACTCTGCTTCCCTGTGGGGTAGTGTGCCTGTGCTGACAGGATGGCTGACAGTGTTGTCCTGGCGTTTGTTTGGCTACAAGTCCCAAAAGTGTCCCTGTGCTTCACACAGCATAACCCAGTGTGGTAGTTCTTTGTGGGATATTTAATTAGAGTGTGAGGCAATGCATTCTCCCAGGTGAGTTGTGTGGAGTTTGTGTTAAGGGGGTGTGTGAGAAAAGCTGCTGGTAACTATGGTCAGAGCTGTCAGTCCTCCTTCCCACCCAGCCAGATATCCCACCATGGAACGTGCTTCCATTGCAGGGAGTGCAAGTTGGCTTTCAGGATGTCAGGCAGTGGTGTCCTGCTGTTGGTTGGTGCACAGTTCCCAGCAGGGCCTTGTGCTCCCCACAGCAGTACCCAGTGTCAGCCATCTTGTCAGTTCTTTTCCACTCCCTGTGATGTGAGCATGGTTCAGAGTGGTGTTGATGGGCCAATTGTGAGGGTGACCAATATCTGTGACTACAACTCCCATCATGCTATTGGCTACACTCACTTCACCAGCATACACACAATTCCTTCCTTTCAGTGAGCTTCCCTGTGAGGTGGTGTTCTAGTGGTGGCAAAATGTCTGACAGTGTTTGTTGGTTAGATTTGTGCCACTGCCTTGCTCTATTTGTTGTTAGGTTTGTACATGTCATGACACAGTTACATATCACTATGAGATCGCAGGTATTGTGTTTGTCTAACTAACATATACATCTTGGGATGATTATCTTGTGGTTACTGTGGCTTTGCTAACGGTGCATGGTTTCACTATCCCCTTGACAGTGATGTGTGTGTATTGTCACACAATATTGGGTTTATTGGTTGTGTACACACCAGGCTCTGGGATGTTTGATAGTCCATGTACGCTCTCTGGTGGTAGGATGGCCCGCACCTTCTCCTCCCAGGACCTGAGGTATACTGGTTTGGCAGGAGGTCCACTGCTGGTGCGATGACTCAAGGCGTAATCCTTCTTGAGTAGGTCCTTGACCCTCCTGCGCACATCATACCACCTGTTCTGAATGTCTTCCTTTGTGCGCAAACATGGTGATTGTGCGTTCACCCTGTCGACGTTCCTCTCCCACATCTTGGTTTTCTGCGACATGGGGGTCTGTTGGACCAATGTACCAAACAACTGTGGCTCTACCCTGAGGATTTCATCTATCAGGACTTCCAATTCACTGTCTAGGAACTTTGGATTCTTCTTTGGGGGCATGGTGATGGGTGGTGGTGGGGATTGATGTGTGTGTGAGTGTGCAAGTGAGGATGGGTGAGTGTCGGTTTTGCTGGGTGTATGTGAGGGTGCTATTTGGGAGGTGCTAATGGTGTGTGGCTTGTGTGATGGATGAGTTGTGAGTGTGTCTGTGGTTGCTGTCTGATGGTGTTCTGTGCTGGCCGGTCAGTTGAATTTGCAAAGGATCATGGTAGGGATTTGTGGCCTTTATATGGGTGGAGTTGTGGGTGTGTCTTTGTTCCATGTTTTTTTTCCCCTGTATTTATTGACTTTGTCATTGCTTGTTTGGCCCTTTTTTTTGTATTTTTTCCTTTGTAGTTTTTCGGCATGTAGGAGTTCTGACCGAGTAGGATGCTGCAGTTGGCTCATGCGAGATTCTCCAAGTCTTTCAAGCTGTCTTTCTGCTGGGTTTCATGTGCGGCGTACGCGTCGGTTGCGGAGTATTGGGTTGCTTCGGCTCCCTGTTTTGTATGCGTGTCGGTCGTACGGCTTGAGCTCCGTGCGACTCGGTCTGGTTTTACACGCATTGCATCGTACTGCGCGGGTCGGAGTTCGCGGGTACGTTTCTGTCGGGTTCATTCCTTGTGCGTGTCGGTCGGTTCGATTCGCGTATATTTTCCGGCCGGATAGCTGGTTTCCGTGCGGTTCGGTCGTTTGGCTTGTGTTCCGTACGAGTCGGTCGTAATTCACATGCATTGCATCGTACTACGCGGATCGGGCAGCGCCGGTACATGTCGGTCGGACTACATTCCCTTACCGAGTCGGTCGGTATGTTTTCCGGCCTGAATCGGAATCGGCCCCATAATATTGAGTTTTTTATTTCGACCTATATTAATATCGAGTTTTAAATATCGTAGGGACAGAATATCGACATCAAGAATATCGGTGACCAGAATATCGACCTGAAGGTAAGAAATATCGTTTTTGTTAATATCGAAGTTAGTAATATCGATAGCAAAAATATCGATGTTAATAATATCGATGTTTATGTTAGTGTTATGTATTTTAGTATGTATTTTATATGTATGTGTTCCACATGTTTTGTTATGTTTTGTATTTTTTTTTAATATATGTATTTATTGTTTAGAAGTTAGTAATTTTTTTTAAAGTACATTTTATGCGTTTAGTACCGTAGCGGGTTGTGGGTTTATAGGGGAATAGGGTGGGAAGTAATTTAATTATAGTAAATTAAATCATAATTTTTAGAAATTATTAATTATTTTTAAATAAATTTAGCATTTTAGTTCTGTAGCGGGTTGTGGGTTTATAGGGGAATAGGGTGGGAAGTAATTTAATTATAATAAATTAATTAATGATTTTTATTTTTGGTATTGAAAATTAATTTATTATTTATTAATTATTAATTGGTAATTAATTTTTATTAATTGATTAATTGATAATTTTATTAATTGTGTTAATTTTTTATTGGAGTGTGTTGTGGGTTTATAGGGGAATAGGGTGGGTAGTAAATTAATTATAATAAATTAATTAATGATTTTTATTTTTGGTATTGAAAATTAATTTATTATTTATTAATTATTAATTGGTAATTAATTTTTATTAATTGATTAATTGATAAATATATTAATTGTGTTAATTTAGTTTAGGAGCGGGTTGTGTGTTTATAGGGGAATAGGGTGGGAAGTAATTTATTATAATTTAGGGGCCCATTACGATACCCGGCGTAAAAAAATCCGCCAGGCATGGAAGCGGCAAAAATCCGCCCGCACACACCGTCTGAACACCGACCACGCCATTACGATTACACAAACCGAAAACCGCCATCGGCGGAAAAAACACACAAAATACCGCCCGCCAACGTCCGAGTCGGAGTCAAACCGCCCGCCACGGACGGAAACACACACGACAACACAAAACCGCCCGCCCTCACGGCCGACACACCGCACGTGAAATTACGATCGCACCGCCATGAGCGCGGAAAACCACAAATATACCGCCCGCCAGCGCAAACAACGCCGATGAGAATCAACACGGCAGAAGCCATGGCGCCCACGTACCTGCACAGAAACCATCCGCTCACAAAACCAATAGCACACAACATGGCCAACAAGTCCACACAGCAAGGCACGCACAAATACACAAGCACAGTACACATCCCGAAAACACCCCCCGGACAAACAAAGAATACAAAGGCCAGAACCCCAGACACAACACACCTGAAAACAACAGACCATGAGGACACACCCACATAGGTGAGTACAAAAGCAGCACTCCCACAGACCACAACCCCTTGCTACATTGCAAACCAGAGAGGAGAGGAGAGGACACAGTGACACAGCAAGGACAGCAGCAAACCACAGAAACGCACACATCACTACCACCACCACCACCACCACCACCAAACACCGGCACCACAAACCCCCTGCACATTACACAACACACACCGCACCAGCACCACAAACACCATGGCACCACAAAGAATGCCCAAGTACACGCCCATTGAGCTGACGGTCATGGTCGACGAGATCATCAAGGTGTACCCACAAATCTATGGGAACATGGTCCAGCACACACCACTAGCCACCAGAAACAGAATGTGGAACCGGATCGTAGACCACGTCAATGCAGTCGGGACCCTGCCCAGGAACAGAGGTGAAATAAACAAACGTTGGAATGACGTAAAGAGCCTGGTCAAGAAGAAGGAGGGCAAAAACAGAGAGCTGGCTGCCGTCACTGGCGGAGGGAATCCCGCGCTCTTTAAGACCTTCAAAGCGTGGGAGGAGAAGGTGCGAGTCATAATACATCCGGAGATCCTCGCCGGATTAGCAGGGGAGTGGAGGCTGGTAAGTACAAACTAATGTATACCAGAACACCGCTATGTACTCACATG
The DNA here is from genome assembly GCA_963921515.1 of Calotriton arnoldi. Classification (NCBI taxonomy): domain Eukaryota; kingdom Metazoa; phylum Chordata; class Amphibia; order Caudata; family Salamandridae; genus Calotriton; species Calotriton arnoldi. Next base: position 9,336 of record CAWUFW010015217.1, on the reverse strand, counting down.
CACTACCACCATGCCACAGCTCCCAGGGACAAACACCCCCATGTCCAGCACACAATACACAACACATCACACACACATGCAACAGACACCACCACACACAGCCCAAACCGAACAACTGTAACATACGTGGGGACATGTGTACACTCAGCCAGCCACGTAACCACCAACAGGTCCCCAAATATGCCAGAAGCGCCACAACGAGCACCCACCACACCCATGTGTCCGCCACAGCTGCACTAACCGACAAGTAACAGGTAAGTGGCAGGAACACAAAGTGCAGTGGGTGGGAGGGTGGACAGCCCAAGTACAACACACACCAGGCCCCAGTCCCACAGCACAGCAAGGAGGAGCATCCCCCACACCCCACAGCCACGTGTCAGCCACCGCAGTGCACAACGACAGCCGAAAGGCAGACATCACGGTCCACAGCAATCGGTGTCAGTGGGTGTCCAGCCACCCCCACGACCCACAACACCCCCCACCCCCACAGACCTGCAACATGGAGCACCCCCGCTTAGAGTCATGTGGCATCCAGTACAGTGCACGCACGAACAACTTGCAGGTGGGAAACTGGACAGGGCTGGATTACTGGAGGCATGAGGACCATAACACGACCAACACATGGGACATGTCACGTAGCAGACGAACACGCAGCACCGCCCACCGTCACGAACAAGTGAACAATGTGCACACGGACATGAACAACAGACTCACACCCCACATGACCCATCACATACATAGCAACACCCAAGGAGCCACGTCTGCATGCACAAGCCACACTGAATATAGTACCACACGGCAGCCACTGTGCAACTCATCACACACAACCGAAACACCATTGAAGTCCTGTCCATGTAGCCCCTACTGCCTGTCAACCACACACCCCACAACTACGCCTATGTAAGACAAACAACACTAGACGCAACAGAGCGGAACAACATAAATGCACACGAACACCACTGAACCCATCAAACACACAGACACACCATGCACATACAACATACCATCCATCCCATCCGTCAGCCCCAGTCTCATGAAAGGCATGTCATCCGCACAGCTGCCACACATACAGCAGTCACGCTAAGACACATGCCCATGACCAACCATGTGCCAGAAGTCAATGAAGCGCACGACACACTGTGAGCAACAACACACAACATGGGCCACACCCCCCGAGCACTGCAGTGATGCACATGGCACAGGGCAGCACGCACACCAAGGAGATGGGACAACTGCAATACGTTGGCTGGCACACAACCATCACTCACTCATAACGATGCGTCCAATGCCATGTCCAGCAATCACAACAGACAGCAGATATGCAGGCCATGTCAAGCATGCACACACCTCAAACCATGCACTGTCATGCTGCCACAACACATGTCACGTTCGGCACCCATGGCTCACAGCATGTACCCCAAAAGCATATTCCCTCCCAAATGCGAATCTGGGGCATGTCCCCCATGTTGCCATATGCGTTCCTAAGCGTTCCATTTGAACCCCAAAAGCATATTCCCTCCCAAATGCGAATCTGGGGCATGGCCCCCATGTTGCCATATGCGTTCCTAAGCTGCTCCATTTGAACCCCAAAAGCATATTCCCTCCCAAATGCGAATCTGGGGCATGGCCCCCATGTTGCCATATGCGTTCCTAAGCGTTCCATTTGAACCCCAAAAGCATATCCCCTCCCAAATGCGAATCTGGGGCATGGCCCCCATGTTGCCATATGCGTTCCTAAGCGTTCCATTTGAACCCCAAAAGCATATTCCCTCCCAAATGCGAATCTGGGGCATGGCCCCCATGTTGCCATATGCGTTCCTAAGCGTTCCATTTGAACCCCAAAAGCATATCCCCTCCCAAATGCGAATCTGGGGCATGGCCCCCATGTTGCCATATGCGTTCCTAAGCGTCCCATCTGAACACCAAAAGCAAAGTACAAACCAGACCCAGGATGGGCCAGGAGCCCGCATACACCAGAGTCACAATAAGTAGGGGCACAGCAACACACCCATCGGCATGGCCAATCCGTCCCATGCCACATGTGCACAGCACACAGTCCCATTGCCAAGCACACACAACTACAAATGCTACAGCCACACACACGCCTCCGGGAAACCCATGTACGAGATTGCACGAACTGTTAATGTCAGACGACAAATACATACTTCGCCAGGTGCAACACAATAACAAATCTCATTCTCTCCACAGGTGACGAACTGCTGGATGCTGGGGATGGAGCCAGCAGCCAGCACAGCCAGCCTACAAGCCCCCAACGAGGACACACGGATCTGGAGGATCTGTCCTCCTCTTCGGACACGGACCACCAAGCAGGCCCATCTGGTGTGGCAGGGCCCAGCCGCTCCCCAGGACCCTCCTACCCACCAACCCATCATCCAGGGCTGCTGAACATTCCCAGCCCCCTGCTGCCACTGTCGTTGCGGCCACACCCACGGTCATTGTGGCCACTACCACTGCCGCAACCGCCACCATCGCCGCACCGACCACCACCGCCACCACCACGTCTTCGCTGGCACCAGCCCCAGCGCAGGTGGTGGCCCGGCCGACTGGATCCACCCTGGGAGCCACAGCGAGGACCGTGGTGAGCAATGTGGCTAGTGTGCAGGCCGGTGGCAGCAGGACTGGTAGGAGGAGCAGGGTCAGGGAAACGCCAGCCTCCCCTGGGAGCCATGCCCTGCCTCAAATGGCCAGAGTCCTTGGGGCCTATGAAGAGGCCCAAGGACAATGGGTCCGGTCTGCTTCAGACACGCGTGAGGTGCTGGGGGTGCTGAGGTCCATGGACGCCCGTATGGGCCAACTCGTGGACCTCATGGGCCAGCTGGTGGTGGCGGTGAGGTCACAGCCAGGGACAGCAGCTCCCCTCCGCCACCACCTGCCGGGGCGCAGGGTGGAGCAGCAGTGTCCAGTTCCCCTGCGTCCACAGCCAGTGAGCACACCTCAACCACCAGCATGTCGCAAGCAGGCACCCCCCTCGCAAACGTGGAAGGGGCCGTCCGAAGTGGAAACAGATCTCCCGGGAGGACTTTGCACGCTCCAAACGCAAGTGAGGCAGCCAGCCAGCCTTCCGCCAGCCTTCCTTGACCAGCCACTGCATTGACTTGGACTATGATCCCACTCCACACAGCCATCTGGATGGCATGTGTGTGTTGGACTATGGACATAGAACCAGTGGGTACACCCTGAGCATCACGCAGCCATGACCGACAGCTCATTGTCACTGCACGCACCACTTTTGTCATCACCTTACACACAATCACATGTCACAGTTTGTAATAAATGCACCTTTTACACTAACTGCTGTTTGTGCCCTGTGTTTTATTTGTACGGAATACAACGGCCACCTTGGGCGGAAAGGCACCTGATGCGTGGCATGGCAATTGAATCCGGAGGGCCTGTAGGGACCTAGGGGTGGGAGACAGAACAGGAGCACATTCAATGAGTGTGTCACACACCCATCACACAGTACATGTCAACAACTACAAGCAATGTACACACATCGCACAGAGCAAAAGGGCACAATGCCACATCTACCAACAGTGGCATACTACCCTGGCCATGGAGCGTTGACACACAGCACGCAGTGAACAAACGGCCACCCTGACACAGCACACACACACCTGCACAGATACAGCCACATCAGCCGTCGTACATGGACACTCACCGTCAAGTGAAGTAGCGGGCGATGAGCTGCTGCCGCACATTACCAGCTTCCTCCTCTCCGCTGTCCTCCTCACTCGAGCTGTCCTGGTCTGCGGGCTGGGGCCCTGGTTGATCTCCGTCATCCACGATGAGGGGGATCTGCTTCCGAATGGCCAGATTGTGCAGCATGCAGCACGCCACCACTATCCGGCACACCTTCTGTGGGGAGTACGCCAGCGCACCCTCGGTGCGGTCCAGGCACCTGAACCTGGACTTGAGGAGGCCAAAGGTACGCTCGACCACACGTCTGGTCCTCCCATGTGCCTCATTGTAGCGATCGTCTGCTGGGGTGCGAGGATTCCTCAATGGACTGAGCAGCCATGCCCCATTCGGGTACGCAGAGTCACCTGGGTGTGAGGGACACAGAGAACCGTTGCTATTCCAACTGGACAGGGGACAGCATCGCACAACCAGCACGCTACACCACTCCACATACTCACCGACAATACAGGCACGATCCTGTTGCATATTGGACATCAGTCGTGGCAAGATGCTGTTGCGCATTATGTGTGCGTCATGGGCCGAGCCTGGGAACTTTGCACACACGTGGGTGATCACCATGTCCGCAAGGCACACCACTTGCACATTCAGGGAGTGCGTGTGCTTCCTGTTGCGGTACAGGTGCTCAGTGGCCTGTGGTGGAACAAGGCCGACATGTGTGCAGTCAATGGCTCCAACGACGTGTGGGATTCTGCCAAGGGCATAGAATGCACCCTTCACTGCCGCCAATTCACGAGCCCTGGGGAAGCGGATGTACCTGTTTCGGCACAGCATCATGGCTGCCAGTACATCCCTCAGCACCTTGCTGAACATGGGCTGGGACATCCCTCCTCCAATGCCCACTGTGTGCTGGAATGACCCAGTGGCGAAGAAATGCATGGCGGCCATCACCTTGGCCGTGGGGGTGACAGCAGTCGGATACACCCTGCGGGGACGGAGATGGGGTTCTAACATGGCACACAGTCGATGCAGGGTTGGCCTGTCCAGCCGAAACTTCCTAATAACCTCTGTATCGTCCATGTCCGCCAGCAATTGGTATGGGCGGTCAATGTTCGGTCTCCGCCTAGGGACAATGGCAGAGGACACATGTCAAAGCAACACGACACATAGCAATTTCGCATACACATCACTGACATGACTGAGCAAGCACATGAGCCACAGCCCAGCTGTCAAGCTGGGACGGCACGGCCACAATACACTTACACAGGTCTCCCAACAATGGCAATGGCTAGTGATACAAACCACTGCCATGTGCATGCACATGGGGATCTAGGCCCCAATGCCTTGCGGGGCGTGCTGATGGGGACTGACTGCATATCCGTCAAGCGGCAACGCCACGGCAACATGAATGTCTGCTGAGCATGGAACTGCTTCCGCGGCTGGATGAGTATGGCACACGACGACGACGATGTGGGCACAGGCTGAGCGGCCAAAACAAGTGGGACCTGTGGCACGAGGGGATATGAGACAGTAGTAGGTGTCAGCACTGCACCCTATGTACAGCACTGTACGGATCACACCTCCCGAAACATTGACAGGTGTCCACATTGACGGCCCCATGCCAAGACGGCTGTGTGCTTGCAGTCACACGTCACAGGTGAGAGGTTACATTGCACGTGCCAGGTGGTAGACGTACATAGTGGGAGCTGGCATGTGTGTGCATGTGTCTCCTGTTCAGGATCCACCAGATGGGCGCTGACTCTGTACTGACCATTGGACACAGCATGTTCCGTGGAAGGCTTGTGTGTGTGGGATGGTGGCACTGGATGTGCCTCCGTTGGGTGGGGGGCCATGCACAGGGCGGGTACGTCGATGATTGCGCATTGTTGGTCACGGTGGGTGCACCAACTAAGATGTGTTGCCCTGTGTTCAATTCCTATGTCCGCATGATGATGGACTGTAGATGTGGGCAGACTACACATTGGTCGATGTGCTGTCTATATGCATGTGCCTTCACACCAGGCACAGCTGCCCCTGCACATGTGACCCCTGCTGGACTCGCTGCTGGGTCTGTGGAGCTGATGCACCTTCTGCGCGTGGGGCGGACAGCTCTCCTCACCTCCCTCATTGCGCATGTCATGACTTTGCCGCAGGTGACATGGATCATGGAGGGCCCACATGTACGCGTGGGTAGGCTACACATGATTGTACACTGGTCGCCACCCCCAGTCAGTGTTTCGAATGGGAAGGTTGTCGTGCTGGTGGTATGTTCGATGTGGCGGATGGGCGGGCCTAGGTGAGGGCTTACATTCCGGACATGGGGGGTAGTTGGATTGGCGACTAGTTGCAGTACACACGGGACACGTCTCTTCCTTTCCACATCTGGGTCATCCCTTGTACTAACTGACAGTGATACAGTCATCTTCGCCCCAGCCCTCATGTCCTCCCTCGCTCCCCCAATATGCATGCTCACCTGCGAGGCTAGCGCTTGCACAGGCAGCCCCAAGCTCGCACCAGAGAGGGCAAGGAGTGTATGTGTGGGTCCAGTTGCACGAGTGGGCTGTCTCAGGGTATGATGTGTTGCGGGACGCCGTCCACCTGCGTGGTGCCCCAAATGGAGACCCGGCCTGCATGGACTATGCATCACAGTCTTCGCCTTCCGGATCCGCCACCTGCGACACCCAGTGGCTGTGGCTGCCCTTGCGGCCAAGCCGCGTCCGTCAGTGACTGATGGACCACACATTCACTCTTTGGCCTCTCTGGGGAGGGCTCGGGGGTGGTGGCGCACGCGCTTGCACTTAGTCGCAATGGCATGTGGCGTGGTTGGTATGATGGGCAATGGATGGGATGGTGCGAGCCACCTCCCGTGACGTCAGTGCTGCTCGTGCTGTGGTGCGTCCCCCCTACACTTCCATTTGACTTGTGCCATGCTAGACGTTGAGGTTCTATTGCCTGCGTGATATGACCAGGAGGAGCGCGAGGAGACCTCTCACACACCATGCTCCACTGCCATCCCGTGCCCTGTATCGCCTGTGCGGATTGACTATGTTGGGGTTACACCTGGTCGACTGGGGCTGTGTGTGCCTTGTCAAGGGGCATGGCGGGCGCACAACAGGATCCAGCTTGTCCACAGAGGGTGGGCTGAGGTGCGCCTGGTACCGCTTTGTACGTGTGCCCGGCTGCTGTGCACACACGTGTTCACTCCCCCGACAGGTGTCCTCTCACAATGCCCAGGGAAGCGGTGGTGTACTGTTCATGACCCCTCCCAACACGGCGTGCTCCAACTTGGCATGTGCGCATCTACCCGCCGCACCCACCCACCTGAGCACTGCGTCCATACGACTTCACACGACACATGTGTGTCTTCCACAGTAGTGCTACTCATTTGCGTTGACATCCAATACCAGTGGACTACATGGTCATGTCACGACTGCCGTGTACTTCACATACTCTCATCCTCTCTCATTCGTACTTGTGAAATGAGTCAGCGGAGACAGTTTTGGTTTCAAACATTATATTGAGTCTTCTGTCCTCTGTGATGCAGTATAGTGGACACTACTGGCAGCGGAATACATGTTGAGGATATACTGAGCATGATTGCAAATGGGATAGGGTGTGGGGTTACATGTGATTGGCTGTTGCATGTGGGATGTGGGCTTCAGAGTGACATCTGCTTGGCCAAGGCTGTGCTAATGTACATTTACGTATTGCTGCGGAGCTGCGGACTTTGACACAGACGGTATACATGTAGCCTACCAGACCGCTTGGCATCATGGGCACAGTCCATCTCAGTTCCATGTGACAGGTTTGCTGCGGTTGTTCCTCATGCACGCGTGCATGTGAGATGACATCAGGGCATGTGCTTGCGTGCATGCAGCGGCGTGCCACTTGTTGTTGCACTGTGGTGGTTACTGGACATGTCACAGTCACTGGGGTCGTGTTGTTGTTGTATGCACTTGTCGTCCATGCAAAGGTCCTGGTATGGGATTCCCGGGGCGGGGGTGGGAGGGGTGCAGCACCCACAGACTCCAGGCGACCTATTCATGTCCACTGAGCGGTGTGTGTGTCCATGTGCGCTGGATCCATGTCGTGTCCTGGTTGTTCGTGCAGTTCCGTCCATGTGGGTGCGATACACAGAGCCCATGCCACTGCCTCCCACGATGCATGCGGTGTTCCTGGATGTGATGGGGAACAGTGTGCATGTCCCGGTCATATCCGATGTCATGGCGATGTCGTTGATGGTGTGGTTACAGTTGCCGGTCGTTTGGTATGGCTGTTGTGGTGGTGACTGGCCAGATCCGTGCGGAAGCTAAGCATGGGTGCGGGGTTGGACATCATAGGTCACTCGGGGAACCTGCGTTGTGGTCCGACGAATTTACAGGTTGTCAGGTATGCGATGCCGTCCAGCAGGGCTTCCATGTCATTGGTGGTGTACATGTTTGCCAGCCAATGTAGCGGATGGTGGCTGTCAAGGTGTTGTTCGTAAGTTGTCCCTTGGAGGACCATGATGGGGCATGCTGGGTGACATTCGATGTAGCTGTTCTCGATGATCCGTCGTGTGGAGGCACAGTGGTCCCATTTCAGTGCGGGTGCGATGTTGGCCACATACGCCATGCCCCCATAGGCAGAGCAGGCCCTGTCGTGTGCGTCCAGAGGGAGGAGTAGTGGTAGCAGGTCCGCCTTCAGACATGCCGGGTTGGAGAGGCATATCTCCACGGGATGCTGGTAGGGACACCTCCGACAGTAGAAGACGGGCATGACGCAGCTGAACAATGTGATGCGGTAAGTCAGTCGGTAACTTACGTTCAGCAGGGACAGGAGATCGCATCCCAATGTATGGAACAGGTTGGTTTTGTACAGCTTGAGCTGTTCGGCGTAGTTGGGTAGGTGTGTTGCGGTTGCCATTTCGCAGCGGTGCGTTGTGGTGGCGTGCTCCGGCTGTGTGTGCAGTCTGCAATGTGCACGCTCCGAGGTTGCTGTGAGCTCTGTGTAGTCGTAGGGAGACAGGACTTGTGTTCTGTTGGCTTGTTTGGAGGACACGGGCCCTCTTCCCACATGCTTCTCAGACAGTTCAAGGTCAGTGATGTGTGACTCCTTCCAATTAACTTGCATGTGGCCGACATGGGGGAGTGTTTTCTTCTTTCTTCCCCGTCCGTTGTGTGCTTCTGTGATATGCGCTATCTGCCCTGTGGTCGGTCTCCTCGGCAAGCCTGTGTTGGTCTATTCTTGGACAATGGCTGTATTCACCGGCTTCTGTCGTAGGGCTGTGGTTTCGGAGTTGGAATGGAAGGTCATTCAGTGCTGTCTGCTCTCCCTTGTGTGGGCGGCAGGCTGCCTTTCCGCTCTGCGTTGGGCCTTGTGTGTGAATGTTATTCTTGGGCCACCTGTTGTCGGTCCCCGGGCTCTTTGGTGTTCCGTCTTATATGTCTTGTTCATATGTGCAGGGTGGTATGGGTGTTTCAGTGTGGTACTGGCGTTCCTCTTCCCGAAGGGGCCCTGCTTCTCCTAGTTGGTGTTGCCGCCGCTGTGTGCTACGCCATGTTTGTTACACTGGGGTGTGTCCTGCTGTTGCGTGTCTTCACTGACATGTGTGCGTCGGTTGTGTGGCGTTGGGTGTTGTCCGTGAATTGGGCGTTGGGGACATGTCTGTGGCAGGCCTGTCACGTGTCATGTGCGTTC